>JAJMAB010000055.1:0-105201 GCA_030564825.1 Ogataea sithepensis | reverse complement strand
AGTTAAGCGCTAACAAAATTTATCGTCAGCCATTATATCTACCGGTCGTTCTCTATAATAGTCATCTTCTGACCAACTTGATTTCACCTGCTGTATATACAGTACGTGAAATCAATTGGGACAGAAGATGATTATTATAGCGAACGACCGGTAGATATAATGGCTGACGATAAATTTTGTTAGCGCTTAACTATGGGGGAGATATCAACAGGTTTTATAATTATCACTAGCCACTTATACTAAACAACACCTTTCCAGCCTGCCTTAATCGACTGTATATATATATATATAATATATATATATATATATGGTCAGTGGAGCTTTTTTGCGTGTGGCGGAAACTGACAAGATTGAATCCTCATCTTCCATATTTACTCTTGCATTGTAGGTTCTCGTAACACCGTGGCTCTGCCCGTTAAGGAGTACAGAAGATGATAGCCTGACAGTTGGACCCGATGCCATTCTGCTTCCAATCAGGACCCAGGCTTGAAGTGAGTCTGCGAAAGCATTATGGGAATATATATTCTAATCAAGCAACCAGAAACAGCCACGATTTAACATAATTCATGTAATTAGAGTAGAATAGAGAGTGACTTTAGAGATTATTACTACAAATATCTTAAAATTTAACAATAAATTATTAATAAAAGATTAGAGAAGAAATTGATTGATGTGAAGCTAATTATGTAAAAGAAATACACCGTTAATGAATCTATTCGTCGTTCTTGTTGGTTGAACCTCTCAACAAACCAGTTCTTCTAGCAGCAATCAAACCGGCCTTTTGACCAGAAACAGCACCTCTAGAAATAGTAGAAGCTTTACCAATGTGTTGATGGTTACCACCACCGTGAGGGTGATCAACAGGGTTCATAGCAACACCTCTAGTCTTTGGCCATGAGTTTCTCTTGACCTTGAACTTGTGGAATGCTCTACCAGCCTTTAACAATGGCTTGTCGATTCTACCACCACCGGCAACGACACCGATGACACCTCTGGCATCAGAAGAGATGATCTTCTTAGCACCAGATGGTAGCTTGACTCTGGTTTTGTTTTCATCTGGGTTGTGACCAATGATGATAACGTAGTTACCAGAAGTTCTACCTAAAGAACCTCTGTCACCAACCTTTTCTTCAACGTTGGAAACAATGGTACCTTCTGGCAAAGAACCCAATGGCAAAACGTTACCAATGTTCAAAGAAGCCTTCTTACCAGCGTAAATGAATTGACCAGTGTAAACACCTTCGTTGGCGATGAAAATTTCTTCTCTCAATTTGTACTTATATGGGTCTCTGAAGGCAACTTTGGCTAATGGAGCACCTCTACCTGGGTCGTGGATGATTTGCTTAACGACACCTCTGATGTAACCATGCTTTTCAGCGTAATCTAAGGTTCTCAACTTGGCAGCACCTTTTCTCAATCTGGTGTGAGAGGTGAAAATTGAACCTGCACCCTTTCTTTGGTTTCTAATAACTCTACCTATAATAATATTGTAAATCATCAATGTTAGTATTACTGAAAGATCAATTTATTTGTCATGATAAACACATTAAAAAAGTGAATGATGCGATTTTGAGAATCTCTTCTTAGTCCTGAGGAATCCTCATACAAATATAATAAAGCCATTAAATTGGGATTTGAGGTGTCGAGAAGTCTTTCTTTGTCGGTATTCAGTGTAGTACTTAACATATTTTGACTTTTTCAGTTGTCGTCCATACTGTAGATAGATATGTAATTTGGTCATGTATGCTAATAAAACTTAAATTTCAATTATTTAATAACATTCAGATGCTGTTTCAATAATTTACTGCGATTCTTATGCAAAAATAGAGAGCTCTAGGCTTTTGTTCTCATTTCACTTAGGTAGCTATGTAACTTCGAATCCTATATTCATATTTTGAGGACCTTTGAACTCAGATATTCATCTAATTGGAGAAAAGATGTATTTTCACGTATGATATCACATTATAATTTCAAAATTATCCCAATCCTTGTTTCATTCTGCATTAAATTATGATATTCTCCTGTTATTATCGTCATCATCACGCTGATATTTAAATTTTTCAATATGTTGTTTTCCACATACCCATCGTTGATTAAATTGGTGGACTTTTGGCTAACCCTTCAAAGACCGCTAAGGACGCTAGCAACCAGGTGACCACTCTTGTTAACCCATTTTTTATCAAATTCCTACTGGGCTGGCCAACGGACAGAGTGAACCACCCTGTTGCCACAAGGAGTCAGAGAACGTGGCAGGATAGAGAGTATAGCGAGACTCCAACTCTCAGAACCAAAGCTGCACAACCAGCCCGTGCTGAACATGGACCTCCGGTGGAACGTCACCAGGCAATCCTGCTGAACCCCCACGGCCAAACCGAGTTACCAGGCAGAGCCCCGCAAGGTCCCTTCCAGCGAACTGCACCTATCAAAAATTTTCAAAATTCTTTCTTCGAGCACGTGACTCTAAAATAAAAAAAAGAAAACGAGCAGACTAAGGTATTTCCATATATGGAAAGCAATTAGTACAGGTGTAAGGTGTATTATTGGGGAGGGTTTCTGATTTGGAATTCAAAACATCACGTGATTTATATATGTAACCCTTATCTGTTAGTTGCCCGACTCCGTCTATGGTAGTTAGGGTTGGGGCACACTGTACATAAACGCATATATGGCTATATATATATATATATATAGTGTTAAATGTTTGCACACCACATAGTCGATGCCCTATGACCACTGGAACTAAGTTGAAGCCAACCTAAATACCAAAACAACAGTTTAACATGAATAAAAAATGACATTGATACAACATTAAATAGTAGAAGAAAAGAGGTTTACCACAGGATCACGACCGACAACACTATCTCAAAAGAATTGATACACAGCAAACTAGCAAGGAATGGAAATAATAATATAGAAAGGAAACTGAGATACCTAAAGAACCAGGAAGAGAAAAAGCATACATATATAGTGCAAAACTTGAATTTGTTTTTTAAAAAATAACGAAAACGCAGCCAGCAAGAACAAATGAACGAAAAAAGCATACACAACTGATCTCAAGCCATTTGATGTCATCGGTGTTAATTAAGCTATGAACAACAAAACTTTTATAAACAATAAAAACAACGAACACTTTATACCATATATTCCACTCGAAGATCGAACGATTTTTCTGTGATAACCCTTTTTTGAACAGGGAAATGAATGGTGGCTTGATACCCTTTTCTTTCTAGTTCTGTTTCGTCAAGCGACAAACTCAGTTTTGGCTTGGAGGAACATCTTGGTCAACAGCCTTGTCCTGATTAACTTCTTCTTTGGCGGAACCATTCTTTACAAGAATATCTGGGGAATCAATGGCAACACTAACCTTTAAAATTTTATTTCTAAATTTAGCACCATCGAACTTCTCGATGAGAGCTTTCTGGGTTTGCTCATCTGCTAATTTAACAAAGCAATAACCCATGTTTCTAATTGGAATATTTGAGCTCTTTAATCTCAGATAATGAGCTTTGCTGAACGACTTTCTTGGAACACGAACGCTGACAGGATCGAATTCGGAAAATAGTTGCAGCATGTCATCATGAGTTGCCTCTCTATCGACGCCACCCACGAATAGGGTATCCTTAGATGGCGTACCCTCTTCAAATTTTTTAGCCTTCTGCGCTTTTCTTGCAGCAATTGCAGCAGATATGGCGGCCTGTTTCTCGTGGTCATTTTCGCTTTCAGAAGAACCATTGGATTCGGCAGGCTTCAAAGAAGCTTCAGAGTCAGCAGGTGCTGTTTCGGAAGTTGCTGATTTTGACTTCTTTCTTTGACTACGTCTAGTGTTTTTGGACTTCTTCAAATCGGTAGACTTCTCCTCTGACGGATCACCAGATTCAGTAACGGATTCGTCTGTGGCATGTGTATGTGACTTTTGCCTGTTATCTCTCTTTGTTGGTATTCTGGCATAGGCTGCGCTAAGGATATTATCTCCAATGGTTGAGTTTGACAAAATGTCTAGTGCAGCACTTGCATCTTCCTCCGAAGAGTAAGCAACAACTGCTCTGAACTTCGAACGTCTTGAGGTCAATTTAACTGAGGCAACCTTTAGATTAGGAGTTAGAGACTTAATTTGATCCTTCGATGCCTCTTGCGGTAAGTTACTGACCCAAATTTTTAATTTTGAGAAAGCAGCAGTTTGATTTTGCTCATCGTCTTTGTTGAAGTTGCTTTGTTCAACTTGGTCAACATGTTCGGCTGCTTGTTCAGAGGACATTGTTTGGTTCGAGGCCTGTAATTTTAAATGTAGTACGATAAATTGAGCACACTAAGTCAATAGCTTCACGGTGGTAGTGAACTTGATGCTGCTTGTCCAAAAGGAATTACAATTTTTCAACGAGGCGATATTTGAAAAGTAAAGGGATCATGAGATCATATCAAAACGCCCTTTGTTCGACCAGCTTCGACGGCGTCAACGATGATTTCAGCTTGTTCCTTGGGACTATTGTTTCCCAGTTGGCGTCGCGTCCGCGAAATCTGCCACGGGACTTTGGCATACTAAAATTCGAATTAAATTTAACAGCCATCCAACTTTGATGGCTGATATGGATTTGGAATCGTGGATGATGAATCGGGGACTGTCCGTTACGTCAGGCTGCGAGGCTTCCCTGCTGCAGCAAACGTTTGCTTACATAAATCTTTAAACAGCTCGTTAGAACTTAGTGGTTACTCCAAGACTCAAGTCCCAAACTTGATCTTTGCCTTCATAGGCCTTATATATATGGGACTGTAGCTAACTTAGAACTTTAGATGCCTTGTTGCCCATCTTATCTCATTATCTGCGCTTATTTTTGTAATTATTATATCCTACACATAAGACCACAGCTACTACTGGAGCCCCGGCTAGGTTCCCACTGTCACCACTTGAAGTATGCAGATAAACTCTTCATGATATCAAGTAATAATTGTGACACGCCACATAAGCCCAAATCAAAATGCTTTCGGTAGCTTCAACATCAAATTTGGGATCTGTACAAAGGCTTTCTGAGTGTCGAATGAACACATTTAGTTAATTTTTTAATTTAAGGAAACAGCAAGGGGGGGGTGGGCAATGGGCATGCCGCATTGGCCATTGCCAATTGAGCAGGTGGGCACGCCGCACGAATCACAAATCACGATCAGATCATTGCTTACCTAACCCATAGAACTGGTGAAAGCCGGGAGCAAGAATGGCAGCCTGTACAGCTGAGGGCGGATTCAGCCAATTAAATCCCTAAAAAATGAAATTGTTACCACTCGCACGCTATACTCGATCCGCCCGGCAGGCAGATCTCTCGGGGCACCCACTGGGACATCGCAGGGAACCCCCTCGTGACGCCCCCCCCAAACAGTTCGGCTGCAACACAGGCGCACCTGGCGTGGAAGATTTTCCTGCCAAACTGGTAAATATGGTGAAGCAAAATAGACCAATTACTGGAGACCAATATTGAATTTCTCATACTCAGAATCTTTAATTTCGATAGTTTTTTTTGTCTTTAAAGACTCCTTTGGTTTACTTCCGACTATATCGATAGAGCTGTGCACAAAAATATCATCAAATTAATCATATAAACAATGTCCTTTGTGAGAGATTTAATAGAAGCATTTGTTCCAACTGTTGCCTACGCTGAAGAAGTAAGTAGAGTCGAAGTTTCTTTAACAACATGATTATGGATGATGATCAAATTATTCGATACGCTACACACGACAACAACTTCAAAAGCTGTTTCATCGTATGACAACGTCAGTTGAATGGCTATTTAATACACAAATAACTAGAACTTGCCATTTTCGTATCATAGTTAAGCATTTCCATAAGGTTATCGGTATAACTTACATTTTTTGAACAACAGTAACAGTTCCTTGTCCTTCATTAGAGACTTGCTAGCCTAACAACAATAAATGAAGATCGGTTAAACACATCTAGAATACCCTCAAACCGGAAATTTGAGCTCAGAAACAATTCCCCTAACACATTCACGTTACTCCGTTCTGTGTATTTGTTTGGGATTTAAATGTTGACATTTTACCTTCATTGTGGTTATAACTAGTTCATAATACCAAGAGATCAGATGGAGCTTCATATTAATTGCTTCCAACAGTCTTTTTAGGTCCTATTATTTTTTGAATTGTTATTCCAACACAAGCTTTTAAAGCTCAAGAGCTCGGAGGTACAATTCTCAACAATCAATCATCTAGATCGTGATTATATACATTAGCGTGTTTTTTTTTGTAATCGACCTACGAATACTAACATTATACGATTCTTACTTTGAATCACTAACTGATTATTACAGCCAGCTGAAGAAGAACCAGTTGAAGAAGAAGAAGCTGCTACTGAAGAAGCACCTGAAGCAGAAGAAGCAGAAGAAGCTGAAGAAGGTGGAGATGATGACGAAGACGAAGATGACGAAGATGATGAAGATGACGAAGATGAAGAAGAAGCAGGTGACCAGCTTGAGGCTTTACACAAAGAATGTTCACAGACCAAAGAGTGTTCCCACTACGTCCACCACTACCATGAATGTGTTGAAAGAGTTACTAAAGAAATGGAAGAAGAAGGCTATGAAGAAAAGGAATACAAAGAAGATTGTGTTGAAGAATTCTTCCACCTACAACATTGTTTGAATGACTGTGCCGCTCCAAAATTATTCTACAAGTTGAAATAAAGTAAAACAAATTCAATTGCTCTAATCCTTCTTTCTGATTCATTACATTTTTTTAGACTGTTGTTTTCATGTATCTTTTTCTTCTCTTGTTAACTTTTTTGTTTTTTTGTCCACTACGTCTCAGATGGTGTTTTTACTATCATCATTGATCATCAAAACCTCCCCATTTTCTTTCTTGTTCTCTTTCATCCTATCCTCCTTTTAGGTACTTATTACATTATCCATTTCGTTATTTCTGTATAAAAAAACAAATGATATACTATTTATATATATGATAAAAAAGTTGTAGACTATTAAACGCTTAAATTAAATTTTATCTGTTCCATTTTATAGTTTTGTGGTTTAGCATCCCGAAGTTTACCTGTATGTAAGAACATAGGAAAAGTCATGTACATTCTCTATGGTTATATTGAAATAGTTTGATTAATCGGATATATATATATATATAAGCAAAATATAGTTATGAAATGTTTAGTATATTATTCAAAATATATAACTTTACCCAGATATTTATTTCTTGGTTGGAGCAGCAGCGGCAGCAGCGGCCTTAGCCTTCTTAGCTTCCTTAGCTTGAGCCTTGGCACCTAAGATACCACCACCCCAGTGTCTTCTGGACTCATCGTACTTTTCAGCAAAGTTAACGTTGATGGTAGAGATCAACTTAGCCAATTCAGCTTCATCTTCTGGTCTAACTTCAGTCAAAGCAGCGACAGAGGAGGTCTTGTTGTGGACTAAAGTACCTAATCTAGCCTTACCCTTCACAATGGCGTATGGGATACCCATCTTCTTACATAGGGCTGGCAAGAAAACAACCAATTCGATTGGGTCGACATCGTTGGCAATCAAAACCAATTTAGCCTTCTTGTTTTCGATCAAACCAACAACGTGGTTCAAACCGAACTTAACAACGTAAGGCTTGGAGGAAACGTCTTCCTTCTTCTTACCTTCAGCAATGGCAGCAGCTTCCTTGGTTAATCTTTCCTTCTTCTCAGCAGCAGTTTCTGGTCTGTATTTGTTGAACAACTTGAATGTTTCGGCAGCGGTGTTTCTGTCCAAAACGTTGGCGAATTGAGAGATTGCTGGAGGAACCTTTAATCTCATAGATAAGACCTTTCTTTGTCTTTGTAATCTAACGTATTCTGGCCATTTGACGAATCTGGATAGGTTCTTCTTTGGTTGGATAGATTGACCAATACCAAAGTTCTTTGGAGCGGCATCGATTAATGGGTTCTTTGGAGCAGCAGACTTAGCAGACTTGTTAGCCAATGGAGCTGGGGCAACTTTCTTACCTTTTGGAGCCTATTTTAAATTTCAACGAAAGGATTATGTTAGTAAATGAACGAATCTAATATAGATTTAAAAGCTGACGAACGGATCACCCTGATAAAAAGACAAGTATCTCTAGATATCTTCTGAAATGAGATTCGTTGTTGCATTATACGCCTATTCGGTCGTTGATTGCCCCACTTATAAAGATTTCCATCGCTTATCGTTTGTTCTAAGATATGAATGATCGTATGGACAACAGGCCGTACAGCTGGATATTGATGTTATCTTTGATCGTTCTGTGCTCGGGGCAGTAATAAATACTACTTTGGTTGGGGTTTTTCCTTTGATTCAATAATAAGGTAACACATACCATTTTGTTTGATTAAATATGAAGGTTGTTATCAAAAATTAAAAACCACAGACAATTTTATTTGAACATTTACATATTTAATAAGGGTTTGTGATTTCAACTATTCCTGTGACAAGGGGCCACGCCAGTTCCCTACTGTTTGCAAGCATAGTAGAGGCTTCCGCACCAGGCCTCTGGAAAATTTTCGGGTCGCGCAGCCTGAAAACTTTTGTGAGTTGTGGGGGATGGAACGCTACGATTTGGTATATCACGTGATAACTATCAAGGGTTATCAGCCCTCTAATCACGGGAAAGGCGGTGAATCTGGGAAGTTAATTTACACTTTTGCTATCAGATAGACGGAACAGGAGGTTGTCACATTCAAAATACTTATAAATCCGACGTTTTAAGTGAACAAATATTAATATCAGGAACTTCTTCCAATCCAATTTGTCTCTGTGTTTTAGAGTTGCATTGGTGTTAGTATTGTCTTTCATATGCCTTATGTTGTTGATACGGTACGGTGGCCCTTACCTTAAACAATGAGAAACCATCATCTAATCCCTCTTTGAGAGTCCATATAACGCTGTTGTACTAAATCCATTGAAGAGTGATTGTTAGTAAATAAGTCGTTTGTATGGGTGAAGAAGCAAAATTAATGCAATATATACCATTTTTTTTCTTTTGTTATATTCGATCGATATTTTTTGATATTTTCTTTTGAGTTCTTGTAATGCGCATCTAGACTTCCCTTCTTTCGATTTCATCTTTGCGGTATTGGGTTCACTTAAAACAATTCTTAATTCCTCAGACAGAGTAGTTAATTCATTAAAAATTGTGTCGTTGGTAGGTTCAGAACGTAACATGCTTAAAGCTGATAGTAAGACAAAAGGGGATGTTAGTACCAAAACAGCAATTTTTAAAATTTTGAAGGGGTATACGTACACTCTTTTAAAACGCTGCAACTTTGCTCAAGTTCCTTATTGTATTCTTTTAGTTGACCAATTACTTCCAGGCTGTTTTTGTTTTCTGATTGGTCTTTTTGGGAATCGATACTGTCATCTTCTGTAATCTCTCGATAGAAATAAAAGGTTGTCTTTCCTGAAACCTTTCCCACTACCTCCCCCTCTGCAACCAATTCCTCCAAAAATTTAATCATTTGTGATTTTGAAATCTGATTGTGTAAGTTTAACACCAAATCTTGGATTCCAAAAGGCCGATATTGCTCTTTAAGGTAATTGCTTACCATCTGCTTCCCTGTAATATCGAATAGTGTCAGTTTCACCTTTGCTATTTTGTATAACTATCTGCCAGTACAAAGAAAGTTTCTTACCTTTATTTCCTTTGATCTGGACTGGCTTTTTCTTGGTAGACATATGTAATGTTTAGTTTTAGAAAGAGGTAAGAAATGCAAAAAGAAAAATAAAAGTTCTCAGATCAGGAGGAAATACAGCGACTCCTCTACCAATTTATAATCCCTTCGCTCAGAAATTTTACCAAAAGGGGATTTTACGATAAAACAAAAAAGTCTAAAACATGAAAGGTTTAAATTTGGTTTTCATTTAGTAAAATAAAAAAGCGATTATGCTATATGCTCGGGCATTTTCATCATTAGAACAACTAACGACGTCCAACCTAAGAAATGCTTTGTTTTTTGCCCTTCACCGTTACTTTCGTTATACTGCTCCCAAGCATAACCAGTCGTATTATACTGATGGTAGATATTGTCAATCAAGTTTTTACGAAGCTTTGTATAAGTCTCCTTTGCCAAAGTTGAAGTTGCAGTATCGACAGCAGGGTCTAAGGCATAGCTTTGAAGGCTTTCCAAGATCAAGTAGTTCATATTGATCCACACGTTACCTCTCCAATAATCCTCACCCTTATGGAAGAATGGGTCCTTCTTAGAAAGGGATCTGACCCCATACTGGGACCATAATTGCTCTTCGTCCGCTATACTTTTGATAATAGGGAGCAAGTGACTAGAAGTGCTGGGAATTAATCTATGAATGAATGGCATCAAAGTAACGTAACCTATATGGCACTCAAATTCATTCTCATCATCATCGTCAACAGTCACATCACAATAACTTTGGTCCTTTTCAGACCAATGTAGATCGTCCAAATTGGACACAATATCCGTGTATATCTTATTATACATTTGGGCATCTTCGTGATTCTCTAAAAGAAACGCGATTTGTTGCATTGATCTTGTCATCAGACCCATCCAAGACATCAAGTCGACGTTGAGTTCAGCTATATCAGCCTCAGCTCTCGGGTAATCATCAATACCACTTGGCAAACAATGATCTTTAGTTCTACCTTTCCATCTATATGCGTCAAATTTGGAGTGACACTTTCTCTCGAACTCAACGGTTTCACCAACCTGAGTTCTTCTAAACCAGTTGTAGTGTTTCTGTAATTGAGGATATATTTCTTCGGCATAACTGATCAAAAGCTCTGGATTATTCAAATGAAGATCACCAATAGGTTCATTTTCAAACCTCAAAACATCATCATCATCATTGAGGAGTATTGATTTCATACTTGTTTCTTTCCGTTTTGCCATATCCAAAAATTCAGAGAATACCATCATAAGCGTTGGAGGGTTAGCAATATTTGGATTCTGGACTGTGAACTCAGAAGGAACTTTGCTTCTGGCTTCTGCACCTAAAATTTGTTCTCTAGCAATCCACCCATCTTCATCAATTAATGAAAACCAACTCTTCAGAATCTCTAAGGCTAGGTCAGAATCAAATTCCAAGATTGGAAGCAAATGGAAGCCTTCATCCCAATAAAATCCCCTTGGAAAGAATGGCCTACTTGGGACAGCCGTAAATAATTCATAAGGACCTTCTTCTTCGCCCTGCAACGGTGCTTGTGTGAATTCAATGTCATCTATTGTTGCCTTTCTGTCTACCAACTGGTTACCATAAAAGTAACTTATACCACCCAGTAGCTGTGAAGTAATTTCTTTGGCAAATTTGGCATACTTAACATCATTGAAAGGGGCATTTAGCTGAAACTTACTGACGAACTTTGTGTCAAAGTTTTTGAAGGCATCCTTCAGTTTATTGTTTAAGTTTTCCTTGGTATACTTCTCTTCTGACTCCTCCACATTGAATAAAATATCAAATTCGAAATCCCCTTGAAATGTTTTCTGAATGAAATGTAAGTTTCCTTCAAAATTAGAAGGGTTGATTAACTGAAATAACTGTTCTGGGGGAACGTTTTGCAAGCTACTATACTCTTTCTGTAACTTTTGAACGTTATCTCTCAAGAGTGTCAAATAAATCTCCTTTGCTTTCCAGATATTGCCATCTGGAACGTTCAAGGAAAGATGATGGGTTTTTGATGGGTCAAACGAATCGTGAATCAAATCTGATGTTGCCACATACTGGTTCGAGTCTCCGTCCACCACATCAACATCAAAACCTCCACCCAAGCGCTCAGAAAAGCCAACTAGTTTAATATCTCCATCAACAATATCAATATTGTGCTTTATTCCGCCAAATTTAAGAGCCCCTTCACCTTCCAATCCAGTGTAAAATACAACAGCAGTCTTAACGTTAGGCTTCGCCCCTTTACCTTTGATTCTCAGTGCCCAATTCCCCTCATCATTTTTTATGAAGTCTGTAGTCAATGCGATCTTTGATTCTCTATCCTTAATAATTTGTCTACCCCCACTTCTAGGGTCATAAGAGATCCACCCGTACTTATCGAAGTTGTCGTCCTGATTACATTCATGTCTAATTTTGCGAATTCCATTATAGTCCTCAATATTGAACCACATCAACCCAGTTAAAATAGATTGTGGAATTCTTGGTTTCACACCTAAATATAGATTTGATCTGTATGGACCCCAGAGTAATGACATTTTATTAGCAGCTGAATAATTATCAATCATCGCCTGAACCTCAGCTGGATCTGCAGTTGAATCACTAAATGATCCATACTCAATTGCGAAGGCATACACTAAAAAAGTGCATAGAAATACACATAGCCTTCTAAAAAGTGACATGCTCGATGTTGACAGGTTATCTTAGAACAATTGAACCTATTTTCACTCTTCATAGCTTTCCATACATAGTCCGATTTAACTTCTATCGACTTGCTCGGATACTTTTCAAGCCGTTCTCTCTCTTCCAACGACAAGTGGGCGGCTCAGGTGCGCCGTGCGCCGCCAATTAAACCCACATATCTCATACTGATTTGCCAACTTTTACGTCGATTTTACGACCGGCTTCTGCTTTATGTACGATCCAACTTCTATAAACGTATATATGGAAAAACATATTAATATACAAGTAATAACTGGATACTTTTATCTGAATCCCCCACGAGCCTTTCTCTTTTTAACAGGCTTCTTGGAGGCATGCACACCTCTTACTATTTGAGAGAGTGCAACCTGAGATGTAGATATGGAAGATTGAGAAGAAGCAGAATCAGCAAAATTCATAAGAGGTTGAGTATCAGCCTTCATCATGTCACTCTGAATCCTCGACATAGAGTCGCTCAATGTAAAAGCTGCCATATTTCCAGTTTTTTGCCTCTTGCCACTGCTCTGTGATTGGGTAGGGACAATCTGCGTAGATGTGACCATAGGAATACTGAATTGAGACGGAGTGATCGTGGAATCCACCATAGCTGATGACCGGGATGTAATTTCATCGTGGTCATCTTCATCATCTGACCAATGCATCACCAGGTCCTTTAGATCCGAGGGTAGTTCATCTGCTATAGATTGAAAGCCAAAATCGTCAACGGAGTCTAATTCTCTCTTTTTGGAAGCGTTTATTAAATTTAAACATAAATCTCTAGATATAATACCCGATAAGACACAACCGTTTGTTTTGAAAGGTTCCAATTTCTGGAAAAATTCTTCCATATCTTCAAACGCTGAGAATGTTTCAAAATTTTCAATTCTTTTTAATTTAGCAGAATCAGAAAATACCATCTCTGAAAATTCAGAAAACTCAAAACCATTAGGAAATGAGTTATAGAATTCCATCAATTGATTGACCATAGACTGAATTTCCTCATTTGTATTTAAAGAAGGCGGAGTTAGCGACTTTGAAAAAAGAGAACAAAAATGAACATTCGAATCTTTTAGAGAATCCGTGAACACTTCAGACAAGTCATCCGCATATCGCTGAACTCGATTTCCTTCCTCATTAATTATCTGAGATGGCGTATCTGTCGAAATGAGATCAGTTGAATTATTATGGAGCAATCGCTGGTAAACATTCGTTAGAGCAGCCACCCTTTTGACCTTTTTTTTCTTTTGATCTTCACCTGGAACATGATGTTCTGACTTCCTTAAAATTCCAAAATTACAATTCTTATCCATCACCAACATAACGCTAGAAACTTCCAAACTTCTAGTAACCTGATAACACGCAAATACGTTGGCGGTTGGCATTGGAAACACCATAGAGGACAGAATCGGTTGATCGGGATGTGGAACGAAGTAGTAAGGGTCATTGACAACAATAGGAAGTGGATTTTCTCCATTTTCAAATCCAAACTCAACAACAAGAGTGAAATTTCTTGCCTTTGATGTGATCATGCAAACGAAACCGCTAGGAGCTTTCGACTTACCAATGGTTAGGACATTTAGACTTAACGTTCGATCTGAGCTATTCAAATTGTGCTTCCAGGAAAGAATATTCTTGAAGCCTTTAGACAAATCAACTAACGTCAGTTCTAACGTTGTGATTAAGAATAGATACTGCGACCTAGTTGATGGTTTGACCAAGTCTAGTAATTGGCTCCAAGCACCAGCCATAACAATGCACCTTAACGTCCTCTTCTTCAAATTTAATTTATGAATAGAAAGTCTCGACATTAAATAAACTGTATCACGATCCTTGCCCCACACTACCCTTTTGAAATGAGATAAGTCGACAGGATCATGAAATGTCTTAATTGGAAATGTTGCTTTTCTATGTCCAACCTTGAGTTTCCAACTGTCCATAATTGTAAACCGGCAAAAATTCCCCTTAACATCAGAAACTATTAGGTCCCTAGGATTCCAAGGATTAAATGAAACGCTAGACAAACTCTCAGATGATATTTCAGCAGCATTAATGGTGGTGGTTCTCACGATTCTTAAATGAAAATCACTTGCTAGGGAAACTTTCATAACATACACTGCGTTACTTGTCAAAACAGCAAATATATTTTTGTACTCCGCTTTTAGGCGTTCGCTAGAATATTCAGATACTGCAATATGTTTGATATTAGTCGGAAGTATGACCGCTTCTGTTGAGGAAAGGTTGGGTGCACTGATCTGAGTTTCATCTTGATTATTCCAATTTAGCAATGATACCGTTAAAACGCTCTCTCCCGCCACTGCAATAACGACCCTGACAGGATTACTATTGTGTTTCCTAGATCGCACAAACATTGTAGCAAAAAGCCTATCGTAAGATGGATCAATTAGCCTGGGAATGCAAGTATCTCTAGTCGCTGATGCGTTTTCTTGCAAAATCTCCTTTGGAACAAAAAAATTATCATCCTCCCTCGAGGGCCTAATATCGTCAAAAAAGTAGTAATACAACCTCGATACAATGCTAGTATCCATTATAAGACGCTTTTTAATATTTTTTCCTGGTACTATTACTTTAAATGAACCAGGAACTGGATGTATACGATTCACATCTATTGTTCGTTTCTGAGGAAGTTTTAGTAGTTGAGTTAAATCATGATCTGAGTTTTCTTCGTCTTCTTGAGTTGCTGGACTAAACAGGACTACCCCAGGTATCCCATGCGATATATGCAAACCATCATGGGGATCAACGGGCCACATATCACGTGTATGACAAACTGCTCTACCTCAGCAAGTTACAAAGGATCCATGCATGTGAGACGAGTTTGACCTGACCCTCTTTAGGACAGATAAACGTGAGGCCCCATAAGAAAATCCTTAATGTGCGGCTTTAAAATTTTTCAGGGCGGTGCAGCAGAAAAAGAGTTTTAGAATGGATATATATAACTCAAACAAATGGAACGGAATAAAGATTTATTATTATTAAAAATAAAATAAACTCGATCATAAGCCTAATTACGAACTAAGAACACGATGAACTGAACATGGGAATATGGTACTAAAAACCTAAAATTGCAAACGACGTTTCTGGACTCAGAACCCAGATTTTTACTTTTCGTAAAGTTCTATATATAGATCTTTATACAAAACTATTTGGATGCATCTTCTTCAGATTCAAATCTTAGATCCCAGCCAATCTTTGGACCTAAAACAGGCAAAGCTTCGGCAACACTTTGGACATCCTTATCACCTCTACCAGAGATATTGATGACCACATGCTGACCCTTAGACATCTTCTTAGCGGCCTCTAGAGCACCGTATATAGCATGCGATGATTCTAAAGCAGGAATAATACCTTCATACTGTGATAATAATCTAAAGCCTTCTAGGGCTTGAGAGTCAGTAACAGCGATAAATTCGACTCTACCACTGTCTTTCCATGCAGCCAATTCAGGACCAACACCCGGATAATCCAAACCGGCCGAAACAGAGTGGGTATCATGGACCTGACCGTCAGTATCTTGCAAAACATAAGTCTTCACACCATGGAAAACACCTGGTTTGCCTGCAGTCAATGTAGCTGAATGTCTTTCGGTATCAATACCATCACCACCAGCCTCACAACCTAACATCTTCACAGATAGATCCTTTTCAAAAGGCTGGAACATACCGGTAGAGTTAGAGCCACCACCAACACAAGCAACAACCAAGTCAGGTAATTTTCCATCGTTCAATTTCTTGAATTGTTCCTTCGTTTCCTTACCAATGACACTCTGGAAAGTTCTGACCAAGGTTGGGTAAGGGTGAGGCCCGATAGCCGAACCCACAACATAGTGAGTAGTCTTCAAGTTGGAAACCCATGATCTGAAAGCTTCTGAAGTAGCATCTCTCAAAGTTTGGGTACCATTTGTGACAGCAATGACCTTGGCACCCAAGATTCTCATTCTAAACACATTCAAAGCTTGTCTTCTAACATCTTCAGCACCCATATACACAGTACATTGTAGACCAAATTTGGCACATGCAGTTGCAGTGGCGACACCATGCTGCCCAGCACCGGTTTCCGCAATAATATTATTCTTTCCCAACCTTCTGGCAATTAAAACTTGGGCCAATGCATTGTTGATCTTGTGAGAACCCGTGTGGTTTAGATCTTCTCTTTTCAACCAAATCTTTGGGCCACCAATTAATTCAGTTAGTCTATCGGCACTATGGAAAGATGATGGTCTTCCAATGTAGTCATACAAAGCGTGGAATTCATCCCAGAATTTTGGATCAGCAATAGCACTTTCAAAAGCTTCTTCTAATTCTTTCAAACAGGCATGTAACGCTTCTGGAACGTACTGTCCACCGTATTCACCAAATCTTGGGTTGTGGTTGTGAACTTCACCAAATTTTGGTTCTTCTTGCAGTTCTGCCTTGGCTGAGTATGATGAGTTAGGCACTGAATTCACACCTTCACCGTTTAGAATGGACTTCACATACTCCGTAGCAGTAGAAGCCCTTTCGCCTTCTTTAGATTCCCCAATCAAGGTAACCAATTTAGAACCGATAACAACACCATCAGCCGATGCACCGACATCCAGGAAGTGCTCTCTAGTAGAGACACCGAAACCAAGAGCTAACGGAGTTTTACCGCCTGTGACCTGTCTGACATGCTCACACAATTCACCAACTGACTTAGTAACTGAAACAGTTGCACCAGTAGTTCCCATTCTAGAGACGACATAAATGAACGAGTCAGCAATTTCTCCCAACAATTTTAATCTGTCGTCAGTGGTCGATGGGGCGACCAAAGGAATGTACGACAATCCTTCAGCGGAGCAGAAGTTTCTAACTTTGATGGCTTCTTCAGGAGGAAGATCCACCAAAATGAAACCATTGGCACCAGCAGTTTTGGAATCTTTAATGAATTGCTGTTCTCCATAATTCAATATTGGATTGTAGTAACCCATTAGAACGATAGGGACAGTCACACCAGCTGCTCTAGCCAGCTTGACCAACTCCAAACATTTTGGGACAGTTATTCCGTTTTCCAATGCTGTCGTATTGGCAACCTGAATGGTAGGACCATCTGCTATTGGATCTGAAAATGGAATACCTAGCTCGATAATGTCAACTCCACCATCTTGTAAACCCTTCAAGATTGGAACAGTGTCTTCGATAGTTGGATGACCGGCAGTAACGAAGGTGACTAGCGCACTACGTCCTTCGGCTTTGGCTTTGCTAAAAGCGTTTCTTAATTCTGCAGCCATTGTTCAAAACTGTTGATTCTATAAACAAAAAAAAATCAATATATTTATAGAGAGGAAACGGATAAAGGTATCTATAAGTGATCCAAGGTCAGTCGACTCGAGCTATATATATATATACAAGCTATGACTATCTTCGCGGACAATGCCACAACGTTGAAAAATCAAAATCAGTCATCGCATATGCGATGTGCGGGCGATAAAGTTTCTAAGAGTCTTTATATAATATATTAGTAAAAATTATTTATAGTTGTAGTTATGATTTAAGTTACATATATCGTTTACTAGTTCTGCCTTCCAGGATTGGAATTGTTAAATTGTTATATGTGCATGTATAAGATTGTATATGCAGCAACTATTACATCCACGTATAAGTTTCTCTCATGTGTTTTAAGTATAATCAAGAGTTACCGTTAGGTATATATAAATCATTCTAACTTCACGACTTTACAGACTCACTTAATTAACTGTAATAGAGACAAAAGGAATAAAATAGAATGTAAAACTTAAGAACAAAATATATGACATATCACACTGTTACCGAGTATCGGCAGAAAGAATCGTTCATATATTAGGCATTAAACCAAACTGCAATGAAATTTATGTGGCGACCATGTCACTGAGCGAGGGGGGTGGGTGGTTAGGTGATGGTGAGTTATGACCGTGCGCTGCAATAGTTCACGATGACTAATATTGGCAGGTAATTTACTTATACCGTACAGTTGTTTATTTGATTGTGTGGTTCATACCTTACATTGTTTCCGATAGGAGGGCATGTTTGAAGAGAAAGCGCTTTTATTTTCGTTGTGAGTAAAAAAAAAACAACGAGAATCTTACATGAGCTTATCTGCCTGGAAAAATGATACACAACCTAACCTAAACCATTAAAATGAAAACCCAAGGATAATAAAAATTTAGCAAGAATACACAATGAAGAAATAACACAAACTATAGCACTATTGGCTGATTTATATTCCCCTGTCCCGGCTTCTGGGACTGTTGTTTATTCTGTTGTTGACCAGTCTGCTTTTGTGCAGCTGCAGCAGCTGCCGCAGCAGCAGCTTGCTGCTTCTTCGTTGGTGCCCTTGGTTTAGCAGCCTTCTTTGTAGAAATACTTTTTCTAGTTGGCCCCTGCGTCGAGGTAGTTGAGGATGCACCTGCTGCAAGCGTAGATGTAGTGGCACCACCAGCAGAGGATCCCGTTTGTGGTGTCAACGGAACCGATTTTGAAGTCGGCCCGTTCTGATTTCCAGTATTAGTCATGCCTCCAGACATAGCAGTTTCAGATTTGACTGAAGTCTCATGTAGAAGCTTAGCATCAACCTTCACGTCGTGCAGAACAACCTTTATCTGATCATCTGGATTCAATCCAATCTTTAGCTTTGAATACCTTATCACCGGTAACAATCTTTTGTAAGAACTGTAGTATATATTGATTTGAGTTTTTAACACGTTCACCTGGTTGGAAATCTCCTGGAAAACAAGTAACGGTACACTGTTGTCTTCTATGGAGGATAGTAATCTGATGTACTGGCACATTTCGTAACGGAGATTTGAAATTCTTGTTTTTAGGTCTTGAACTTCGACAATGATTGAGTCAATATCTAGTTTTCCAGCTTCCAAGTCGTGAATGGAGATTGTATCCATGTTGGGGGTTCCAGATACCGAAGTCTGATTTGTACTGTTGGAGTTGGCAGGAGTCGTTGTGGCATTAGCCGATGGGGTCAGCATGGACATTTTTGAAGAGAACCCAGCGACAGAATAAAGCAGGAAAGAAAAATTAAAGAGAAATTGATCGAACAGTGATTCAGCACGATAAATGATATTGCTGTCAGTGCTGGCGTTGGCGTCAAACTGTACGTTATTCATGATAATTCAGCATTGCACAATGCTCAGCGCCAGGCTCACCTTCCACCGCAACAGAGCATGGCTGAGAGAAGCAGAGCAGATTGCGGTGTTTCCCGAGCATCTCCTATTTATTACGTAATATATTTACAGAGATTTTGGCATTTGGCATAGTACACGTTACCTAATATTAATATGGGTTGCCTATTACATATATATGTGATGATGATTGATTTGCTCCAACTGAGATTATAAACTATACGTCAACGCCTCTTTCTAATAACTACAGTATCAGCATTATCCGGATCTAGCTTCCACGGTACAGAATAAGTATCTACGAGAACCGCCCACTCAGTTGCAGTAAAGCTCTCAAGGGTCGACTTTTTCATAACAAAATAGGCTTTAGATATCCGATCGATGGCAATCTGTGCCATTTTTTTCGTCGCAAGTTGCATTATCGTTGCATATCGATAATGCAAGCTGCTTCTTTCTTTGCGATGGAAGTGCATGTAGATCTTACTCCAAAGAAAGTAATCTTCGATAGAATATGCATAAACGATTAAGAAGACCAGTTCAGAATCAGAGAATCTGTCTAATGTTGTGATCCTAAACTTAGCTAACGTAGAGCATACATTCAGATCCTTAAACCTACCAAATAAAATATCAAGAGAGTCTTCGATTTCATTGTTGAAATGAACTTTGTGAAGTATTAGATACAACAAGATCTCATCATAAACATCGCTCTTCATCAGATTGCAGAGTTTATCCATTTCTAGTAAGTTTTTGATACTGGGAACATAGGAAAGATGATGTGATATGAAGACAGAAAATCGAATTGAACTTAAAAACACCTCAACACTGAAATGGTTGGGAGCGATGGACAACAAACTTTCTCTGAGCTTTCGGAATGACATCAATATGCGATCATCGTTCTGTTTGTCAACTTCTCTGTTAAGTTCCCTAGCTGCCAAATCATCTTTAATCTTATTGAAAAGCCTCACCCTGTCAATTTCATTTTTTTGTAATCTGAGGTCTTCACCACGACTGATCAATCCATATTCATGGCTTTTTTTCCTTTCTATGTTTTCGTTTTGTAATTCAAACCTCTTTCTTCGCTTCTCCAATGCCTCCTTATCAGTGAGAATGCTCTTGGGAAACTCATTGTCAACAATCGATTTACCAGCTCCTCTACCAATTTTTTGAGTAGATTCCCATTTCCTGTTGGAACTCATCGTTATAGATGTGAAAGAGGTAACAGCAATTGCCAAATTGATGCCGGGTTAGCATTGATATGGTTGAAGTCCAAACTTCTGTGGTCTTCCCACATTGATGAGCTCATACGAAAAATTTAAGAATCGGCTCCGCGGCTCTCCTGGATTTTTCGTTTCTCAGATTTGCTGCGCGGGGATGTTTGTGTCCATCGGTTTGCGGAGGACGCGGGTTACCCTGTTGATCATGATTCATTGACCGTCTGTAGATTATCCCCAAGAGACCTGTTATACAACCTATCGTAAAAGTTTCCGCGTAGCTGTTATTCAGAAGATAGCAAATATATCAGAACAAGAAACCACATGAGCAAAGGGAACTATACATTGTAAGACAAGTAAAGCAGCGGAATTGTCTCTGTGTATAAAAGAAGATTCTATATGGTGTTAAACTAAGACGAGAAAATACTGGTTCATATAAGTCAAAAACAGTCTAACTATAAATTTGCATGCCTTCAGAATGACATGTCTGTTATATTTCAGTACGACCTTCCAATAATTCAAATGGATATTTCTACTGCATATTTGAAGGTGGACTTTGAGTTGGGGAGTTTCATTTAGTAAATGCAAGTGTTCTTTGGATGGCTTTGCTTTCTTGAGTTGTGAGGTAATGTCATCAACGTACAGTTTTGCAATGAATTGATATTTAATAACAATATCCAAATCATGGGTTGATGGCTGGTAAGTGACTTGATTGTTAATGTGAATCATCTCGAGATATTGGTATAACCATATCACATCAACCCTTGATACCCGGGATAAGAAAAGAGCATATCCTAGAAGCTTGTCCAAGAAGAGTACATTACATGTCGACCGGAAAAAAACAGGATTTATCAGATGCTCTATAATCCTCACAGGGTCTAACGCATTGAATTTATACTTATTTTGAATATGATTCGCCGTTTGTTCCAACAAGGGATTCATATTTTATGACATTCAATGCTATAAAGTTACAAAACAAAATTGACATACAACCTAAAGAGGTCTCTTCACCCTTGTTTTCCGCACATCTTCAATTACCATGTAAATGATCAGAGATGTGGCGCAGATAGCCAAAACAATGGTGATAATAAATGCACTATTGTAGCACGACCTACCGAGATCACAAATTGATATATTGACAAACTCAGTCTCGCTCGTTTCAGGGTTGACTTTTTCTAGTTTGTATGGTTTAGTGTTATTATCGTAATTTTTGGCAAAATAACTACTTGCAGCGACATTAGTTATGATAGGAGTCAAATTCATCATGCCCCAGTTATACGAAAAATCGGCTAGCCCCCAAATATCGCTGACGAGGATCGGGAACATCGTATAAAGGGAACCATACCCAAAACCTAGAAATATAGAGTTCCACGTGACAAAGCGGAGATCATTGCTAAAATAACCGATTAGCTGGGAAATCAATATGAAAGCCGCAGGTAAGAAAAGCAGGTAAACTCTCGTCGCATGAATCTTAGCACTGTACAAGTCTGCGATGAAGCCACTTGATAGTCTACCGGCACAGGAGCTCAAAGATAACAAACCAACTTGAGCTTGTTGATTCCCTTGAACTAAAACATTGTACGTTTGCACATGCGCTTTGATGAATTGCACACCTCCATATAAAGATGTGACAATCATGCCTAAGGAATATATGTACATTTGAGAGAGTCCAGCTAGAAGACATAGGATCGTTGTCAAAACCCAGTAATCCTTTTTCATGTATAGCGGAGTCGTAGTATCAATATCGTGGAAGTGATGGGCCACCACTGGGGTTTGAGGTCTTGTTATTGCTGGTGACATCATATGTGGTCGAGAAACCTGCGGGGATAATGTTCCTAGATTCTGCATCTCTATCGATGGAACTCTCTGATGCAAAGGGTTGTAACCAGGTTTGTGAGACAGGTCACAAAAACAAATCAACGGTGCACATATGAATGCTATTGCCAACGAAATGTAAAAGATACAGAACAAGAATCCTTCCGTATCACCAGGATATAGAAAGGCACCAAGTCTAGAGAATAGGACACCACTTGCACCATACATTGCAATTGGTAAACCAGTGGCAACTCCTTTCATGTTGGGAAACGTCACCATTGAGCATTTCATCGAAGCAGCATTGACACAAGTAGAACCAACACCAATAAGAACAAACAAGAAGCAGCTATACCACAAATTTGACATTGCTTCCACATATTGACGTTGGAAAAAGAAATAACCGAAGGATATAAACAACGATCCTAGAGCTGTGGATGCGGTATAGCCCCATATATCCACAATTTTTCCTACTAAAGGCCCAATTAGAATGACCGAGGACTGCCCTGCAATTGCTATCTTGGCTGTTTGGGAAGCCGTATAACCTAATTGCGTAGAGATCTGAGGAGAAAATGCTCCAAATATGTACAAAGTCCCGCAGTTTAAGTTAATTAATGACGAGCATGCTAAAATAGCCCCTCTTCTGAATGAACCGTAGGACATTTGCCCGTATTCTTAGATATATATTTAAGCGATGGTGATATGGACGGTGTTTCTTATAAATTCTATTTAGGCCATGCATGCCCCTCAAGTGGTGGAAACTTGAAAGATCTGGTATCTCCACACATTGAGATATACGTTGCGTTTCTTCTCACGACCAAGACGCGTTTCGTGTGCGGCGCCTGTTTACTCACGTGATCAACCATTACGTAAGATTTCTTTGACATTCAAATGATTTAATGTGCTTGCAAGTTGGATGCTCTCTCAGCTGTTGTGTATAGTGAAGAAGCAAGATGATCAGTGTTGCACAATCAATCTGACCAGAAAACTGGAGTCAACACACAATGAATCCGAAGAGACTGAGAGTTGGATTTTTTGGATCAGACTTATTTAGTATAAATTGTTTGAGCAAGATCCTTCCCTTATACCGCAAGTCCACGAAACTACCTATACATCAACTTGATGTCATCACCCGGCCCCCCAAAAAGACTGGGAGAAACAGAAAAGTGTTATCTTACACTCCAATAACCGAATATGCACAAAGAAATCAATTATGGGTCGGTTATGCAGATAACGCAGATGATTTTGAAAGTTTACTCGAAAGAAAGCATGACCTCTGCATCGCTGTCTCCTATGGCACCTTAATACCAGCATATTATCTAGCTACGACAAAGTACGGGGGATTGAACGTCCACCCTTCACTTTTACCCAGATATTCTGGAGCGGCACCATTACAACGGGCTTTATTGAATGGTGACCCAGTTACTGGAGTTTCTGTGCAGACGCTACACCCGACAACATTCGACAAGGGCGATATTTTAGCACAGGAGGAATATGAGGTCAGAAAAGATGAAACCATCGAGACATTGGCTACCGTATTATCCGAAAAGGGTGGTGAGCTATTGAAGAGTGTAATTGAGAAAGAGATGTATGATAAGGATTCCAAGAATTACCAAGTGCTATGTCCAGAATATGAGTTGTCTTACGCAAGAAAGATCAAGGGTGAGGATCGCCAGATCAACTGGGATCAGATGACGACATCAGATATCCTTGTTCGTACAAGAATTTTGGGAATCTTACATACTTTTATAGAAGAGGTCCCAAAGAAGAAATCCAAATCAAAAAAATCCTATAAGAGAGTCATTCTTACGGATATCAAAGGATATTCTGGGGAAGTTGAACAATTAATGTCAAATCAAAACCCTGGTACTTTTGTTGCTTTGGCTAAGGGTCCTCTTTTAATCAAGACGCTTGATGGCTATATTACAGTTGATAAAATGAAGATTCAGGGATATACTAGCGAACATGCAGCGCAGTTTCTGGCAGGTCTGAAAAAGAAGTTGGGACATACTCCAACAACATTTCTTTATAAGAAACCTTGAACATGTATCTCTGCTCCCGCATAAAAACCTGATTTCGAGTTGTTATTTGAGTTAATAAAAAAGGGAAATCTGAGGGCGTGACTCAGCCATGCAGGCTTGATTATCCATGGCTGGCATTCACAGTAAGAGCATTATTTTCTTTCAACAAACATTTAGTGTATGTTGAGAAGTAAAGAGATTGAATAGTGTCCTTGTTGAAACAAAAAATAACAGAAAGTTGTGTCATTGATTCTCTATACCATTTGCTTTGATGAAATCTAAGGTGTGCGGCTGTAATCTATTCATGTATATATTTAAAACTTACTTATTTTATTTCTGTCTACTTGTATAACGCTTTATAGTCATTTTTCTTTCAGCCTAACGAAATATTTATTTAGTGAGTAGCACAATATTTGTTACCTAAGCTTTCCTGTCGATTTGGATTTTCATATCTATCAGAGCCTATATTGTACTACTTGTTGCATCTCTTCTTGTATATATACTACTCGATTAAAAATTCTTAATAAAAACAACACCGACGCTAAAAACAAGCAAATAAAAAAGAAAAAAAAAAAAAACATATTTTATACTATTGGAATATAAAAACAAAACTCAACTGAACATGCTATATATTCAGCATTGGTTACAAAGCAACCATGCAACGCTTATTGAACTCATTCACAGCAACAGCAATCTTATTGTATAGGAACCTTCTATCTGCACTATCTGGGACGGGTATAAATCTCTCGACTGATAGAGTCCGGTTTTGCTTAATTCTGATACCAGAGTTCTCTAAGGTGATATTACCGATTCTTTCGTATGGAACTTCCCATTCAATAGTCAACTTGACCACCGAAATAATAGCAATACGTTTCAAACTAATAATCACAGCCAATTCTTGTCCCGGGAGAATAACATGGGCCAAATACTTGTCATCAGAATATCTTCCTCCTTCACAGCTCTTTAGCCAAAATTGGCCTTGAGCCTCTCTCTCAGAGTAGGGAGTGATAGATCCATCAAAGGATACAAACCGTGGCAATCTCACTTTGTCCAAGCCTTCGCCGTCAAATGCGGTTGCAGTGTTTCTGATACCTTCACTAACGTTGTTGGCAAAATCAAAAATTCCAGTCGCAGTTTTGGTAGGCAGACCGATGAGTCCTTTCCCTATACCTTTGAAGAAACCAGCGGCTCCTTCTTTGTTAGCACCCTCTATTGGAGCGGTGGCAATACCGCTTATACCGGAGGAAATACCATCCATAAGAGAAGTTGCACCAGATGCAAAACCATTTATAGGATGGTTAGGCTTGTTTCTCTGCCGCATCAACCTTCTTCTTTCTTGGAAGTTTTTATCCATAGTTGCAACCGTTAGCCCTTTGGCCATAGATCCAGTGAATCTAGCAAAACTGTCACTCAAACCAAACACAGATTTTTTCACAAAACTCAAACTTCCTTTAGCTAAACCAATACCGAGCTCCTGCGGCCTATCTGTCATGATAAATCCTTGGTATGGTTCATAGAAGATATCCATAACGCCAGAACTGATATTGTTAAACAAACCGACGGGGTTACCAAGCACATCTGCAGATCCCAAGACTTTATAGATTTGATACAAAAAGGCCTGCTGATAATGCTCAGTGACATTAGCAATTAAGTATGGGAGTGGAGTTCTGATATTCTCAAGGAACAAAGATGATAATCTAACCGGTGCGTCATTGATATTACCAATAGCCATTGTCAAAACATTCAAAGCCACGGTCAAAGCATTTTGTGTGTCATTGGTATCTTCAGCATTGATTCTTTCGGTACGAACAAAAGACAAGTTAAACTGAAGAGGTTGGAGGTGCAGAGCTTCGAAATACAAATCATCGGCAGATCTCACCGTAGGGGGTTCTGGAACCTCCAAATTCTCGTCCCATAACACGTTACGAACTGTTTTATTCCAGGCAGCTCCAGGTATCTTTGAGAACTCCAACAAAGCAAACAAGAAGTCTTCATCTACCTCAATGGACAACTCTTGCAACAACAAGGTGGCATACTTAACATAAGTGATACCGTGTGTCTCATCTTTGAGCTTCGAAATAGCCATGGAATATGCTGGATGTTCGTTCATTTCCGTGCTGGACTTCGGAACGACAGTGGGATACATAATGATAGGATAGATACACGGATACAATTGGTTATCTACCTGAATCCATTTCAACTTCATACTAATGTTCTGATAGATGTCGGACTCGTTATATCTTAGTTCAACGCCTCTGACAGTGGTATAACACAACTCCTGCCCTTTGGTATTAATCAAAGAAATACCAAATCCCTCAAATCTGAGCAAAATTTTGGTGAAATAGTTTTCATCCTTTTCAATCGTTTCAAATTTGTCCTTTGTAGAAGCAGACTCTGAAATGTTCAGGTTTGAGCCATTGTTTTGTATTTGGTATAAACTTGTCTTCGGATCATAGTTCGAGATCACCAAACACTGAAGAGTGCCGTCAACAATAACATTCAAATCAACGATACGACCTGGTGTCGTGGGAGTTTTGGGTATCTTCATAGGAATCAAAGTACCAATTTCCGCAAGTTGAATGTAACGCTCCTTATTGCCTGACCGAAGCACCAATTCCTTATGAGGAGCAGCTGGGTAATCCCAAGCATACTGCATAACACTCTTTGGAGGAATTCTGTAATACACAGGCTTGAATGTCAGGTCTGAAACCTTATTTCCTTCTTCATTTAGGTTAGGGTTCGACTGATAAAATATGAATTCAGAATCACTAAAGTTTCTAATCGAATAAGGCCACATGTCTTTTGCATCAGTTATATCAATGAAAATGGATGAGCTCTCAGTCGAAATAACCGCCCGAACCAAAGTATGCTGATTACTGTTGTGCTTTTTCATTCTTAAGAACACTTCACCAATGTCATTTATTCCAAAAGGCGCCGACCAAGTGGATGATGCACCTGAAAAACTGATAATTAACTGTTTATCAGACGACTTGGGCATTTCATATAGCGGCGAAATTTTCTTGGGATCAAGATAAACAATATTTGAAGCACCAACTTTTGCAATTTGAATGGGATCCTCCAAACTATTTCTAAGAATATAACGAGGGGTAAAATGAATGACCTTAGTCAAAGAATACTTACCCTCACCTTCAGTGATATGAACTCCAACATTATTCTCTAATTCTCGTCCTTTTAACGCAACAGCAACTTCGAAAGATTGTCCAATCTTATCTATGCTAATGCTGGAACTTGGCTGGGAGTCGTCAAGTCTTAAAATAGCTCTATTCTCTTCCAAATTGCCTCTAATCAAACTTTTGGAGCTTGCGGATTCACTATCAAAAGAGAACAAGTCTGGCATTCCCCTTTCAGTATAGTTGCTAATTGTATGGTCTCGAGCAGCAGATCTAAGAGTGTTAAACTTATCACTCAAATAAAGATCTTTTGTTGTTCTATTTAATATTAAGTATGGTGAATATATTGAGATCTTCAATCCAAATTTCACGTTGTTGTAATAGTGTAGGCCCAAATGTAATCTCTGACCGTCATCACCCTTAAGAGTCAAACGCCTACTTAGAGGTAATTGAGTATCGCCCGGAGTGTTGATAAAACCAGCCTCTGATTCACCATACTTACTATGGAGAGGCTTAACATACAACATAAGAAGTGCATTCATGTCGACCACATGGACAGATTTGGTATCACCTTT
Organism: Ogataea sithepensis; assembly: GCA_030564825.1. Classification (NCBI taxonomy): domain Eukaryota; kingdom Fungi; phylum Ascomycota; class Pichiomycetes; order Pichiales; family Pichiaceae; genus Ogataea; species Ogataea sithepensis. The sequence goes on along the minus strand of JAJMAB010000055.1, from coordinate 76,966 downwards.
CTTCAATCCTCCAGACCAAGTCTTGAATCCTTTTTGGAACACCTTCCAATTGATGTCATACGGAAGTAAGTTTTCAATCTCCAATGGAGGCGAGATATTAATAGTCATATGTGGATAAATTTGTGTCAAAACTTCCTTATCATCAAATGTTGCGTGGGCACGGAAGAAATACTTCTTCGCTACACCATTATCGGCTTTGGGACATTCCAAAACCATATCGTTCTTCATTATATTCTTCCAATTGAAATCAATTACCAAACTTGCACCCATTTTTCTGGCTCGTGACCATGAAAAGGTTTGATCGTGAATTTCTGGTCTGACGGCAATGTCATCCTTATAGACGCAGTCAATAGGTAATGCTATTCTTCCACCAGCAGGGATAGTGATCTCTTTGTTAGGTGCAAAGCTCATATGGAATTGCCCACAAGCAACATGAATCGGCGTCTGCGTGTAATTTTGCACTGTGACCGTCGACTTCAAAATGACATTTTTCACTTTGTCCTCTGACAATTGAATTTCACACTCTAATCTATTGTGGTATTCATTATCAATCTTAGGCGACAACATAAAAATTTCCTTTCCTTCAGATCTTAATGAAATCTTTCTCACCGGGTTGTAAGCGGAATCAATCAGCTCTACTCCAAGGTAATTGGTTTCAGTATTGATATTTAAACTTTCACGAACCTTTCTCCAGTCTTCAAAAGACCATGGCAGTTCTTGTCGATACTTTAGAAGGGTCAGTTGTTGCCTATTCGGAATTTCAGAGCCGTCATCAATCCATAGATTCAAATCATAACCTGTCTGATTGATAATTCTATATGGTGCATCCTCGCCTCTTGGCTTCAATTCAGATTGCTCTGTAAGTAATGAGGAAATGTGTGATAGCAACGCAATCGAGCGAGAACTAACTGTAAACTCGGCGGATTCCCTGGAGACAACATCGATGGTTAGTGAGGCTCTTGGCTCCGTTATCTTTGAAACATGCAAACCAAAAGACCATGGTTCAATCAAAGGCTCCCAAGCAGAGGTCGAATAATTGAAGATGTTCACCAATGACTTAATATTTGTGTCTGCTTCTAAGTCAGTTGACCAGTTCTTTGCAGTCAAACGAAAAGGCTTAACCTCCATATCCAAGACAGGAAGCTCATGAACGTCACCAATCAACACTAATCTCATTCCCTCAATGTTAGCTAGTAACCTCTCACCCTTGATAATAACCAGAGGCTCTTTTGAGCCATAGTCTTTGTGACGAGTGCTATGAGAAATAGAGGATAAAATGGATGGTGCATATTTAGCAAACTTCCTACCAAAATCTTCTGTGAAGGTAACTGTTGTTTGATCACCCTCCTTCTGAGTATTTGAGCTTTCGGATATGTTTGTAGTCATCTTAGAATACATAGAAGAAGCCGAATTGAAAATACCCAAGGCTAGCTTTATGTCCCTCAATGAAACCCTCATCATTAACGGATCCACAGTTATATCAATGGTACTCAAGAAATGAGTACTGGTAGAGCCCCTAGAATCCATATTAAAGCTAGCGGAGAATTCATCTATGATCTTTAATCTATTAGTCTCATATGCATCCATTTTGCACAAAAACATACTAATTCCAATAGCGTTCAAATTTAACGTGTCTTGGCTTGTGAGCATAAACTGATTGATATTGAAGACGATAGCTTCAGAGTCTGCATTCTGAGAATTTGCTAGCAAAATTATTGACGGGTCAACGACATTGATTGTGCAAGATATAGTATTTTGATTGGAATATTCGTCAGCGTCGCCATTCTTTGTTGAACTCTGATATCTTTGGCCACCGTCATCATCTTCCTCTTCTAACTCAATTGGAGCAAGATGGCTAGGCAGTTTGATATCCGGTGTAGATATAGAAGTTGCAACATCCACAAACTGCTTCAGAGAAAATAAGTAATCCAACGCCAATATAACTTGAGGGCTATCAACCGCTAGGTTGATGTTGGTATTTCTCTTGCCTTCGACCCCAGTTGAGACTACTGAGGCCATAAACTGATGATCCGCACCTGAAATTTCTGGAATAATATTGGTAAACTTATTATCAGTATCACCTCTAACATCGTGCACTGTAAACGATTTGACATGTAGATCAGACTTGAAATTCCCATCTTGCTTCAGCTCCAGCTTTATGCCAACATCATTTAAAGAGAACTTAGAAAGCGCTTTTCCAGACAACGATATGCAGGATTTTGTTTGATTGTACAATGTCAACGCAAGCACAGGGATATTGAAATCAAAGTCAATATGGATGTGATCGGGATCAGTAATTTGAACTTCGGGATTGTCTTCGTTGGAACTCTTCTTCTCAACACCTTTAGCCCGATGGGCATCTATAATGAAATTTGCATTGTTCGCATCTTGTTCAATATCTTCGATCGTCGAGTCGACATCCACAGCGGGTGCAAAGACTTTTGGTATGGTCTGAAGAACTCTGAATAGGTAATTCGATTGAACTTCAGTCAAAGTCATCTCCTTTCCCGTAACACCCCCAGAAGCAATGATTGTTGGACGTTTGGCAGATAAATTGTCACAATAGTCGACGTCAAAACCAACATCCAAACTATCTATAATCTCGAGCTTTTGAGTTTGACTGTCTTCTGTATGGAAAGAAGAGGTGATTCGCGTATTTCTTAAACCTGTAGACACTAAATTCAATAGTAGATCATCTTTTTTGACAAAACGGTTGACAGCGTATAACTCACCCAAATTGATGGTAATGTTATCGTACAAGTCATTCTTAGCATCAACTACCGTTGGTAAAATGATTATGGGAGCTCTGATTAGAACATCAAATTTCATTTGATTGGCACCTTCAATATTGCTTGCTCTATTTAAAGCAGCTTCACGTGCTCTATCGTATATATACTTCATTCTTTGAAATTGACTCAAATAAGCATATATCTTCGAGAACGCATCTTCAACAAACATAATAACAATTGACCCGGTCTCAAATGTAATCAATGAGCTGTAAGGCTCCTTGTTTGTTGCAGGATCAAAAGTTTCATAGTGTAGCTCTGCTAACTCATTGCCTCGAATGTTCATCAATTGCCTTAACGGGGAATCTCTTGCAGCCCCTTCGTTGATGTCATCTAACAATGAAAATCCACCAAGTTTCATTCCAACTTTCATCTTTTCAGGTAGCATGAAAATCGAGATATCCGCCTGTTGCAACGTCATAGTAGCAAGTTTGACACCGTCATCGTTTAAAACTAGAACAATACTCTCCATGAACATGTTCACCTCGATGTGTTGGGGGGCCGAATCAGCTTCATCTTCGTTATTATGACGTAGCATATCTGCGGGCATCTCAGGTGCATCCGGGTCTGTAAAAGTATTCAAAGCGAAGTTCAATAAGGTAAGAATAGACTTTCTAGTAATGACGATTTTAAAATCTGCTATATTCATGTCCACTTTTTGGTCGAACACTTCAATAATCTGCCCATTATGAGAAGCTAATCTTTGTGTTCGACTATAACCAACAGCAAAAAGATCGTCCTCCTGTGTGCCTGCCTTCTCATGCTCCTGAAAATTCTTTGATGATATCAATTTTTTGAACTCCTGCGATTCAGAAAGTTCAATGTAATCCTCCACACTCAAGTCTGCTAATAGAACCTTAACATGCATATCAGTTGCAGTCTTATAAAACTTCAATCTAAGTTGTTCGCCGACCAAATCAACCAAGGTGTCGGCTGCCAAGTTTTCACCGTCATTGCAGCGGTTCAGGGATATTACAATGAGGTCCATGTTAAAGTTAAACTCAATTTGATGCTGTAGGATGGCAGGGTCAACATGTGTCGACGAATTAGTCTTTGCAGTAATCGAAGATGGAGCGGAGTTAGGGGTCTTTGAATCTTCATCAAAATCTTCAATTGATGATAGCATAGGTTCACCATTTAAGAAATTACGAAACCTCTGAGGATCCAGCGTATCACCATCCTCAGAGAGCTCAAAGTTAGGTATCACTGTGTCGATCAATTGCATCACAATCTTATATTGGAAATCACTGATCATTGCTTTTAGTCTAGGAACATTACCGCTGATTTTGAGTCTTGGCAAGTTATAGTAAGTTGGAATAATTGATAGCTCAACAAGAAACTTCATTGTCAACTGGTCCAAAATCATTGCGGGCTTTTCACCATCTGAATGTAACTGCTCGATAGTTGATTTGATGCTGGAACCGATTAAAATCTGTGCATCTTGCAAAACCAAGTTGAACTTATCATACAAGTAGGAATTGAGATTGGACCAATCCTCATCGGTATAATTATCTTTTCTTTCAGATTTAATCTGCTCAATCTTTTCTTTGTCAACCAAATCACTAACAATACTTATGTGGCCGGCATCTAAAACCGCAACGGGAGACGACCAACTGCCAGGATTCACGGGAATAATAATTAAAGGAGCTTGGAGGTCCATCTTACAGTTCAATGTTTTATGCTCTTCAAAAGCATACTGTAAGCCAATTTTTGTTTGCTTAGTGAAATCTTGAATCGTTGACTCGGCAGCCGTCATTAGCATACCAATTGTATCCAAGTGTGCTTTTGGTGGAGTGAAGAATTTGACCACTGATTCAATGAACAGGGGGTTGTGAAAGATAGTCATACTGTTCATCTTTGCCAGCAATGCAGAATCTGCGGATTCGTCCAATGGGTTGTTTTCAAATGAAACCTGGAAGAAAGGATCAGAGCGTTCATCTTCTGAGCTTGCAGAATTATCACCAACCGATGCGCTCAAGGGTTTCACGCTAACAATATGTTTATAGAGCGTATTATCGGATCCGTCTTCGACCCTGAGCTCGTTCAATTTAAAACCCGCATAGAACGAATCTTTTCTTTGGTAAAAGTTAGCATTACAGCCTTCAAAAATAACTTCTGCAATATTAGAAGAGTCTTTGCGATCTCTAATAGCCATCGCACCTTTATGCAACTGGCATGTTATAGCGGATTTGACCCTTTCACGTGGGATGTCTATCGAGTCTGTCACCGTCTTCTGTTCATCAAATTCTATGGCATCGTATAATTCTTTACGCTGCTCCTCTGTCATTTGCAACTCGTCATCAAGTTCTTCTGATTCATTCTGCGAAGTGTTACCCGAATTCCACCAAGAGGAAAGCCAACCTCGCTGTTGTTGTTGGGAAGGCTGAGTGCTAGGCAACGATTTGTTTTCCTTTCTGTACTCCATTCTAGCCCACGATCTATAAAATTTGATATCTTCGTAATCAAGATCTTCCTCTAGCATATTCAACTCTTTCCGATCTTCAGCGGAGAGCTTTTGGTCGATGTGTAGTTTCCAAAGCCTAATATAAGATTTTCTTTGGTCCCTTCTTGTCTTTAAGTATTCCCATGTCCACTTGTAGTTCCGGTCATGAATCTCGTCATAAACTGCTCTAACAGCGAACTGCATCCATTGCATAGGGGCTTCAGAGACTGCCACCTTTGGTCTTAACCTTCTAAACTTTTGGGTCTTCAAGTACAAGTTTAATTGCGACGTTGTCCACAAGATGTCCCTATATTGATGGCTATCCAAATCCAAAGAAAATTCATCAAAAAATAGTGTTGCTGTATGGTGTGGAGTCGTGTCTGTAGCACCCTGTTTACTCACAGTTAAATGACCACTACCAGAGACGGGTTTTAAGATATACTGCGTCGCAAGCATGTTGTTATCTTGCTTTTCAAGGCTACCCTTAAAAAGTGAAAGTAGCAGGTCATGATCCTCAGTATATATGGTTGTGTTCTCGGTATTCCAGTAAACACTGAGGGATTTCAAGGTCAGTAGTTTCCTTGCCATTTTCGTAGCGCCTGTGATAAAGCCAGGAAGCCAGTCGTCATTCGCAGACACAGCGGACAACTCGTCCAAAGTGAATCCAACACCATAGGCATGTTCAGTAAAAACATGATCATCTTCGTATCTGAAATGTATAGTCTTGATGGTGACTTGTAAATTGTCAACTATCTTGGTGATCAAACTTTCGGTAAAGCTCTCGTTCTTTGCTTGCTCTTCTTCGGATATATTGGTAAGATACGGTGTAGATTTGCTCATAACCTCTAGGGCCTCCAACTTTTGCTGTTTCAGTCTTCGATCTCTTGTCTTTTCCTCCTCTTCGTTGAATTCAGTCGGTAGCCTTGGTGAAGCTAACAAATAGGCATCCTCTATTATGACTTTGACGGGCTTGGCTTTCAAATTTGACCAGGGAATCTGTAAGGTTAATTCTCCCAAATGACCAAACTTAACATCCACTGGAAGTTCTAGTTTCTCTAAGGATTCTTTTTTCAATTTCAAATTTCGTAACTTGACATCACCACTCCAGATACCAATGTTCAACTGCTTTGGATCAAAGTTCTCCACGTAGGAGCCCAAAGTTCTGTTCAAAATAGTGGCAACAAGTGACTCTAACATGATTGCATATGGCTGTGCGAGTCTATATAGCTGATAGCCCCCTCTGATGTTGCAATTGTATCAACTGATACTGCTGGCTCTGCCTTATCTGGCCGTTAACTGTGCAGAGGAGGAGTACTCTTCTACAGCAAACAACAAGAAGGATAGCAAACAGCTCATTGCTCATCATCGGCTAATCTGGCACAGCCGCAAAGTGAGGCTGGTGCCCCTACTGCAGTGGCGTGTGCGTCCGCTGTGCAGTTTTTGTGTTTTTTTTTTTTTTTATCTACAACAGAGAATAGTATATAAGTTGTGCCTTTTCCCGTCGTGGAGCATCCTCACACGTTGCCCAGCCCACCATCCGTCTTCTTTATAATAGCTCGGATACAAACCGCCCTTTGATGTATATTCTTTTTTAATACTGTAGCACCATGAATACTCATTATGTCATAAAGTCGGTGCTAGAATCTGCAACGGCGGATCCAGGATATCCTATCGATTACTACATACATCAAGCTCGTGCAGTTTCTTTCGGAACCAACCCTCAAAGAGGCAACTATACACATACCAAGCAACCAAGTGAAAGATTCTCTCTACACCAATGGAGACAGATCTTGACGTTACGGATCCTATTTATCAGTGTTGAAAAAACTGACATACCTTCTGCATCTCTTTTCAAAGGCCAAGTAAGATACCAATACTGTCTTTGTTGTGATGAACTAGGTATTTACCGAGCGAAAAAATTTGAAATGTACAAGCTGATGGAAGCACTTTATTATTATTGGTTCCCTAACTTAAGGAGCGCTTCGTCGATTCCACTAAAGAGTTACAGAGGTATTACACTCAGAAAAAACCCTCAATTGCATTCAATGATGCGGGCTGCCAACCAGTCAGAAGATCTAATGCCGCTAAAACAAATACTTTCGAGAGTAGAATCTCCTCCTAACGAAGGTGAAGTTAAGCAAGAGCTGAAAGAGCCTGACGATTTAATAACTTTCATGCCAAATGGCACCAGAACCGCCGATTCGAACCCTGGCTCAAATAAGGCTAGTATGCGCACTGACGAACTTAATATTTTGTCCAGCAACAAGAGACATCCAAGCCGAGATAGTTCTGAGATATCTTTTTTACCATCTGGCTCTGCCAAGAGATTGAAATTGGACAATAGTACTAATAATACTTCCGCACCCATGGATCGCGAGGATGCTGCAAACAACGCGATCGTATCCACTGATGATAATATTGCTGCTCAACAAGAAGATGTTAATCAGTTAACAGATGATGCTGAAGATGATCATTATGAAGATGCAAGTGCATCCATTGACGGAAAATGTACAGAGGAAGATGGTAACGAGGACAAGCGTCCCAAAGAGCATGCCGCTAAAGAAATTACCCCCAGAGGAAGTCGTATTGTAGAAGCAGAAATTCATACTTTACAAGCAGAATTCACCAATGACACAAGTACCAAAGATGAAAAGAGAGGAGAGACGATGGAGAGATCTGTAATTCCAGTTGAGAAGAATGTAGAAGTCCATATCCCAGACATGAAAGCTAAACAGACCGCGTATGAAGAAATATCCAATGAGTTGGTGGTAGCACAGGCACGCCTTGACGAGCTTAATCAAATCATAAAAGAAAAAGAGACCGTTTATGACCAATCCCTGACCAAAGCTAGAAATATAGAATCCATGTGTACGGACGCTGCTGTGAGATTGAATGATATTGTGATTCGTTCTGACACTGCGCTAAGGCGTGAAGATCAGATAAACTCAAGACATGACAAACTAAAGAGCTCTCTCGAAAAATTGGAACAGGACTTAAAAGTTATCTCAGACGAAACAGCAACAAAGAATTTTGAGCTAGAGAGATTGAAAACAGCAATCAAGGAAGCAGATGCCTCCCTTGCAAAGCAGCAGGAAAATTTGTCGTTATGCACACAACAGTTGGAAAAGAAGACAGAAGAACTAGCGAAGTTGGAGAACAACTTGAATTCGGCACAGTCTTCAGGTGAGAAACAGATCAATATATTGGACAGATTACTAGATCTTAAAACTAAAAAGTTAGAGGAAGTCACTAAAGAAAGGGATAGCTTCGAATTGGAATTATCTCAACGCACTTCGAACTTTGGTTCGATGACCAGGTCCTTGCCACTTAATGAAGCGCTAGATCAATCGTTGGCATCAAAACAGAAAAGAATTAATATACTTGCAGCTCAAGAAAGTGAGCTAAAGGAGAAGATCATTACCGAAAATAGAAAATATAAGCAGCTTGTAGCTGACGTCGAAGAATTAGAGAAACAGAAGACTAAAAACCAAAATTTAGACTCTCTCATTTTGAAGAACCATGCGGAACTTAGTAATAGGCCAACAATAAAGGCCACGAAATCTGGCGAAGCTTCAGGAAATGGCGATCCTCCTCATACAGAGACGGGTACAACTGTTTTGAAAATGGAATCTGATTTGAAAGAGAGGACATTGAAGGTCTCAGAAAACCTTGGGGTGCAGCAGAAAGCTCTCAAGGAAACTACTGAGGCATTAGATAAGTTGCGGAAGCATATAGAAACGCAAACAAAGGTCAAGGATTCGTTAGAGGGTAGTGTGAGACTCGCAACGTCGAAAATAGAAGAATTCGAGCATAAGGCTACTGCTCAAAGGGAGATAATTGAATCTCTAAATACGTCTGTAGAAACCAAAACTCGAAAACTCAGACTTTTAGAATCGCAGTGTAAGATCGCGGAGTCTCTATTTGATCAGTTCACAACGAAGATTTCCTCCCAGAAGAAGGAACTGGAAGCTAAGTCTAAGGTGGCGGCTGATCAGGATGCCAAACTTGAACAGTTGAGAACTGAAGAGCAAACTTTATTGCAAAACATTCAAACAGCTCGGGCCGAATATGATAAGCTTAAGAAGCAGAATGACACTGCTAGATGGGACCGCAACAAGCTTGCAGCGGAAATGTCCAGCGTCAAGTCTGAGATGCTGCAGATGACCAATGAGTGCAATGCCGAAAAACAAGCTCTCATAGCAAGACAAACGGAGGTGACAAATTATCTTGCTGCGGAACAAAAAAAGAATGTGGATACGCAAAAGTATCTGGCAACAAGATCCGAATACATCAAACAATTATCCGCTAATTTGAAGACCCAGCGAGCTGTTTTGATCCGTATACACGAACAACAGGAAAAACAGAGGCATGAGCTGATGGAGGAGCAGTTGTTGTTTCAAGAAGAAATGAAGAAAGCAGACGAACAACTCGCCAGGTACGGGATAATCCGGCAACTTAATGGTGGGAAACAACCACAAATACCAGCCCGACTACCGCCGGTTCTAGAATTTGACCGATCCCTTTTAGTTAATTTTGATCAAATTGAAAAAGACATTGCAGGGGCGAGGGAGAAGATCTCCAATCAGGAAAGTCATCCAGACGTTGGAACTGCGCCCAACCCACAAGTTTTATGATTAATCTATCCGTACTCTTTAGTGATCATATAGTGAAAGAGTTTAGTATTATGGTTATTGTATTAAGACTGGTGCAAAGATACTCTAAAGAAAAGAAACAAAAACAGAATACCAGCGTTCAGATTTTAGTTGAAATGTACTGGTTGTTTCGTTCACGACTTCAAGGGTAACAATAATGAAAGGTTATATAGCAAGCTAAACAGCTGCAGATCACGAAGGTCAGAGCAAAAGCACCAAGCACCAACTCTGGATGAGGATTGGTTAAAGAATATGCAAAACGCATATAAATTGAAAAAAGTAAAAGAAATGCTATACAGTTTAATGATACGATAAAGCTCAGGCTTGTGGTGAATAAATAGTGGCTGGATGTTAACCACATTACTAATTGGGAAACTTTAAGCATCTCAAAATTCAGATGGTTGTCAGATTAACAGTCGTTTCAGCGAAAGTAACGTATGCTTGTATTGCAGTCTCTCAAATACTGAAGTACACGATCACGTCTAGCAAACACCTTAGTCCTTGCAAATGTTGCAGCCGTGATCTAACCAGACATTCAATTCGGGTGTAATGACATGGAAAGCTTTGTCCTAGCCATACACTAGTGAGATTCTATGAAGACGTGTTGAAGAAAAAGAAAGTGGATTGGCTGGGGAACGAAGCAACGTCTGGCTCTGAATGCTGCACCACTTAACACTCATGCGCAGCGGCGTAAAATTTTTTTACGCCGCTAGGGTGCCGGGCTTCCTACGCGGACCCTGCCTGAGCCATATATATAAATATATGGATAAGAGAGGTGAAGTGGCTGTTTAGAAAGGTCTTTAAATTGTTACTACAACATCTATAATTATTAATTGAGGATGTACAGGTTATGCAACGCGTTGCGGAAACAATGGTATAATTGGAAAAGCTTGTATTTGATCTATATTTATGAATTTAGCGTACAAAAGCTATTGGCGTTGACTTCCAATTTAATTTACGAACCCATCCGTTGTCCATATCAATAAATGGCGCATGTTAACCTATACTAATTTATTAAGAACTCGGAGAAGTTAGAAACAAATATTTGGAGAAACTTTGAAGTCATAAAACTTCGTAGCGGAATTTTCATTTTACATCACAAGTGAAAAGTAATATATAATAAAACAAAAAGTTAACGAACACGAAAAGATAAAAGACCTGAATGAAACATGAAGATTGTAGGTGAATCGGGGAGTGCATAGAATGTGAACAAAAACGACAAAAGAAAGAGAAAACAGAAAAATAAAACACAAAGTAGAAATCATAAAACGTAGTGTTGTTTAAAATAAATAATAGCAAGAATAAAGCCATAGCATTAAATTGGGAAAAACGATGTTTGAAATTAATTGAACCGAAATCATTCCATAACTCCTCCTATTCACTCCTGTTTTTGTGTGTGTGTGTGTGCAATTATATCATTATATGATTAGTTTTTAAATGCTTTTTAACGGAATGGGTTAGCTTCATGACCAGTGGAAACGGTGTTGATGGTGTGTTGATCATGAGCATGGCTTTGTTCGTGAGAGTATTCGGATCTCAAGTCATCAGTAACAACAGAGGCGTTATCGTTATCGGCAGCAACGGCTTCAGCGTTGCCGGTTCTTTGAGCCTTGGAACCGAAGTAACCAGAGTTAGATAATCTGATTGAGGAGAAGAAACCCTTTTGGCCGTCCCCGTTCGCTCTCATCTTCTTGAAGTACCAGAAGACACCGAAGATTAGGGCAGCAACAACAACAACAGGAACAACAACAGCTGGGACAATGGTCTTGACATTACTCGAAGATGAGCTGGAAGATGAGGAGGTTGAAACACCATTATCGGATGGAACTCTGGTAATATATGAAGCACCGTTGTAAGAGTCGGACACGGAGTCAATGATTCTACACAAAGGACCAGAAGCAGTACCAGTATGAGTAGCGTCACTTGTGGAGGTGACCAATGGGGTGATGTTTAACCAGAAGTAACCACTGTTCTTCTTGTATGATGATTTGATGTACCAAGCATAGTAACCGTTGTTGTTGTTGACGTAGTCGGAAGTGAACAAAGCTTCGTCATCATCTTCAAGTGGGTAAGCTTCAGTTTGGATACGGACTCTTTCGATGTCACCGCCCCAGTAAGATGGGTCCCAGGTGATCCAGTAGGTTTCACCGACAACGAACTCGGTACCGTTGTGAATACAGAATGGAGAGTCAGTAGTACCTTCGGTTGGCACTCTGTCATTCATACATCTTAAAACTGGAGGAGCACCACCTGTTGGTGATGGGTATGAAGAGTCGGTTGGGGTTGGGGAAGCGGAGATAGTGGTACCATCGGAAACGGATGGAGTAACAGCGTATGGGATACCAGAGGAGTCTAAGGAGACCCATTTTGTGGCACTGGAAGTGACTGGAGAAGCTGAGATGGTAACACCATCGATAGCAGTTGGGGTAACCAACACGTTCTTACCAGATGAAGTTGAAGTCCAAACATGGTCACTTAGAACGTTTTGGACGTTGTCACGTTTGACCATTTCAGCAGCTGGTTGTGGTAAACCTGCTGCTTGGATGGTTGACGCCAAAGAGGCGAAGATTGTGAAAGCGCTAGCGAATCTCATATTGAATTAATGTCTTATGATGATGATGTTATATACAAGGCTCAAAACAGCGGCAGAAGGTATCTGGGTATGATATGAGGAATCAGACAGAAAAGACCAATATATACTATAGAAAGAAAGGTCAAAAAGAGGAAAGAAACTATTCCAAGTCTAAATGATCATCAGACCATCAAAAAAAAAATTTTCCAAGGGGTAAAGATAGGATATAAATACTTTAATGCGATAAAAACTTTTCATGGTTGGTGAATGTGATTGATTAGCTGCTTTAAAGGTTTTTACATGCAACCACAACAGGGGCCAAGTCGACTACGGAATTTCAGCCAATCATGGGCAGAAATACTGTAAAAACTTCACTCTTTGCGGGTTAAATGTGCTGCAGCTCGAGCAGCGGGTGCGGCGCAACTTGGAATTTTTCGGGCAGGTCGCCCATTATGTGCGCCCGCGCGGGTACCACCGCCTGCCCCGACATCGCCGATACACATGGGCGTGGTGCACGGAGCACGGTACGTCACACACTGGCAGGCCAGGCGGCCAGCTCACGATCTCCTATACCACTGGGCAAGGGGAGCAGGGCACATCCGAAACATATATATATATAAATATATATCGAGATATATCGATATAATCTATTCCATCGTCGGACCCTTCCCTGGCGGGATGGCTGCCCGATTCTGTGAATTGCCCGGTGGTAAACAGTCCTTGGCTGCTGTTGCTGTTGCTGTCCGCGCTGACTGTCTCTGGTAATCTAATCCATCAGCTTCTTCTTGTGCGGTGGCACCACCGACTCACCGAGTCTTGACCGCCTGGCTCCTGGCATGGATATATCCACTCCCAGGCAGTGCTTTCTTTTTGGCTGGGCAGGTGGACTCACACTCACACTCTCTAACGCTGCCAGGCCTTTGAGCTTAAATATATGCCTCCACATGGTGTATACCACAGTGACCACAAGACCAACTGGTCGTAAAAGGTCCATAAATACGAGCATTTTCTGTTGACAAAACTATATAAGAAAAGTTACTGAAATCTTACCCACAATAAGTTTCGAACCTAATTGATGTGGTTCTGTTTCTCTTTTGTGCGTACACTATTTATGTGAATTAGTACTTGAGATCGAAAGCTATATCATCCGTCCTTCGCCAGAAATTAGTATCGTTCGTATACATATATAGATAATATATATATATATGCTAATCGCTGTTCGTCATCTAAGCTCATGGCTACACCAATTAAGTGCATATCGATCCACGTCCTATAATGTATTATAGTTTATATTAAGCGCATATTTATGTATATATAAGTATCAAATAAAACGAAGAAAGGAAATTTTCCATGACAAAATTCTAAGCGGGCCGCTATAGAAAATTGTCCCAAAACTATTTATATATAGGAGAACAAAAAGAAATGAGAAAAAAAAAACAGAACAAGCTCGAGATCAGCTTAAGGAGGACCAAATATAATCGTCCACATTACCGTCTATATAAATTAATTTATAAATTTATAATATGATATAGGCCGTCACACAACCCCAGCCACGTCCCCGGTGTATCGATAGCCGTTTTAAATGCCTCATCTCTTCTCATATGCTGCATTATAGCAATTAGCGATCCAGCCTGTCAGTTCAATTTATACTGTGTATACAGCTCCTATTAGCGCTACTACGTACCATTAGGTTGGCTTCTCACTCGAACTGCACGGCCAGACCCTGCATGAGCACTGAGCGTGCAAGGGAGATCTCGAGAATTTGTTTTAACATATAATTCATATTATAGAAATACATTAAATACAGCAGGTGAAATCAAGTTGGACAAAAGATGATTATTATAGAGAACTAACGGCAAATATAATGGCTGACGATAAACTTTGTTATCGCTTAACTATGGGGGAGATATCAACACGTTTTATATAATTATATCACTAGCCACTTATACTAACCGGCACCTTCCCAACCTGCCTTCATCGACTGTATATATATATATAACTTATATACATTGTAGCGAAGGCCGTTGTAACTTGTGAGGCTTGACATCCATCATGGCATCAAGAGAAAAACCATTTAATGGTGCTGCTGGCTTAGAATGTTGCACGCTTCATCTCATTACATCTGACCATCTATATATATTATATAGATATATATATATAGTATAGACCCTTAAACGTATAATTGAATTTCGTATTGCGTAGAAATATTCGATCGCTAGAACCAAAATATGAATTAGTGATAAGTTCTTCAATCAAGCATTGCACTGGTTCGGGCTGGGGTTTCTGTTTAACCGCCTAGAAAGGTATTTTGTATGCGCGTCCTGTGTATACCCTATGGTTTCGTCTCAAGATTTCTTGTTTACTATTACGAATCCTTTGTATAAACGCTAAAGGGTATATAACCCAAATGTGAAGTATTACTTAGTGATAAGTGGATGTATCTAGCGACCGTTGCTTTATCCACTTTGTCATGACATTGTCACAAGGTCCCCCATTCTACGTTTTATGAAACTCTCTCATGTAGCATGCAGAAAGCAAATAGGCAATCGAAATTGATATGGTAGATGTTGCGTGTTACTCGTAGCTTATAGATTTAATCAGGCTTTGTTAAAGAGTTGCTCAAAAGAGGCTTTAAAGTACAGTTGTCTGCAGATGCCGCCTATTTCACCAAACAGCATGTAACAGATTTTCTTGTACCATATTTTTTCGATGCAGTAAACGAAAAGCACTTATCCTTGAGAATGATCTGTATTTCTCGCAACATCAAACCAAACTAGTGGATCTTACAAACAACCACATCTGAGCAGATTCAATTAAGATAGATCAATGGGCAGATTGGAGACTGCTAAGTTCTCTTTATCGAAACTAACCAAATCCAATCTTATTTCCTAATGGGGTAAATTATTCAACATACGGCTGATAACGCGGTTACATAATATTTGCCCTTTTGTCCACATGTTGTTCAACAAGATTTCATCAAATACAAGATCAAAGATGGCTGGTATTTAATGTTTATAAACGATATATATAATATATATATATAATATAAATTAAAGCTTATCTGCGTGTCGTTGGCACCTGCATGATTATCGTAATCAAAAAATTCATATAGATCGATCCATCCATCTCTCCAATCTGCATGCAAGCCTGCATGAGTCTGTCACACAGGTTCCTGGCTGTGCATGTATGCATGCGTGTGCATGCAAAAACAGCGATTACATGTTACACCAATTTTCGAAGAGGGACTCGGTTCTTTTTTTGAGTTTCTTTTTCCCGTTCAAACTCAATCACATATATATATAATATATATATATATATGTAATTTATATATTTATATATATATATATGTAATTTATATATTTATATATAGTTGCGGCAAGTCTCACGGTGTTTTGTCGCAAACTACTGTCTTTTTTCTAATGAACAGTTCTGTTACGTAAGAGCGGCTCTTTTCCTCTAAGAATAATCCTTTTGCTTGGAGAACTGAATTTTTTACCCAAAGAATTAGTTTTTCACCCAAGTTTTGACCCTTTACTCCATCAAATATCTTTACCAGTTAAAACTAACTTTCACTATATATTAATATATCGACAAAGATAATTCTTAAATATAAAGTGTAACGACTATAGGCGTCTATCGACGCTTATCGACGTTGGTTCTGCGAACGAAAACCAAGTATTCTTAAGTACTTGGATCTTTTAATTGTTTCCTTTTCGTTATCTACTACTTTATGAGTCCTTCTTCTTAGAAAAGGCGTCTTAGGACTGAAAACAGTGGTCTGTAGGTTGTTGAGAGACCAACCAACAGACTTATCCACACTGTCTTTCAGGACTCTCTATATCTTATATAGTCTATTACGTGAATACAATCCATGAACAATTATACTTAGATCACCGTTAAATAATCTACATTTTATAACTAACGTTATATAAAGTCAATCTTTTGGATAGACAGTAAGTTGAATGGAAAAATGCTCGTCATTAAACAGAAAACCGGTTTCACCAGAGAAAAGGTAGAACTCCCACGCAAACAACAGTTTTTACGTAACAGAACTGTTCATTAGGAAAAAGACAGTACGTTGCGACAAAACACCGTGAGACTTGCTCCGATTATATATAATTTAGTTATATTTAATTGCCTTCCCCCCTCACCCCCTTTCTCATTCTGAAATCGAATGCCTTCTCTTCTGTTATAGAGGCTGAGGTTAAGTCGGTATAACGTCATCAGGTTTGATATTGTGTGTCTGGGGTATCATCGCACACGTTGTGTATAGATATATATATATGAATACACTTATAATGCGGATGACACAGCCGAACTGAATTGAATCCATGATATAGATGCAAATTATGTAATACGACCCTTTGGTCAACAAGGTTCATGAAATTTCAAACGATTTTTATAACAATTGTGGGACTTAAAATGGAGGACAATAAAACTAAAACCAGCTTACGCTATACGAGTTCGATGTCCTGTTGGCTACAAGTTACAACGTCTGTGTGTAAAAATTACGTTTTTTTCTCTTTTTGCTCGCCACAAGCAAGGCGACTTAAAGCTCGCACACGCTTAATCTGCATGATTTTTAATATCTATATATAAACATGTATCGAATAATAAACGTTGAAAGGCTTAACGGGGTCATCTCCGAATGAAATCCCGCTTCTCAAAATAAGAGAGCAGGCTCACTGTTTGTTGTCGATTTTTGTTTTGCTTTGATAACGACGTCACAGTCGGATACGCTTCAAAAAGTCAACCACATCAATGTTACTAGCATTTGCTTTTATCATAATGAGTAAATATTAGCATTAAAATGTGAAACAGATAAAAAAAGACAAGAACAACATTATTAAAAAAGTAAATTAGTAGTGTTAAAGAAAAAGATCAGAGTTATTCCACGGAACCAAAAACAAAAAAAACAAAAAACCAGTTTAGTGAAAACCCATCACTGTTCTTTAAAATAAATAAGTAATCGAATTGAACGAAAAAACAATAGGGTAAAGGAAACAAAAAAAGTATAAACAACATGGGAAAATTCGAGAACGAATGGAACTTTTTTTCTTAAGACTATTAAACATGATTGATGAAGGTAAATCAAAATGGGAGGATAAAAAAACACAAGGACTAGCAATAGAAATACATGAAAAAATAATTGGAAAGAAAGAAAAATTGCGACATTCCATAGCCCATCTTCAACATCTATTGTGTTGATAGATTGGTGATAATGTGTAAGTGAATTATAGGGAAAAGAATTAAAGGCAAACAGTTGGAAGGGCATGAACATGAAATATTGAAGGGGCAAATTGAATTCATCGACGACAATATTGTAATATAATAATGATAAAAGAGAAGATCGTTAATTTTTATAGATCATCTAGGCGATATTTATGTGCGTATTTGGGTGCTTGACTTCATGAGCTTGTCTCTTGTCTCAGTAGTCGATCAAATATAACAAAAAAAAATGCCAGTTATGCATGATTTGTATCAAGTCATTGCTACACCTCTTCTTCAATTGACATAACATTCTTCTCGAGGTCAACATTGATAGCAGGAGGCAAATTTGAATCTTTTCTGTTTCTAGTCTTCAAATACTTTGCTTGCTTGCGAGAACTTAGTCTTGTATATTTGTTATTTGAAGACCAAGATCTGAACCTCATAATATTCCACAGTCCTCTAGTGAATCGTTTGAAAGAAGGTGAAATAATGAAGCAATAAAACATGTACTCTAGGAACAGAAATGAGAATGCAATCAAGAAGCCACCAATAACGGCCAAAACGATGTGGTTGGACAGCATAAACAAAAATTTAGCATCATCCATGTGCCAAGAGGAACCCTTTGATATTTCAAAGAATGGGTTTTCTCCACTCTTGTAATCATCAGGAAGTAACACTCTAACAGCACCAGCAGCAGGAACTCCCCATCTGTTGTACTGTTTCCATATGACCGACAAAAACAACGGACCGGTGGAGTACATGATTGTTATATATGGAACAAGCCAATTGTTGTTGTATTTGTTCAAAGAATCGATGGCCTTTGAGAAAAATGGGTGTTTAGGAACCGATCCCATAACATCGTTAGAAATACCAGTTGGGATCGTTTTTCTAACAAAGGCGGGCACAGTTAATAGTGGATCCAACTTTCTAGCACAACCATCGTCCAAATCAATGTATATACCACCAAAATGGCTTAGTACAAAGTATCTAATCGCATCTGCTCTTTCGATTGGATATTTGTAGTTGTCAAAGGTTTCCAAGAACCATGGATATTCTTCAGCAATGAAATCCCTTGACATTTCATCGGTCCACATGATGTATTGATAATCTGGGTGCAAGTCGATACAACGTTGCTGGCCAGCTTTCCAGATATCTGGAATATCTGTAGTTTTATAAGTTTGGTGGATGATTTTTGGAATTAGTTGAGGTCTGTCGGTATCTTTTGATGGATTGATTTCGGAATCTAATAAGGCATATTGGAATGAATCATCGTAAAGTAAAGTTATTAAATCAAATGTTTCATATACCAAGAATAAGATCACCGCAAGGTGGGCATATATAATGTAGTAAACTTCTTTTCTCATTAGGGGGAATGGGGTTGTGGTTGCAGATAGTCTAAAAGTTCGGTCTAAAACTGTATTGTGACACAAGAAGGTGTTGAGCTGTCGATAATGTCAAATATTGTGATAGGATAGTAAACGCCCGTATATCTGAAACTCTTTTAATGTATATGGAAAATAGAAGTGGACAAGGGTAGGGGAAAGAAAATCAGTGATAAATTTAGAAAACAGCAAAAACCTTTGTTTACAGTTATTCCGCTGTCTCTCGTATTTTGGAACTGTCTTTCAAATTATTCTTTATCTTTAGACGAAATGGAAAAGTTGTTGCAATCGTTTCAAGGAGAATAAAGGATGTGAGATTAGTGAGATAGATGAAGTAGGCTAGTATTTAGAACGAATAAAAGTTTGCAGAAGCCAAGGGGGACGAAGAGAGTTGAAGGTAGGTGGTCTTGCTATCTATTAGACGAGCAACAAGGCCCCATATATAAAAAGAGGCTGGCCGAAAATAAGGAAGCCAGAAAAAAAAAAGAAAAGACGCCGCGGCAAGCGTGTGCTGACCAAAACTAGCATGGCTGTCCCCCACACAGCCACTGCTGAGCCTACTTAGCTAATCATCAACAAACAAATCTGTATGTGATTAGCTAATATGTGTCTCACACATCTGTGCAAAGGTATGTTTACGGCGCAGCTCTCTGAGTGTCACTATGGAGACGAAGCCTTTTTTTGTTGCGTGTCTTTTAGTCCGCGCACGCTCTCTTGTTTAGATTGTTCCATCGACAAGTGAAAATCAGGCCGTATCTCATACAGCTTATTGAATTTCAACTTCAAAGTCCTAACTTCTAGTTCTGGGTGGCCCGTGGGAGTGGGAGTTGCTACTGGGATCACTGCCTCGTGCCCGTGCCCCTGCCTCTGTCCATGGTAAACTCTAGCCTGTAGCTTGAGGCTAGTGCATAGACCGTAGAGTTGAACCCTTCCACCGCCGTAGATTTACACCCACATGGTTCGTAGTAATATATATACTATACTATATATATATATTATAGTATATTTTTTTACGCTCCTTGTGGGTTGTACTTCGAGACAAGCTTCAAGAATTCTCCTTGGACTCGGCCTTGGTTGGTTGGCTGTATAGTGTGAGCAGTGAACTGAAGTCTGGGTGGGCATATGGATCGTCACGATTCAGGGTAGAGGTGGCGAGTGGCGTGTGCGGATTGCCACTGAGTGCGTGGGCTGCTCGCCACGGTATCTGTTCGGAACATAACAACTGATCAGTCTCTCTATTGTACGGTATGTTAAATATAGGTCCGACCGGCATTTCTTAAGCTTACCCTAGTAAGTTGCAACTTCCCTCAAGTATTTTAACGGCTTCTTCTTATTTGGCCGATCGGCCTTTCCTCCATCAAATCCAGGTCTATAGTTTTCAACCTGGAAGCTTGGACTGGAAGCCTTGATACTGCGAATCGCGTGAGAGACACCAGAGTAATATTCCCCCACCCTCAATCTCCGTTTGTTTTTTTAACAAAAGTTTTTGTACTTGCCTTCCCCTTTTTTCTCCACGTTGTGGTATCATTCTTTTCCAATTATCCGCGTTTACAATGTGTGTTTTTTGCCGCCTCGTTATCTTCCACATTCTGAAATCATATATATATATATATATATATATATATATATATATTATACACATATGCGCATAGCTGTCACAACTGCCCGTGTATTCACAACTAGTTGACAGCAATGAGTAAATTTGAGTGAGTGAGCGAACGAACCTACCAATGACCACCGATATATATACAACATGTCAAGGTTACAAACAACAAACCTATAGCCCAATAGTTGGCGAGTATGAAAAAATTGGAAGTTAGCGCATACAATACAAAAATCTCACGGTAGGGTAACTGCGCAGCACAACTTCAACAAACTCAAAAAATCTATCAAGCGTCATCTAATATATATCATGCTTGTATATACATGATCGATCTATAATTAGATCCACACTTGACATCTTTCGAGTACTCTCACTCTTATATACAGTCGATGAAGGCAGGTTGGGCAGGTGTCGGTTAATGTAAGTGGCTAGTGATAATTATAATAGCTGTTGATATCTCCCCCCATAGTTAAGGGTTAACAAAATTTATTTTCAGCCATTGTATTTACCTTTTGTTCTCTACAATAATCATATTCTTTCGAACTTAACTTCACCTGCTGTATATATATATATATATATATATATATATATTCTTCATCTCGATATCTGCTGGAATTACCTTTATATTGTACCTTGTGTCTATCAATTATTAATATCATTGTAACGTCTCTAGGCATCTATCGACGCTTATCGACGTTGGTTACTGGCAGTGTGAACAAACCAAGTATTCTTAAGTATTTCAGATCTTTTAATTATTTCCTTTCCGTTATCTACTTTTGTTTTAGGAGTCCTTCTTCTTAGAGGAGGCGTCATAGGACTGAAAACAGTGGTCTTTAGGTTGTTGAGAGATCAACCGACAGATTTATCCACACTGTCTTTCAGGACTCTATATATCTTATAGAGTCTATTACGTGAATACTATCCATGAACAATTATACTTAGATCATCTTTAAATAATCTACATTCTATAACTAACGTTATAATCATATGTTATATAGAATAGATATTCTCTCAACAGTTAAGGTTTCTTCTGTTTATGATTCGATTTGTGGAGTGATTAAGTGAATATATATATATATATATATGTCGTCATTTGTATATAGGACTCCCCAAAAGCCAACCTCTGTACTACTAGGTGGGACTAGGGATTTCGAGGTTACATTGGCACTGCTAGACTACAGACTCCGGAGTTTAGCTAAACCAGCGTTCAAGGTCTGTCGGAAACACATCTGCCAAAAGTGCTGACATGGTTTTGAAATTGGGCCTTGAGTAGCAATGTAGTTTCTAGGAGAACCTCTCAAGTTCAATAGAATCTTGGATTCATTAATATAATCTAAATTAACAGGAAATGATATCTTTAGTTTAACTATATGTTTTTATCGAACGGTAGAGCGCTGCGAGCGACCAACTGTATGTTTCCACTGACTTTCTAGCTTGCGATCCTTGACCTTCAAGTTTCGATATTATATTCCGCTGATATTTCTTGAAATTCACGAAGTGACTATAGCCATGTTAACCATGAATGTCTTACTTTGACTCACATCAATGTTTTTGTTTTTTAGCAGTTGTTGCAATTCAACGATCTGTCAACTGTCCGATAAATATATATCAAAGTAAACCCCAAAACTCATTGAGCCGCAAACCCATATTATTATGCATGCGCAATAGTTGGCATCAACAAGTTCTCGGAGTCATATCGATTAATCTATATATGGTAACGAGTATAAACCGTCTATGTTATACATTCATGTATATATAGCTCTAACCACTACATCGTGAATCGCTTAAGGTACCTCACACCTGATAGCAAAGTGACAAAAACCAAAAGAAGAACATGATCAGAAATCTGTTGAAGTGGAACTTCCAAAAATAAAGGAGGTATTTAGCCTGCTAAAAGAAAATATTACAACCAAAGCTTAAAACAACAAAAGATTGATGGGCAGTAATGGTGTCTTTTTCCGATTCAATTATAGTTGCTCTTTGGAGATGGGGAATGGAAATGGGGAGGTTGCACAAAATACAAAATAGCCTTCTTTAAATAATAGTTTAACTGATCGAGCAGCTATTTCTGCTGACATGGTTGGAATTCAGGTTCTGGAATGTTTTGTTTTTATGGTCCCCTGCAATTGTTAAGGATATCACTAAATGTTGCTTTGTTGGGAACAAAATTGCTGAGTGATCCTTAGAAAAAACACGTTGTGACGGAGATCTACTCGAAGACGTATCAACATAAATAGCCGGTATGATACTGAAAGGGCAAAAGAACAGAGAACTGACTACTATTTCTAGTTGGAAAACTCGAGATGTCAGTAAGAAACCTTAAGAGTAAGCACCAATGCTGGTATAATTGCGCTTGTTAAAATCGATGAACAGTGGCTATATCTACGCTAATCTTACTTTTCTTATAAATAGGGAATTTGTTCCATTATGGTTGTTTAATGTCAAGGTATAATTCTTTAAAAGTTGGCTAGTATCCCAAAGATTGTGCTATCGTATTTATCTACAAAGAATGTAAGACTGATGGATCCTGATTGAATTATACTCAGCAGCATATAAATACCAGAGGATAAAGACTATGGATTAAAAAGAGGAATAAACCATATGTATATCAAATAAACTTGTAATATGCATCAAGTGCAGATCGCTGCTATAGCACCCATAAAATTCATAAAAGAGGGAAAAGTGACAGAAAAAAATAAGAGGGACGCCAATGAAAGTATGGATCCGATTCAATGCTGCATCATTTTTCCACCAAACATAGCCAGATTCCGCAAATTTTAGTTATACTAGTATTAACAGCCTCCACTATACGAGGCTCCTGCAATAGCATTTGCTGTTTTGTAAGGTTCCTGAACCTGACTGTCTAAAACCAATGATCTCAATTCCATCAATTGATTCACAGTAGTTCTTCCTTCAGCACCACTTGATTCCAAATAAAAACTCATTAACTTGATCGGGTTGATAGCACCTTCTTTAGGATCGCTAAACGTCTCCTGAAGCTCTGCAATATTTCCATACTTCATCAAGGTATTGAAGTACCCTACGGCTGGGTAACTGTCAAAAAGAGCTTTACCAGGTGCCGTTGTCTTCGGTTTGCCTGATGTGGTATCTGTTATAGAGTCATATTCAGTCGCAGTCTCCTCGGAAGGAGCAACGTACTCAGGTGCTGGTTCGTTGTCACCCGTAGACCCTAGCTTCTTATGCTCCAACAACAATTGTGCTTTGTAACTCTTCACCCTAGATTCTACATCTTTAGGAATACTGGCTTTTGACTCTGCAG
The DNA here is from genome assembly GCA_030564825.1 of Ogataea sithepensis. NCBI lineage: Eukaryota > Fungi > Ascomycota > Pichiomycetes > Pichiales > Pichiaceae > Ogataea > Ogataea sithepensis. The sequence continues at coordinate 53,037 of JAJMAB010000055.1, read as the reverse complement.
TCTTCAAAGCATCTGGATTTTCCTTCAACAGGTGGAAGTAGAAGCCACTCAATTCCCGTTCGATATCATCGGCATCAAATGATCCAATCTTTAAATTCGTAGGATCAAACTGGCTTTGCTTGAGCAGCATTATATTCCTATCGTTCAGCTTTTGCCTCTCGGAGAACGTTTCGTAATCACCACAACATAAAATATTCATTAGACGTCTGCCCATATTCGAGGAATTGTAGATCTCTGTATTGCTTTTGGCTTGCTTTAAAAAACCGTGAGAGTAACGTCCATAGGTTATACCAAGAAACTGTTGTCTTGATGATTCTATCTATATATACATGTTTTGGTCTGCATGTGAGTCCAGACAAACAAATCTAGGAAGCGTCATCTTCCCCAGACTCATAGCTGCTAGAAGCTATATTTCCTATGCAACGTTACCTGTCTCGCAAAAACACTAGTATAGAGAGCCGGCAGTCAGTTGAGCCGTAGCCCGTCGCTGACTCGCTGAGTCGCCAGGGGAAATTTGAAAACCGTTTTTCGACAGGCTTGCTTGGCGTTTCGCCCTTTTTTCATATCATATGTCTATAATATGCACGTGCATACTCAGATTTTAAGCCGGATATAGTTATTGGTTGGGAAAGGCCCTGGCCCAGTGGCGGCGCCGGGCGGCTCTTGCCGCTCGCAGCCTCCCCCTCACAAATTACGTACAGTGCGATTAGGCCATCAGACGGTTTTTATGGCAGAATGAGGTTGGTGGGGAAACAAAGAAAGCTAGCTCCTGGAACATATAGCCGCTTGGAGGCCGGAGCGGACAACAAATGCGACAAAGATACAGATAACATTGCCAGTCATTCTGTTAATTTCTACGGTTGTTTTTTGCACCACACCATTCCAAACTTGTTTAGGCTCATTACTTGTTCTGTAGTATTTGAAATTACATCACCCTCAATTATAGACTATATAGTGATGTATCAACTGGAAAACGGTTTCCGTCTAGAAGTTGAAATAAAACGGACGACATTATTGTTACCAATTTAACAAAATATCCTTGTAGAATTGAAAGAAATTAATATAAAGATCGTAAAAGCACTGCTATAAGCCCAAATTGTCATGCAAAAAAAAACAATTCAAAATAGTCTAGCTTCTAATTACAGCAGATGGTAGACCATGGTTGGTGTTTGATCCAACGTTCTCGGGGGACACTGCATGCCGACCAGATTCTGGTTGATATGCGGGAGGAGGATATGAAGGCAATTCGTCTTCGTGCTCAGCATCATATCCAACAACTTCTCCATTACAAGTTCCATTATCAAAATTTGCAAGGCAGTGACGGTCATCCAGTGGTCTCATTTCGTAAGCGGGAAGATCCTCAACACGATGGTATGTAGGACTAGGCATTGCAGCTTCAGCTTCAGCGGCCAACCGATGTCCTGGTCGACTACCTCTTGGAGGCAAGTTGTAACGATAGTTTGCCCTCGAGTGTGGATCTCTCTCTGGACCTAAATCAAACATTGAGGTTCCATATCTGGCATCAGGCTGTTCAGGTTGGAAAGGAGTAGCTGGTTTGTTTGGATTCTTTCGTTCTTGTCTCTTTTTTATACAAGTTCGTATTAGGGTAAAGATGAATATACCAAGGAATAACACCACTGGAACGACAAATGAGGTCGTTGATGAAATGTATTTAACTCTTGGATATGGGGGCATTCTTATCAGTTGATCAATTCACGAGATATTTCCGACTGTGTTCAACTACTTAGTATGTATTCAATTCTTCTGAAGTTTAGAGGGTATTTGTATCGGATGTTATAAAAAGCTGTCAGTCCGCAAGATATAAATATTCGAAGCCAATATTTCTCTCGAATGGCTAAAAGCACGATGCACTGTAAAGGAGAATGTGACCAAGTGAAATTGAAACCGTGACGGCTGATCGACTCCTACACAAGGGCAACTGGAGCGAGTGTGGGTGTAGATGAGATGTGGCTTAACAAGGTAGTGTATAGACGAAATATTACAGTAGAAGCAGGAGAAAACTCCGAAAACCGTTGTGATGATGTCATATAAGCTCTTGGTTGCCCCAAAATTCGGGGACTACTGGCCATTTCTGAAAGTGAAAGAGTTATCTATATATCTATAATTATATATATGATAAATTGATCGATCTCAAACCCTTGGGAAGCTTTATTGTCCATGGATGAGATTTAGCGACATGATTATCAATTACTATGTGTACAAGTATATGTATAGTATTTATCTCGGATATAGCTTTTATATACCATAGTCAGTTCCTTAATGAGATGACTACTCTCTTTAAAGGGTTAGGATATCTTCGCAAAACGTCGTCCAGAATAAAGTATTATAATTATTATTATTATATACAATATGGTCCACGGTTTTGAAACATGAGTTCTCTTGTAAATAGAAGGGGCAAATAATAAAGTAATTAAAGACACTCATAATTATATATATATACTCTCATAGAGCAGTTACCAGTAGCTCCGTAGACAATGTAAACTCATACCAGCCTTAAAGCTGCAAAATAGAGTCGCGCAACGAAATAGAGAGAAATTTTAAAGAAACAAGAAAAAAATTGAGCACTCAATAAAGGAGGCTCAGCGGAATGATCATTGTGGCATCCCCAGATCCCCTTAACGTTTTGTACCATAAAAGCAGGATCCACGGAAGTATACAGCAGGAGGCTGGGCAATTTTGGTGTTCATCTCATTTGCGAATGGGTTGTAATGGCTAGAATCCTTAGATTCCTTCATTGTATTTTCATCTTGGCTAGCCAAGATCTCTGTTGGGATTCCATACTCATTGAGCAAGACATCAGGGAAAGGGTCCAACTTAGTTGTTGGTGATCTGAGGCTCTTTTTAAGCTTTGATTTCGTAATAAAGTGAACCAAAATAGCGACCAATATAAAACCCAAAATCGCAGAGATGATAGCTACCGCTACAATTGGATTGTTACCATCTGCCTGATGGATATCTTCTTGCTTGGGTGCAACTTCTTGTTCTTTGTCTTCCGTTGAATATGAAGTCTCTACATCCCCGGAGTGTGTCTCGTATGGATCATAAGCAACTGTATCAAACTCGGTGGTGTTGTAAGGATCAAAAGCAATATTAGACATAATTTGTGATCTTTTGATTGTATAATGAAGATAAGAAAAAGCAACAAAAAAGGGGAATATCCAGGAAATTAAGGAAAAAGGAAAAAGGAAAAAGAAATACATTCTGAGATACGACGGTACGTCATTTATAAGGAATATCAATTTTTTATAGAGCATGTAAAACAAATCCATTACTAAACAGGGACTAAATCTGCCAAAAAACAGTAATTTTTAATTTGGAGTAATCGAACAGACAACAGAACAGGCTCCTTGCCAACTGAGAGATCATAAAACATTCTCCGCTGATTAGAACTTATGCTCACCTCTTTTATTGCTAATACTTCTCTAGCCAGTAATATTCAAAGACTTAAATGCCAACTTTAAGCACAAGTGAAAAACTTAGTTAAGGAACGGGATTGATGGCATGTAAGGTACCATATACTACGATATAATTTGAAGAGGTAAGGACCCGAAGCCTAAGGTGCACTGACGAGTAGGACTGAATCCAGGTTATTGGTAAGTACGTATTAGCAAAGAGCTTAGCTGATACTAATAAAAACACAGCCTTGAATATAAGGGCAGAAATTATAGAAGTTTAGAAGTCGTGTACGCCCGCATAACAACTCGAGATCAATTCGCATATTTGGCAATTAGCTCAGTGACACAAGGAGGAACAAAAAAAAAATTTTCACCCCCCGGGATAAGGTCGTGTTCTGCCAGATATGGAATGTGCCAGGCACCACCCGGCAAAATCCCTCTGGGGACGCCCGTCGCCTGGAGTCTGAACGGGGAGCTCCAGCCTCCAACTCTCAGTCCCGCCCTGGCTCCCTCCCCAGGGCACCTATATACATGTATGGCATACTCACGGTATATACCAGTCCCAGTAAGTGACCCCGCCGGCACTTCGCTCCCCCCGCCCGTCTTGGGCATCAAGCACCACGGTTGGTTGTCCCCAATGTCCAGGCGCGCCCCCTCTCACTGCTCAGTACGCACGTCTCAACTTGCCTACCGTACCGGCTGTCGCTTGTCAAACCTCACGCGGGTACTCTCCCAACACAGACTTCCACGCTCGCTGTGGCAGGCAGCTGCCAGGCACTGATCACTGAGCACTGGGCGATGGGCACGCAATGACTGTTGTATGGTTAGCAGGTGCGTAGCCCGACCGATGACAAAAATCTTTCACTCAAGCTCCTCCACCAATTGTGAGGATCTTGAACAGTTTTGTTTCGTTCGTCCATTCTGGTTGATTTCTCAAAGCTTCGGCTATTCTCCATTACCAAACTCCTTCTCAAAGTTTCTAGTGTCACAACTTGCTATATATTGCTGATTCTTCGGTTTCCTATCTGAATTTTTCATCGGATTTTTCTCTTCATCACTTAGTAGAAGAAACACATCAGATTTCAAATTCGTTTAATTAAAAAGCACTTTCCACTATTCTCATTTAATAAGAATTAGAGTTCAAGTTTTATCCGTTAATCAATCCCATTCAGAATACCCTCATACGGAGTATAGTTTTTGGTCAATTATCTTCTTATTAATTGTTATTTATTCAATCTTGGATTTTTTGTGTTTTCATCACTCTTTTACTCAAAATCACTCACAGTTGAACAATCACAGCCAATTGTCAGTCACTCCATCTACTTAAAACTGCTAATATCCTATATTGCAAATTATAGAAAATAATCAGAATTAAAAAAAATCCAAAAAAAAACTCAAAAAACATATTTACATCGTTTACCAAAATGTCTACCATAATTTCTTATGCTCATGCCGCCGGCGCACCAGTTACAAAGGATGATAAAAAACCTGAAGGATCCGACAACGCCATTGTTGAATCGCAAACTTTGCTTTCTGAACCAACAGAAAAGAATAACTCTGATTCTAGAAATTTAACCGAACCTACTGTTACCTCATCTCCATCGGCCACGACTCCAAAAGAGAAGAAAGCCGAAACAGTCGAGAGCCCAGACGCTAATGGTTCTAGTTCCAAGGACGAAGTTACCGCACCTAAAAAGGTTAAGTTGGCACCAGCTCCACTTCCTTCAACTAACCCTTGGGGTGCAACTCCAACCATCTTACCTGCCGATGAAAGTCCAATTACCGAATCTATAATATCTTCTGAGTCTAACAGTGAACCAACCACTCTGGTTAAAGCTGCTTCTGGTAAAGACAAATGGGTTCCATTGAAGGCTTCTGTTGTGTTGGCTTCTAGTAAATCCAACAATTCTAAGAATGGAGAAAACAAGAAGAAAAACAAGAAGAAGAGCCCGGCTTCCAACGGAAAGGATCAAGAGAACAAGAACGGCAAAAAAAGTGGAAAGAAGCAATCTTCCCAGTCTAAGTCCGATCAAAAAGGCGAACAAAAACCAGAGCAAAAGGCCGACCAAAAAGATGAGACTAATGGTGAATCGAAGTCTGAATCATCTAGATCCAAACAAGAAAACGAACCTTTATCTAACGGTAACTTGAAAATCGACGAAAAGTTGACGAATGGTACACATACTGCATTGGAATCTCAGGAACCACCAAAAGACGAGACTTTGTCGCAACAATCACAACAGCAGCAAGCTCAACAACCTTTGCAGAATTTCAACAACAATCAAAAATCCCACCATCAGAATCAGCAGAATCAACAAGGTAAGAAATATGTCCATACTGGAAACAATCAACATCACATGCATCACTCTCAACATATGAATGTTGGCCATCAAAACAAGCCTTATGTTAAGCACCAAAATGGTAGCCACCAACAAAATGGCTCATACCAACCAAGAACCTTCAGACCACATAACAGTGCCAACGGTAACGGCACTCATGCTCAAAACCAAGGCACGAGATTTGGTAATCCAAATGGTATGCCTTTTGTTCCATTCAACAACAGACAATACTATGTTCCTAACCAATACCAGCAAAATGGCTCCTCAAATCACAGACATAACAACAATGGGAATCACCACCATCATCACCACAACAATAACAATCACCACCACCATAACCGAACCAACTTCCAACAACCATATCTCATTCAACAACCTCCATTTTACGCCTCCATTCCATACATGGGCTACCCACCATCTGCTGCAGCCTTTGCTCCAATTCCCCTAAACCAGCCGCCACAACCAATTATTGCTGGAATACCACAGGACAAGAAGCAGAGAGAAGATATGTTGACCATTTTGGCTAACCAGATTGACTACTACTTCTCTACCCAAAACTTGGTGAAAGATATCTTTTTGAGAAAGCATATGAACGATGATGGATTCTTGCCTTTGAAGGTGATTGCAAACTTCTACAGAGTTTCTGCTCTATCATTCGGAGATATTAATTTAGTGATCGAGTCCTTACCGCTGTGTGGTAACTTACAATATGGAACTGTCGAATTAGATGATGGAACGACTCAGTATAAAGTTAGAGCTACTGAATATGCCACCTGGATATTGCCAGAAGAGCAGAGAGTGGATGCAGGTAAGGATTCCAAAAGTCCTGTCGTTGAAGAGGTTAAGGCAATCGAAGAAAAACTACAGCTTGAAGGTGAGGAGAAGAAGGAAGAAGTGGAAACCGAATCTAACTAAATTGGTTTGCGCTTCCCAGTTCTCAATTTTTTTATGGTTATTCGTTCAATTTTACTTCTTTTCCTTTCTTTCTTCCATCTGTTGTCATATGGTTCTTAATTAACAGCTGCTGGAACCTTAATGCTTCTAATGATTGTGTTTTCTTTTTGTTACATATTTTTTCTTCTTGTTTGTTTATCTGTCGGTTATTATTGTCGTAGTTGATTACATGATTGCTATTCCTCCTTGTTCAGTTATATCATTAATCACTGCGTTGATTTGCTCTTTGTCATTGACCAATATTTGTTTTTTCGCAATTATTTTACAATATGCGCATGCCTGGTCTCTTTGTGTCTTGCTCAACATCGATTATTTTTCTTGACATCGCCATATTCATTTGTCATTTGTTCTCTGCTTCACCTTGTATAAAAGAAGCTTGATTTTTCTCTGGAACATGAAAGCACATACTGGTGTGTGTTCAAAAAAAGCAATATTTTCAATTGACAAAATTTACCAAACGGCCAATTTTGTCATTACACTTACTACGATCGATCATCTCGTCTGTTGGTTTACCTTTAATCCCTACATTTTTTTAATTTGTACATACTCTACTAATTGTTTTTCTCATTTTGCCTTTGTTTGTTTTTAACATTTTTATATACGATTTCTGTTTTTTCTTTTTTTTTGGGGGAAGGTGCCAAACAAAAAAGGAGATCGTTTGTGATCATTCTCACCTTCTTCCATGATGAAGTTTTTTCTATGTGTGTTTTTTGTTTTACTGCCATCGAAAAAATAAAGAAAAAGAGAAAAAAAGCAACGAAATGTTTATCTTATTCCCCTTTACTTGTTATCTTGTGTTTTCTTTTGTGTGTTTTTTTTTTTTTTTCTATGAGAGAATGAAGCGGAAGAATGGCTTTATAATAGGAGCAAATGGTTATATTCTCCTACTTTGACCTGGTATCTGCTTGCATCTTTTTGCTCTACTCTATTTACTTCTATATATATCTCTATAAATATTTGTTTTTTTTTTTGGGTTCTTTCCAGAAGTCATTTACCTATTTCGTATAAGTAGATTTATGGGAAGAGGGAGTGCATTAGTGAACACGTTTTTATAATGGCAGCGTTTGCCTCCAGCAGGCGTGCCACTCCAAGATTACGCTCCACCGCTTTATTGGGCTCCCCTGTCCATATGATTAAGTGACATGCTTGATGGTCAATTGCAATCATATTCGCAGATTAAACTGCTTCTATCAAACAACAGTGCCCATTGCTTGGTATAGATCTATTAATCAAAGCGAATTTTGAACTAACCATCTTGTTGTTTTAGGTTCAAAGAGAGAGAACTTACTATACGAACTGATTGAATATCCGATATCCTCCACCATCTCGTATAATTGAAAGTGTCACTAAACTTGTAAAGCAGCACTATGAGCGACCAATTTACATCTGTTCAGTGGGATAGAGATGAAGACGAGTCTCAAAAGAACAGACAATCTGCAGAACACGGTAACAGCAGCAACATTGTCAAGGAAGCCATAGCGGAAGTGGAGGACGAAGATAGCGAATCAAAGTCAGACCTCCTTCAGCATGGACTTACCTACTTGAATGATGAAACACCAAGAATTGAAGACCACCATGATGATATAACTGGTGCAATAATTACGTCTGACAACGAGCGCGATAATGACAGCTTGGGCCGTATGCCTAGCGGTGACGACGAAGATAGCGATAACGACGAAACGGGCTCTGGATTACTTCCGAATGATGCTTTGGAAGATAACTTTAAGGACATTCCTGTTGAAGATGTTGTTCCTCCAGAAGTGGAGGAAGAGCCTTTGAAACAGCAAGAGGAACCAGTTGCTCTAACCAATTCGTATCATCAGATATTGCCTCCCGAACAAGAAATTCATGATACACCAGTCGATACAGAGAGTCTGAAACAGAAAGCCGATTACTTTATTGAGGCGTATGTGTCGAATCCAATCACAGAATATGATGGACAAAACCCTTTTACGTCGTTTCTAATCCATATTAAGACCGACTGCGATAAGTTCAAGAAGCAAAACTTCCAGATCAGAAGAAGATATTCTGATTTCCATTTTTTGTATGAATGTCTGTCAAATGATTATCCAACTTTAATTATTCCACCATTGCCTAATAAGCAAAGATTGGAATACATTAAAGGTGGCAGGTTTACAGATGAGTTCACAAACAAGAGAGCAATATCGTTGAACAATTTTTTGAACCGTGTCTGCAAGCACCCGACGTTGAAACAAAGCCAGATTTTCCATATATTCTTGGAAGATTCTGATTATTGGTTAACTTATAAGTCAAATTTGAAGATCTCATCAAGTAACCTTGATACCTCAAACTCTACAGCACAAAATTTGGAGACTGTCACTGATTACATTATGAATTCATTTAAGAAGCCTTCTTACGAATCCGGTCACAAGAGAGAATTCCAGGATATACACGATAAGTCAACCAAGTTGCAAGAAAACTTAAACAGAATTGATCATATTTATTCTAAAGTGTTGAATAAGCAGCATGACATATCTGACGACTTTTCTAGATTCTCCGAAGAGTTTTCGAAGTTGAATATTTTGTTAAGCAATGATTTTGATGGTAAAAGTAAACCTGTGCATATGGATGGAAATACATCAATGATCTCTAATCAGTTTGCCAAATTCTCTTCGAATTTGAGCAAGATGTCAGAAAGAATGTACTTACTAAACCATGAAATTGAATATAATTATTTAACATCATTAAAAGACTTGGAGCACTATATAAACCAATTGAAAACATTGATTAAGCTAAAGGAAACTAAATCAATTGACTATGAGATGCTTTCTTCCTACCTGGAAAAAGCTCAACAAGAAAGAGAATACTTGGTTAACGGTGGTTCAATAACAGCTTCCACAGAAGGTACCATTAGCTTCCTAACCAGAAAATTGGAATCCATGGCGGGTCTGGGTTCGGCTCATCACCATGGAAATCTCACCAACGAAAGAATTGAGAAATTGAACGCAAGAATCCAACTGCTAGAGAAGGAGAAAAAGATTGCTTTTGAAGTATTCGAAAAGTACGAGGCAGATATCTTAGACGAGTATCAGTTATTTGAAAAGATTAAGAATGAAGAAATTAACGAGTCTCTAAGGAATTTGTGTGATTCCTATTCGGAATATTACACTAGTATGGTCAACGATTGGCAGAATTTGGAGCTACCGACTGGTATCGTCAATTCTGAAAATGCTATATTCAAAACTAAATTAACTGAAGATGACGAACTATTTTCCCACAGCGATGTTTTAAAGAACAATGAACTTTTAAATGAAAATTTGAAGAAGATCCAGAACATCGATTGACCGAAATTTGTCGAGAAGCATTTCCAATTTATATCTACACCGAGTTTCCTTTGTCTTGGTGTTTTGCCCGCAGGGGACAAGCCAACTACGAACTCGTAGAGATGGTTTCACTTTTTTTCGGAGTTTCTATTTTTTTTCTTAATTTTTTACTTTAAGTTCTGCTATATGATTAGTTAATTTGAGCGAACTTGGCGGTTTTTAAGCTAACCATTAATCCAACGGTTGCGATTGATTGTTGTCTATAAAACTTTAATCTTATATATCCTATAGGCAATAAAAATACCAGGCAGTTTCATCCTGAGATGCAGCCACTTTAGCTCATTTCATTTTGGTCCTCTTTAAGTCGTTGCCCATGACTTCATTGGTCAACTCCCCATCCTCTGAAAACTCTAAGAACATATTGTGATCATAGATGAATTCGTATTCGTAACCAAACAATTCAACAAATTCTCGCTTTGACAAATAATCACTGTAGTTCACTATCGGGAAGTCATTTAGCTCTAATTTTCTATGCTTCTTGTCTTTCAAACTGGGGCTCTTTTCGTTCTCAAGCAAGTAAAACTTACGTAACAAGACGACCGCCTCCTTGTTTAAGAACCCTGGATACACTGTGTACGCCCTCTTCAACCTCGAGGTATCCAAATCCTTTATTGCTGGGAAGTCGCGGTGAACTTTAAACACCGACCCATTTCCTCCAAACCGCTCGTTGGCACAACCAAAGAAAACCCTCCGTATTTGAAGCTGTCTTAATAGCGACGCACACATTATGCACGGCTCGACAGTAACATACAAGTCTGTCTCTTTTAAAACTTCTTCAAAAGTGTCGGGATAGAGCTTTCGTATGCTACTAAATCCTTCAAATTCTGCATGCCTCGTTCCATTCAAGGTTATATTGGTTTGGTTAAAACCTTTTGCTATTATCCTTCCCTTGTACACATAGATGCATGCAACAGGAACTTCCTTAACGGTTAAAGCTTCTTTCGCGACTTCGAGAGCCTCCCTCATCCAATTGCAGTGCTGTCGTATCTCAGTTCTTCCCATCTTACGCGACCACTTTATGGAGAGTGTTCCAATAAATCCAGAGACAAGAGTTGAGATTAGGAAATGAAAAGCTATCAAAGACTTGGAGAAAATGATATCAATAATATATCTGTGACAAGAATCGACGCGACTGCGACGTAGAAAACTTGAAGCTGTATGTCCATTGTCACGTGATACATGCTGCCGCGTTTGTGCTTTTAAATCTTTGGTGTTTTTTGTTTACAATATTTCTCCATGCATCTCCTTGAAGTGATAATCATAATCGGTGAAGAACCTGTACCTCGCAAGCTCATACTTACCAACAGTGACGACATGACAGGCTTGAGGAAACTACGACAAGATGTTGAGTCTTTGGAAAATGATGTGGAAAACCTCAGAAAGTCGCTGCAATCACGAGAGTCGACAGCCCCAGAGTTAGAAGTTATCGAAATAGATCGTCTTCCTATCCAAACCCCCAGTCGGCCATCCCCAAATAGGTCCCTAGAAGCAAGTGGTATAAAATCTCCTCATACGCACTTTGGCAATAAGAAGAGATGCCACCGGGATCAAGAAACTGGATATATTCCAGGGATAGCACACCATGAGTACTTCGATGAGTTAATCAACAATATAATGGTTGAGAACTTGCATCAGCTGGGGGATGAAGAGTTACAGAATGCTGCCAGACTGAAAGAGACCGAATCCAGGAAAAAGACTGAGTCGATGAGGCAGTGGAAGGATCTGATTTCACAAAACAAGGATAACATACAAATTGAAAATATTTATAGGTTTGGAGGAATTACAACGTTTCCTGTTAATGATCCGAATCTTAACAAAGGCATGAATGACGATGAGACTGATAAGTTTTTAGGCATTAGGTTTGATGTGTTTGATAAATCAACGGCAAAATATGTCACACCACATTATGTGATCTTGAAAAAGATTATAAAGAATGATGATTGGTATATTTTCAAAACCACAGTACCAAGGTTTGTTCCAATCAATTCAATTGGCGTAGAATACTTAAATGTGAACCTCCTTATGTTTGCTAAAGAGGTGCGGAAACATTTGATACAATTACAGCTAAAGAAATCGACCTTTTTGGAAATCCAAAGAAGATTAAAAGAACCCAGTAAATTACAACATGATCTGGAGTTCAGTAAGGTTACCATCAAAGTTCTAAATAGGTTCGAAATAATATTGATGTGCGATCTTTTTGTTATTAGCAATGTGATTATTGTTGGGAACCCAGAAGATGACTCTATTAGGGGAATGTTAGAGGTTCTCCTACGGGGCTCTACGGTTAATGGGTTGGAAGACATATTTTTCAAATCGATGGAAGAGTGTGGGCTTTCTCTTCGAAAATAATTATATGTATAGATATACCAGAACGGTAACCGTACAGTGTATGGGTGATGGTGATGGTATCTTCGCTTCTGGTATGGGTCAGCTCCAGAATCAGATAATATACACAGGTGTATAAATAGTAGGAGGTCGTGTTGTTTGGCCTAGCAATATGGGCAAGACTGGGTAAATGTATAGTGCAGAGTTGCAAAAGGTATATATATATATATACTGTAAATATAGAAGTCGTCATATAAGCATTTAATATATCATCGCACTCCACTCTAATAGCTCGCGTCACAGCCGAGGTGCCGGTAGTGCAACTTCGCAGTTTCAGCCTCCAGGGTTGTTTGGCTGCGTATGGTTTGTAGTGCTTTTTAGATCGAAATTTGGGTTTGTTTCCAGTTGAGGTTCCTTCTTCTTCTTTATCACTAACCATATACAGCCAACAAGAGCTTATATGATGTGGCTTGAGACACCAATAGATAAGCTACTCACCAAATTAAGGTTGTCTCCACATATCACCTTCATTATACACCCAGGCATTCTAATCATTGGTTTACTTATAAGGTTGGTCATTTTTCTGGTCTATGGAGAGATACCTAAGAACTCAATATTGCTAAGCCCAACAGGTCCATTGAATGAGATATTTGCCGGTAACTCATTTGAATTGTACCTGTTTGTTTTTATATGTTTCACGTTGTACGTTATACTCAACAAAAAAGATGGAGTTGAGTATGATGCTGGCTCCAACCACACGAACTATCTACCGCTGACATCAAACGATTTGAAGAACCTATCTAAAATAAAAGTTGTTCAACGACAATTCATGAAGCTTGGTGTTTTATACTTTTGGCTGATTATTTTAATAGTGTGGTTTTTTGGTGATTCGATATATGACCGGGTTCTTAAATTTACTGGTGGGCATTGCTCCAACGGAGATTCGAGCTTAAACTATCACAAGTGTTTACTAGGAAGCCCTGTTGATCGTGAGAAGAATTATTGGATTGGGGGAACTAAGTTCAGCGGTCATTCGTTGATTTTATCATGCTTCTCTCTCTGCTTGCTTATGGAATTTGGTAACTGCTATCAAGTTTACAAAATGAATAAGCTGAACAGTTGCATTGGAAAAGTTCCTTCTAGTAAGTTCATGAATGCTCTTCTAGTCTTTACGTCAATTTTGTTAGTTGCTTGGACTCTCTTGTTCATTATAACCTCGATTTTTTATCACACAGTATTAGAAAAGATCGTTGGTTTAAGTTGTGGGTTGTTGATCCCCTACACAATTTACTTCCGATTCAAATCCATCTTCAATATACTCGAATAATATATACATACGCATATTTACAGCTTTGATCGTTCATAATCAAAATTGAAACTATATATATTGATGCTTGTAACTTGTATATCAAATACACGATACTTGGAAGACATGAAGGAAAACAAGGAGAACCCACACTAAAAACAAACAGTGGGCCCGAAAAAGAAAATTGCGAACTCAATAAACAACAAAATGCAAAACTCTGTCATCCTGTCAAAGGAAACTAAAGACAGATATTAAATCAAAAAAAGAAGGAAAAAAACACAGAATCAGGTAAAAACAAAATAGAAACCAGAAAACGTACCAAACGTAATCGAATCGCTGTGCTATTTATAATCATCATAGATATCCACTTCAAGGTTGTCGACCTCCCCCTTTTCCTCAAAATACATCACTTTTAGGAAAACAGTCTCATTGGCAAGGGAAACGTAATCGCATGCCCAGTTCTTTAGCATCAACCAAATATGGAGATTTTCAACTTTTCCCATCCTGACCAAATCTCTCAAGAAATAATCTGCAAAGCGGGTAAAGACAGACTCAACGTTGATAAGCTTTGAATCTTTAAAAACAGTGTAGATGCGATCCAAGACACTTGGAAGTTTATCGATGTTGTGAAGGGTTGCAAATTTATTTAGCCTAGAAGCGATAGGAAATTCATTAACGTATAATTCGGAGTCAAAAGCTTTGCTTCTTGGCTCAGAGTCGTCAACGTAGTTGAAGAATGTTGAAAATTCAGCAATCATCTGCACTAGCTGGGCTCTCCAACTTGCTGAACTATCATCTGAGTACATTGTGTGAGCACTCTCCTTGTGTGGGCTGGAGTCACCATCGGTGTTCTCCACCCACTCAAAATAAGATAGATCAACTAGTTCATCAATAATGGATCCAAAGTCGACAGAATTGAACTCTTGGTGCAATTGGTGGCTTTCTTCCTTCAAAACTTTTTCTAGCGCTGGACTGAAATCGTTCATCTTAATTAGCGACTGGACCATCTTCACAAATATCTTGGTGGATGTCATACTCTTCTTGTAATCGACAACTGGACCAGTAGCAGTTGAATCCTCATTTTTGATAATCGTACTGATATCGCAATTGTTGGCTAATGCAAGTTTATTCAATTCCCGTGAAAAAATAGATTGGTAAGTCGAAGCAAGCTTCCGGAGAGAATTTCTCAAGTTCAAGTCAATGGCACGAGATCTGATGTTGCACAACAAACTGATGAAGTTGTTGTACATGGTGATGCATAATAGAGAGCTTTTTGGTACTGTTGGGGAATTCATGCTAGCATCAGCAAATAGATGCTCAATCGCACCTTGTAGATTTCCATCCAATAGGCATGCTGAAAACATCTGGAACACGCTTGATGTTTCATATGTCATATTCAATTGTCTAGTCTTGAAAGCATTTGGGTCTTCTCCTCCGTTGATAAACTTTTGAAAGTCAGAAAATGTCAAATCATATCTGGAAATATGACGAGCTGGAACATTAAAGCTGCTAATCAAAATCTTGGTCAACATCAAATTTGAATCGCTATTATCTAGTTGTTCCGCCAACCTTAGATACTTCTCTTTCAACTTGATTCCAATATAATGGTATTTCGATTGACCTCTGATACCCAGTCTTTTAGTCTTGATATGAGGAAAGGCTATTCTGATTAGTTTACCAATAGAGGAAGGACCAATTGGTTCCACTTTCAAAGATTCACACAAGTTGTGATATATCAAATATAAAGATGATCTCAAAACCTCTGTTCCTTTCTCATTTGTGTCGGAAGAATAAGCAATCTCCATGAGGCATCTGATAGAGAAGATATTCTTGAAATTTTCCCTCTCCTTTAAGCTTGATTTTGAATTGATCTTGTAAAACTTGTATAGCTCGGATAGCTGTAAACCTCTATCAATGGTGTCATGAACGCCTTCGATGATGTTTTCTCTAAATCTTTTGTATTTGTTGCTATTTGAAATTGATTTCAATGACGGCGTTGGTCCGACTGGAGTCTTGGGAGAATTCGAATTCTCCTGAGAGAACTCTTCCTCCACCTCGTCAACATTATCACTGTTTTCCTCTAGTTCGGCCAAAGGAACCTTGCTAGCTTCAAAAGATTTACCTGGCAGAGAGCTACTCAAAGGTTGAACCATGCTGTTGAGATTGTTTGTGGTCGAAATGTCTGTTCCAATAGTCGAAATACTAAGGGAGCGGTAATTAGTAGTGTAGCTGCTACTGTTGTTTGAACTTTCATTGTAAGCTATGTGTGCGACAGGAGCAAAGAATGAATTAGTTATCATCGGTGTATTATCGTTACTGCTACTTGGGTTAATCAACTCTCTGTTGGATGGCATCTGTTCCGTCCATGCATTGACTGGCAATGGCTGTTGCGTTTGCAGTGATGATTGTATATGTTGCTGGTGTTCATTGCCCACTTGTTGGTTCATTTCATATGAAACAACATTTAATGGATTTGCAAAGGGAGTTTCCTCTGGATATCTGAAATCAGTTTGCTGGTGAACCATCACAGGTGGGCGTTGGAAATTTTGTGACCATGGAAAAAACTCTTGAACTGGAGGTTGGAGGCCTGCCTGATAAACTCTCGGTTCTTGGTAGTTGCTTTGATATTCCACATCATCTTTTGGCTGTGCATACATTTGTGATTGATCGTAAGAGGTGAACCCCCGGTAATCTAGCTCTGACTCTAATTGAATAATTTTGACAGTTTTCTTTTCGATGAATCGATAAAATGGAAAAAAGAAGATTGAGAGAATGCACAAAAATAAGCAGAACCCTCGAAGCTTTAAAAAATCAAGTTATATAAAATCTTGTATCTGGGAGTGGATGAACAGTGGTGGCTTATGGGAAAAGTGAGCCAATGCACTAAAACAGAGAAACAATCGATAGTGTTGATAATAGAAAAGACAAAAACAAGCAGAATCTAGAAGAATACAAAGAGAAGGGCAGGAAAAAAAAAAAGAAAATGGGAAGTGCTACAATATTTATAATAGCTCACGGATACTGAGAGTTCGAAATCTATTCAACTTGAAGGTGGGAAGTGTAAACAACAATAGATCCGACAATGGTATAGTTTTTGTGATCCGCTCTTCAGTGTAAATTATCAATCTTACAGCTCCAACGTGTTTTAAACTGCATGCTACTTGAGATTAAGCAAATCGAAGGAGCATATAAGGTACATCTGACTAAACTGGAAGTCCTGTACATCCCGGCAAACATATACCCTTGCATAGGGCTTCCAGTGCCACAGGTGGCATATCGCTGGAAATGGACGCTGGATCGCCGTCAGCAGCTTTAATATTGCAGTTGGTGAGCTGTATTTTTGACGTGCAGTGTACAACCTGCTTGAATTCCTTCACGGTATTACGCTTCCGCCCGGCGGATGCTGAGCTTATAGGCCGCCTTGCTGGGAGGATCCGCTTCTTTTCGCTGGAAGGCAGCACGCCTGCAGCGCATATCCTTCACCCGCAGGCCATGGCGGTGGTGTTTGCGTTGGCGGCGGTGGCTGGTAGTAGTGGCTGCCGCTGGCTTTGAGTTATTGCACGCAAGATCGACGTTGGCAAACTGGCGGTTCGTGCCAAATAGGAAGAACAATTAATCGTGCATTGTCACAAGTTCAAGAAATTGAGATTCCATTTCCAGAAATGATGCCGATTTTTAAGAGCTTGCATCGATAGTGTTTTTCCCTAAAAAATGATTATAATATTCAAATTTTTATATCACTTTTTATATTGCAGCCATATAACATGCGTATAATCCGCACCGGATTATTTGGTTAATTAATTCCAGATCCTATCCAACCTACATGTGGGATAATAAAAAAAGGTATATTATGGCAGTTCTTGGTATTTTTCACCTCTTTTGTCTGTTAATCAATCTGGCCTATATATATAATAATGGATCATGTACTTTGTCGCCCACACCCCCTTTTTTCCTAATATCTGCGCTGTCAAAACTTAACAATCGCAGAATGCCCTGCCACTATAGTTGAATATATGAATCACAATTTTTAAGTTATATATATATATATGATAATGATCATGTCTATATGATATAAGGATTGCTACATATTTCACATATTAAATTCTTAGACAGCTCCTCCTTAATTAGGTCATCCATGTCTTAATGGACTATCCCTCGAACACACAATAGTGGAGTGAGATAATACAAGTTAAGGACATCGTTAAACTGGATCCCTGTCAAATTTATCTGTGAAAAAAGGGGGTTTCTAATATCCATGATATATCGTATAATGCCTACGCCTCCTCCATCTCCAAATCCCGCTTTGACCAGGTGCGATTTAATTGTGCACATGCCTGAATTATATTATAATAATTTATATTATGATATATATATATATAAGAACTTTTAAAAACTTAATGCCCTATTTCAGAAAGGAGATTATAGAATTTATAATTTCGAGCGATCTATACGAATTGGTAAAAACGCTGATAGTGCGGTATTGTATTCTCAATTCTTAATGAGGAATTATTATATAATATATTATATATATCAAACAGGGGAATTGAACGTATATGCCTCAATCAATGATCGCTCGATTTTTCACACATATTGAATCTATATTATATATAAATTCTGATCGCGTTCTAAGTTAAGTCTAACCTGAAGGCTAGATTACGATCAAAAAATTTGCACGGCCATGCATTGATTGATGCAGGTATCAAGCAGATTTGAATAATGAATTGCCTTGAAAGGCATAATTTGTTGGCGGCTTATTGAGGATCTGTTGACTTTTATCAGATATATATATATATATATATATATATAATATAAACTTAGAGCGTAACGTCTTTCGAACCTAATTGGCTAATGGTAAACCTTTATCACGTTCCGTTAAAATGTAGGCTACCTCAACCGCAAATTGCGATTAGGATATTACCGTGGTTATCTTACTGGCAGGCTGCCAGCTCGCCCGAGAGATACAAAAAAAAAGAAATTTAAATTACTAACAAAAAGAAACGAGGAGCTTGGAACCCAATTCGGTCTCAATTTGCCGCTGTCAGATATCGATCGATGAATTTTTCGTGCGCAACGGTTGACATCTGCAATGTGTCTTAAGTTTCCATTCGCCACAAAAGATGAAAATTGATAATTCTTAAATTTTTTCAGCTACAATTAATACTTCTGGGCTTCTTTTCAGACTTCGTCAAAATGCCTTTTGGTATCCTAATGATTACATATAATAGATATATATATTTTAGCTGGTAGGGATATCTGATGGTGTAAAGAACAAAAACTTTGGTCAAAAGTTAATTCGTTGGTAAAAATACTTATAGTTCTTTAAACAAAAAGAAAATTCCTGGAGAGAGAGAGCGGTTCTGACGTAACTGAGCCGTCTTTTCGATAAAATGACATGGTAATTTGGGACAAAACACCGTAAGAACTTGCTCCAACGTTATATAACATATATTAGGGCAAGTCTCATGGTATATAAATTATATATATATATTATATATATTATAACCTGATAACAATGTTTGATGCCTCTCGGTATAACTCATGCTGGTTCGATCGTCATAAATTGTAAAAAATAAAAAGGGCGTTCTCAAGACTTTATGTTGGTTCTGTTTATCCATGAATGCTCGTGTTCAAGGCTGTGAAGGCCTTTTAAGCAAAATCCAAAATTATACAGCATCGCTATAACATATATATTATATCTATTTCATTTTAGAATTTAGGATCTATATGATATATATATATTTATATATATATATCTAGCGAGTGTTGTTCATCGGCACCCTAAAAAAAACTCTCTCCTGTGGATCGACTTAAACCTCTCCCTTCTCTTTTGTTATAGATAAATGTATATAGTCATACATCGGGCGGATAACATCAGTTGGCGTTGTGTTCAGAAACTGAGATCTGAACTTATAATTAAGAGTTTTATTCCTTGGCTTTCATTGAGAAGTTTCAAACGTTGGAGGCATTTCTCAACCCAGAAATTCATG
This sequence comes from Ogataea sithepensis, assembly GCA_030564825.1. NCBI lineage: Eukaryota > Fungi > Ascomycota > Pichiomycetes > Pichiales > Pichiaceae > Ogataea > Ogataea sithepensis. The sequence continues at coordinate 33,366 of JAJMAB010000055.1, read as the reverse complement.
CCTAGACTTCTTTGATGCAAAATAGCGAAGAGTGATTAGTCAATACTCCCAAACTGTCTCAGGTGCAAAAGAACTGAAAACCACCGACTGCTTTACCTGGATATCAATTTGACAGATCTCATTACCCATTTCAAGAATTAACATGGACTACACATTCGAGGCAAAGAGGAAGTGATAAAATAATTTTTGAAATCGGAACGCTGGCAAAAATTATTCTCAGGAGAAAAAAAGAAACAAAATAAAAAAAGAAACGAAAAATTGTTGAACTTTTGTTCGATGGTTATACTCAGCCACAAGATTTAGTTCAGCTGCACACACGCTTAAAGGGAACAGGAAAAAAAAGAAATGAGATCTCACTGCGCAACTTCAGAGATCCACAGAAAGAATAGCTAAATCACTTTGGCACTTTTTCCACCTTTTCTGCCGTAGACCGAGAATGATTCCGAAACGTTCACAAATTTGATCTATGTTCCAAGTTTCAACTTTCAAGTAACCCATCTTGAAGAAGGCATATATAATATATGTCTATCAAATAAACAATTAAATGGTTTTCATCAAACGGCTACAGTTACTATATATCATATATATTATATATATTAACTGTAAGGCATTACAAAACTGAGATTTCACTATATGGTGGTCTGTTTATGTTTTTGTTTTTAACGGTTGGGTCTTCGTGTCTGTACCATCATCCGAACTATCAAAGACTTGGCTGCTAATAATTAACTCTTTTACGGTATCCGCTGAATCCTTACACTAGTATATATATAACGAATCGCTATATTATATTTATATATCATAACGGATCTGGATTTTTAGTCGGCCTTTCAAATCGCTTTCAATATCAGGGAAGTTCAATGCCGCTAATTGATACATGCATCAAGATCGTGGATCGGAAGTGCAACATATTGTTTGAAAACTGGCATCGGTCTATTTTAACACACATCACGTGCGTCGAGATTAATTTGTTCTTTAGCCGTCGGCTTCTTGAAAAATTTCTTTTTCAATTAACTTACGACTGCACGGAATATCCATGGGCCCAGCTATAACTTTTCTTTCTCCGACCTTGACTTCAGATAATTGATATATATATATATTATAGATTATTCAATATGATCCACTATAATATAATATCGATATATGCTAGAATATATGTCAACTCTGCTATCCAGAGGAGCGGCCGATCTATTGAGAAAATTATATACCCCCTCGGATTTCAGAGCTTTCATTGGCTATACATATGGTAGTCTGCAAGTTGAATTATATATATAAATGCGTGTAATTAGGATAGCAAGTTGTATATAACTTAAACGTTTATTCGATCGTAAAATACAGCCCCGATAGAGAAGAGTCTAGGGATCTTGTCTTCTTATTGTGATCATGTCCAAAGTTACTTTCTGATTTTCTTGTCGCTCATAAAAATTCATCAATATCAATTCCTATACCTAAAATATACGCCACAGACATAATAATGCCTTTAATCTTTGCGGAATAGAAATTAAACGGAAAAAGTCTCAGTATAAACACACATCCTGGAATTGCATATATATATATTATATATACTTATGATCGATCCTTAATGAATTTTAACAATATTATATAATGTATTAATTTGTTTTCCTTAGAATTTGAATTAATCTTTTTACAATTTAATATATAATATTATATATATATATATTTATATTATAATATCTCGATATAGATCGAGAGAGTTCTCATTCGAATTGATCCGCTTTCAGTAAATATCTAGTTGGTTTGCAGGACGCATTTACTTGATCGGTTGCAGATACGGCTTTTCTCTAAAGCCCCAATTAGGAGTTTATAACAATTAACGGCCTTTTTCTTTGAGTCCAGGCCAGAATTTTTTTTTGTTTTTTTTTTTTTTTTCAAATAAGAATTTATAATTAAAATGGCATACAACGGCATACACCCTGATATATCATATAAGGATTCAATTAATATGCATATTATGTATATATTATATATATATATTCATATGAACTCCAAAATCAGAATTAGCGAACAAGCAAGAGCGAAAAAAAAAAAAAAAAAAAAAGAAACGAAACGAAGCCCGTCTTTTTAATTCTTCCGGACAGCGTTAAAGCCAGTCCTGGACTTCTGATTCTGAATTTCCTGATTTCTGAATCACAGAACCTCGCGCTGTGCTCGAAACTGAATTTCAATTACCCGCCGCGAACTGCGAAGTAAGGCGCTGCCTTCAGAATGTCGGCTCTAGCTTATACGATTTTGTAAGTTAAAAGCAACATAGATAATATATATATATACATTTACATATCAGAAATTGCAATCCCTAAAAAGGAAAACCTTTTAGGTTTGTATATGTGTATATAACTTTTAAGAGTAATTTGTAATTAATATATATGATGGTGCGCGAGGCGGGGGTTGCTTCCACGGAATTAAAGGCCGGCATTGATGTCGAAAAACAAAAAACCTTAAAGAACAAGTCGGCTCCTACTGAAAGTCAATTTGAGACATAATACAAAGAAGACTAAAAAGTCTAGGGTCCGACGAAATGGAGCTGGCATAGTTTGCATATATATATATAGTTTCTAGTTGATCAACAAAATTCTCGGCCGCCTGATTCTATAACCCCACCCATAAACAATTATTTATAATAGGAGCAATTATATAACACACTCACACAACTCTTGCATATATGGTATTTCAAATAAATTGCGCCATACAAGTATATATATTAACGTTGGGTCATTGAACTTGCATAAAAAAGCGCAAATTCCAATTTGAAAAGTGTAGAGCAAAATAAAACACTTACGGTAAACGGAATCCAAAACCATTCATACTGATACATTAAATATCCAAAATTAAGTTTTGTATTTTTTTCTTTTTGGTAAAAAGGCAACCGAAATAGCAAAACAGTTGGTCCGGGAGAAAACTAAAAAAAAAGTAAAATCAAGAACGTATATATATATAAACTAAAATACAGAAGAAAAATCTCTCACACATACAAAAATAGATACAATTAAATTATTGGTATAAGCAAAAACGAATTATTTTATTGCAGCTTTTGCTTAATATTTTCTAGTGCCTTCTTGGCAAACTCCTCCAACATCACAGCATCCTCATAGACCAAAGATCCCTCTTCGTTGTAAACCTTTGCATTCTCAAACATTAGCATCAACCGCTCAATGAATTCGTCTAGGTTATCAAAATCACCTTTCTTCAATCCTTTCTTCAAATCCTTGATGGCCACAGCCCTCTTAATGATTTGATAATAGTCTGGATACAGCCTACGAGAAGGCACAGCCATAAACAACTCTGCTACGTTACGTCCTTCTTCATCCTTCACTTCAGCCAGATCATCCAAGAACGACTGACAGAGTTCAACAAACGGTTCCTCCGATCTAAGGTCGGCGATGTCATCCTTACTATCATCCATTTCAGATTCGGGCTCTACGCTTCTCTTGTTCTTTCTAGCTCTCTTGTTAGGTGGGGAATCATCGAAGTCAACTTCGTCCTCACCATTCTCATCAGCACCACGAGATTTTCTAGCATTTCTTTTCTTTATGGACTCCTGTTTCCTTCTAATGGCATCCTCGATCGTGTCATCATCATTATCCACAGCATCTAACCATTGTTCTTCAGTGAGACCATCATCATACATGACGGTCTTTCTTTCTCTCTTAGCTGCCAATTCTTCCTTGGATCGATCAAGATGAACGGTAATATCCTCTTTAAAAACGGCTGGTAATTCTTCAACGGACATCAATCTTGGACCATCCAGTAACTTGTCGAGTTTGGCCCTTTCTTTGTCCATCTTGGTGAAAAGGATCTTCTCGTCTTCGTTTCTAGCAAGAAGATCGTTTAAGTCGTCGTCATCCAAGTCATCCTCTTCAGCTTCATCCGATTTGTCCTTCTCAGCGTCAAGTAATCTTTTCAAAAATGCTTCCTGTTCTTCAGCAGAAGATTTATTGTCAAACTTACCAGCTTGAATAACTTTACCATCGATGTCCAACTTTTGATGAGCTCTTTCTAGAATGACTTCTTCCACCGAATCCTCCGTGATTAATCTGAAAATTCTCACTTCGTTCTTCTGACCGATACGGTGAGCTCTGTCTTGGGCTTGTAAATCTTGATGAGGGTTCCAATCGGTGTCAAAGATGATAACTGTATCAGCAGTTTGCAAGTTCAAACCCAATCCACCTGCCCTTGTAGATAATAAGAAACAGAAGTATTCCGAATCAGGAGCATTGAAATCTTTTAACATCAACTGTCTGTCATCAGCCTTGGTAGAACCATCCAATCTCATGTACTTCATATCCAACAATCTCAAATAATCTTCCATAATATCCATAACTTGAGTCATTTGGAAAAACATCAAGACTCTGTGACCAGTGGCTTTGAACTTTGGTAACACCCTTTGTAACAACTCAAACTTACCAGAGCTTCTCCAAATCATATCTGTAGTCAGTCTTTGAGGGTTGACAATATCTTCAACTTCCTCAAAAACGAAAGGATGGTTACAAACTTTTCTTAATTGCATGATCTTATTGTTCAAACCTTTCAAACCTGATTTTGTGGCACCAGTGGTACCTGCCCCAACAAAGAGTGCATTGTGATTTAACATCTGCTTGTACATACAACTTTGCAAGCCAGAGAGCTTACATTTGATGACTTTTTCAACTTTGTCTGGTAAATCCTTTTCAACATCCTTCTTCAATCTTCTCAACAAGAAAGGTCTTAACACTTTGTGCAATCTTCTAATAACCAACAAACTTTCTTCTTCGGTTAATTCAAGTTTGTCTTGGTGACCAGTATTAGCAAATGGAGTATTGAACCATTCGTCAAAAGACTTAACGGAGTTGAAAACTTTCGGCAAGATGAAGTTCAACAATGCCCATAACTCAGGCAAGTTGTTCTGTAACGGAGTACCAGTTAAAATCAATCTATTTCTAGTATGATAGTATTGGGTTAAGGTGACTGACAATTTGGAGGAAGCATTCTTCATTCTATGGCCTTCATCGATGATCATGTGAGCCCATCTGAATTTACTCAACAGAGGCCTGTCTCTGATGATGTATTCATAAGTTGTCAACAACACTTGGAAGTTTCCGGTTCTAACTTCGTATTGCAATGACTTACGTTGCAACTGTGTACCTTTATAGACGATGGTTTTCAAGTTTGGAGCCCATTTTTCAAACTCTAACGTCCAATTGGTAATGGTAGACAACGGAACAATAACCAAAAATTTACCTCTCTCCTTCTTAACTTCGTATAGATACGTAATCAACGATATCGACTGGATGGTTTTACCTAGACCCATCTCATCGGCAAGAATACCGTTCAAGTTATTGTTGTACAAAGACACCATCCACTCTAAACCTTTTAATTGATACTCTTTCAACTTACCACCAATCAACATCTTTGGCTGCTCAGTGACGGTTTCCTTGATTCTATGAGCGACCTCATAATAGTCAATTTTTTCTCTCTTTTCATTTTCATCCTCCTCATCTTCTCCTTCAACCTCTGTGTCCGCAGCAGCAGAAGCAGATTCCGATAAATCTTCGCCTTTTTCAAGTTGATTCAAAACCTTTGACTCTTGTTGCTGAACTTGCACAGCACTTGCCAAAGAATCCAAGAACGTATTGGTCTGTTTCAACAAATGAGTAATTCTAGTATCCTTGGTTTGATCCAATAATTTAAGATATGCTTCTTCATCGTTGGACTTCAAAGCTGCCAATCTCTGTTTGGCCGTTCTCTCCAGTCTTCTACTTTCTTCCTTTTCAATCTGTTGATGGAGATGGTGTATTGATCTACCTAGAGTGTATCTATTATTCTTCTTGGCAGCCAATTCTTCGTGTGCTTCAGCAAATATATCAGAAATACGGCTGATATTTTGTCTTTGCAGGTCACGTTCCATGGCTTCCTTTTCCTTTCTCTGCTGCTCTTGTAATTTTTCAGCCAACCGTGCGGTTTGTTCGATCTTTTTCTTTTCACGGATAAAATATGATCTTCCGAGAGACTTTGACGTTGGAATCTGCGTTTCAGACTTATAAACGGATGCTGCTATTAAGTTTTGGACTATCTTTTGCCTCATTTCTTTTTGTTTAGGTAGTAAACGTAGAGCTTTCAACTCTATTAACGAACGAATCTTCAACTCGTCAACTCCTTCTATGATTTCGTCTGAAGTGAATCTTAGATCATTTTTGAGATTGTTGATATCATAGGAGCCAATGTTTGCTGGCAAATTCTCCAATTCTTTTATTCTATTAGATAACTTTCTCAACACTTTGTCTTCGGCATCTTTGGATCCAACAGAATGGATTTCAGGATCCGCAATTGTTCTAGTTGGGGAAATTCCGAGCAATCTTGCCTTCATTTCGTAGTCATCAAATGGTAGCTCAACTGCAAAACTATCATCCTCTTCTGTGTTTTCATCGTTAAAACTCAAATCTCCTGGTTCCTCTGAGCCTAATCTGTGCTCGTCGTAACCCTCACCATCGTCCTCGGATTCATCCTCCTCTGAAACATAGTCATCATTCTTCAAAGTTTCTGCGAATAATATTTGCAAATCCAATGGAAGGTCAATATCTTTAGAAAGAATTTGGAAAGAGATTATTTGTTTCTTCAGTAGATCGATGTTGACGTCTTCGGTGTTTTCCTTCCAAAGTTCGTCCAATTCCTTGAGGTCTTTTTCAAACAAATCATGTTGCTTGCTAACTTCTTTCAAAGTATTCAAGATTCCGAGCCTTTCTGCAGGATAAGTGTTTGAGGTCTGCAATTCTCTGTATCTTCTCAATAGATGTTGCAACTGAATAACTGATTGGGGCATCGATATGACTAAAGGGACAATTTCAGGTTGGACGTTTGCAACTTTGCCATCAAGTGGCTGGTATTGGGTAGCCATGCCGTCTATAATTGGTACTGGTGCGTTGTTGTACCCGTTCATTCTGAAACGCTATGAAATTTTTTTTCCCCTTGTATTCTTTTAGATGCGATCTTGAAAAGTTCGTGTTGTTGTGACGTTTTCAAACGTCGCTATCTGAACAGAAATACAATCGGTAACGCGAGATTCAAAAACAGGCAAATGGAAACAAATATGTCTAGCCGGTAGGTGTAAGTGGATTAGGAATCGGTATGTACAGCCAGCAGTTGAATGTAGAGGGAGGTATACGATACATGCACAAATTCGGTACACGGTGCAATCCGAGGGTGGTTACTCTAAAAAACCAAGAAGGCCGGATCCTGTGGTGAAGATAGCAAGAGCCTCTCCTTCTCTGAGTCTGTGGGCCTCTGCGAGTCTCACAGGCGACGCGTGCTTGGTGGCCCGTGTTTCTGCGCTGGCAGACAGCCCGTTGCGAGCCCTGCTGTAGCGACGCGTCGGTAGACGCATATATATATATATATAGTTATATTCTTAGTAAGAATTGGTTTAGAAGGTTGGCTGCATTCAGAGCATGTATTACAAAGTGTAGTTGAAGACATGGTTATAACCCTTGAATTTGAAACAGAAATCAAACTATTAGTTACTTTTGGATGAAAATCAAGTTAAGCACTTTTTCTGATTCTGGTCCAACATATGTGAAGTGGCACATTCGACGACTATGGTTTATATGCTCAACCCTGAAAGCAATTTAATATCCTTCGTGTAAAACTCAAAGACTTTTTTTTTTCAATCCTTCTTTTCAATACATTAAACTCCTTTAATCGATCTGAAAACAATTTCGATTTTTTTTCTCGAATCTCAAATTTTCTGCTGATATTTTTTTTTCTCAAAAATTCTTATTGCAATGTAGTCAAATCCTCTAAAATTCAAAACGGTCGTGCACCCTTTTTCACCACTCCCACTTCACCCACAAACTACCGATATTATTTACTAAGAACAACCGATTCGTTCAACTTTCTATATGATCCCAAAATTTGTTGTTATGATTTAAATCTTTTTGAATTCTTTTCATTCAAAAAACAGTACATACAAACCGTTTCTAAACCTCCCAAACAAATATTTTGATTTTCCATATTTTTCAAACTTTACATTTAATTTACTTGGAATTTTCAAAGAAAGAACTCCTATCTAACTACCATATATCAAACGAGCACCTTGTTCTCTAAAACATAAACGTCTTTCTTCTACTAACTATCTAATGTATATACAAATTACTTTACCTTAAATTAGCAGCAAAACAAAGGTTTTTTTTTCATTCTACCTTCTAAACAACTTTTTAAAAATCTATCTTATCGCAAAACTCGCCCCCAGCCGCCAGTCTCTTTGTTTTTTTCTGATCATTTAATCAATTTCGACGGAACACTACATTTGCGGTTAGCTGTTTGCTGTTTTGGCAGTTAGTTGTCTAAGATTACCGAATTGCCACTCCCCACTAAGAACTTGAGAGTGACCGCATCTACTTTGCATCTTCACTTGTATATCTACCTCCATATTGTATATCAGTCGACGATTGTATGTTCATACTTCTGATTCTACCAAATCTTGAAACGCTATAATTCTATATAGTTAAAAGATTTTCTTCGTCTTCTAATTCACATGTGTATCTAAATTTGTCGATGATACCGTTTAACAACATGGTTTTACCAGATCCTGCAACACCATTTAGATAACAAATATTATTGACCGCAGAAGCTCAATCGTATGTTTCTACTTGCTCATGCTGAATTTTGCGCATTTCGGATTCTGCAATTTCAGCCAACACTCCTTCTGCAAAACATGATATCCTATCAAACGCAATTCTTTGTTCATTAGTTGCTTCGCTGTCAAACAGCTGTAATGACTCATCCGCATGATCATTTCTATCGTTGATAAACTATCGAGTTGCAAACTGTGTATCACTGAATATGTTTGTAAAATGCTCTATACGATGAAAGTATGTCAAGATAGCGTTATTTTGAGTCAATATTCTGCTATAGCGTATCCGAATGTATTATCTTTCTGCAACCGTTCATCCATGTCACCACATATGCCTGTTCTATATTCATTGTTGTTTCGGAGATATCTAATAAACCGTGGCACAGAAAACTACTGAACGTTTATCATTTGCAAACATATCATTTCCCTCTTCTGTTCAGGGCTATATTCAAATCTTGATAAGTTCATTACAGATATCCACATCTTGTCTATTTCATCAAATATACCGTTTAAGTTGTGGTGCATACACACATGGTCTAAAATTGTTTGAACAATCTGTGAAATTCATAGATCTCACTATCAGTTGTTGAACGAGATATAACCTCCCTCCCTCCCTCCCTCCTGCCTGCAGTTCAAACAAGGCTCTTATGTGAGAGTTTGAGTAATGGAAGAAGGAGAACGAGTTAAGTCGAACTGGTAATCGGTAGGCTCTCTAAGTGGAAGTTCAAGTGGGCCTGGATGCTAAAATGTTCCAATTCCTGATTGCAAGATGGCGGGTCTTGGTAACCCTAAAAGAGGCACAGAGAACCGTGAAGTTCAGCCCTTATTATCTGAAGATTTGGTTTATCCGTTCCAGAACACATTCACACATTCCTTTTTCCTTCAGCACTCTGGCAGTCGAGTGTTTTGAATGTTTTTTTTATATGACAAAGACCTTTTTTAAAATGGATTTGTCTCCTACCTTTATTTTATATAAAATTGCAAGCTTATGGTCGTATACCCTTGCAAATATAATTAATTCCACAGGTTGTTCCAATCACCTAAAGAAGATGTATGCCGTTTACAAACATGGACTTCTGTAAAGCCACCACAGCACGCGGAATCGAGAAAGCTGGCTAGCCTACCCCGTACTGCGCATAGGCTGAAGCTAGATTTTTCACCAGGCCTATTGTTACTTGTATCTATCTTCATTGAATATTTGATGCTCCTTTCAATAGAGGACTCAGCATCTTCTCAAGTTCCTTTTGGGTTCCACTTTTGCGAATCACAAGCAAATTAGTGATGGGGTCCGCTTCCACCTCCAGCAACACCGTGTTTCCAAAACCACAAAGGTCGCAACTCATGAAATACGTGCTCAATGTGCCCGAAATATCTTCATTGTGGCTATCATATACAAGACATCCAATTCTAAAGCAGATGGCTGAGGGAAAGCTACCTGTTGAGCAATACCACTACCTTCTTTGCCAAAACTATGGATATCTCAAACATTACTCGAGGCTTCACAGCGTTATGAAGTCTGATCTAGAAAAAAACATGACTGTGAACCGCGATCCATTTGTATCCTACGAAAGGTCAGCGATTGACTTGACAAATGCGGTGATTGCACACTACGAAACCAGATTCAAAGATGGTACTATTCCCTACTCAAAATCAGAATTACCTGGTGATGCTTGCCAACGGTACATCACCCATCTTTCAAAAATAGTGCACGAGAACTCTGATAATTGGCTGATACAGATCGTGGCATTCTTACCCTGCATTTATGGATACTACGAAGGTTGTTCATTTGCAGTCACCAATAGTGTTCATGATGGGGAGCGTATTGGTATACACAAGGTCTATTACGATTGGTTAACTGGTTGTTCCAGTGCCGAATGTCTACTTGCATGTGACGATACCGTTTCCTTATTGGACTTCCGTTATCCTCTTGAAAAATTGGATGAACAAACGTTACAATACATCGTAGAGATATTCAAGACTAGCTGTGAACATGAGATTGCTTATTGGGACGCTGTGTTGAAATATCAAAAATCAGAACGATAAATTTTACATAAACTAGACTGCTGAGACGCATGCAGTTTATCGTGTATTAAAGTAAATGCAACCATATAGATACATCATTTTTATAGTTTATCCCCCCAATAATCTAGTTAAAAAAACTGCAAATACTCCTCCCCATATTTTCAAAAACAAAGAAAAAAAAGAAAGTGTATGGTCCCCGTTTTCCACACAAAATTGAATCATTGTAGAAACTTCCTATTCAATAAACTCTGGCTCAGAGTATAGATGAGAAGTGCTACAACTGTGTAGTGCGTCCAAAAAGAATGGTTGAAAAGATCCAGGCCCTAAGTTGTTATCCAAGCACTTCTTAGCTGCGATCTCTCCCGCCTTCTTGTAGAGACAACAGGCTGCGACAGTCTGCAAGAAAGTATCGTTGTACTTAGCAGGTGCCACAAATGCAGCAATTGTCGATCCTAGAGAGCATCCACTACCCGTAATTTGGGACATCATGGCATGGCCTCCTTTCACTGTAGCGACTCGCATTTTTTCTTTATCCCCATAAGAATGATGGTCTTCAGTTCTTCCGTCGACAATGATGTCCACTTTCCCTGTCAGGACGACAACAGCTTTTGAAATGGTCGCCAATGTTTTTGCAACTTCGATTTGCTTCGTTACACTTTCACTAATTCCGCTATCAACTCCCCTCATTTTATCTGGTAGTCCAGTTGCTGCGTAGATCTCTCCAGCATTACCCTTTATCACAGATGGATAACCTTCTAAAAGGATCCTCTTAACGTTCCTTCTTCTAACTGACGATGCTCCTGCCCCCACAGGATCATAGACAATTGGTCTTCTGTTGTTATTGTACGCCTTCAATGCAGCAACATACATTTCAGTCTGTTCGTCATTGGGAGTGCCCGTATTCAATAGCAACGCAGTTCCATCGTATGCTGCTAGTTCTGGAAATTCCTCTTTGCATTCACTCATCAGAGGCGATGCGCCTATCGCTAAAGTCACATTGGCAGAGAAATTCTTCACCACGTCGTTGGTTATATGGTGAACCATGATCTGGGAGTTTCTAGTGGCATCGATGTAATCGGAGAAGCTTGGACGGGGTTCCAAATCGTAATTTGCCACTTTCTTAAACTCTACAGCTTCTCTCCATTTTTGCACCAGGGATCTCGTTGCAGCACCAGCGTCCTCTGCAGCCATGATACCAGAGACGACAGCGGCACCATCGACACTAACACCCGGTAAGTCTCCCACTGCAGGTATCGATGACATATACGCCACTCTTTGAACGTTATCAGATTTGATACCACCAATGACACAGGTTTTAATCTTCGAACGCTTTTCTTGAATCACTTTCAATATGTTCTGGCAACCGACAGGTCCCATGGCAATCTTGGTGGTTTTCTTGGTATTGGTATCGAATATAATACCAATTCCGATATAATCGGCCCCATCTTCAATGGCTTGGTAAACCTCTTCGACGTAACCTGTGGAGACCCCGATTATCTTATCTGGGCCAAGGATCTTTCTAGCCATTGGCACAGTCATATCCTGTTGGCCAACGTGAAGGTGTGCATCGACAGCAAGAGCAACATCAACCCTGTCGTTGATGATCAAAGGGATATTGGCTGCATCCGTCAATTTCTTAACCGCCTTGGCTCTTTTGATGAAATCTCTGGTTGATAGATCCTTCTCCCTCAATTGGATACAGGTGATACCGTTATCGATGGCCGCCTTCACTTGTTCCAGAAAGGTCCTAGACTTTGGAATCATCTCGGCATTGGTGACCAAATACACAGACAGATCAAAGTTATCTCTATTCATAATCTAGTTAATTGTCGGATTTGTTATATGAACTCAATTCAATTGATGTATCTAAGTATATATATATATATTAGCCTTTTGGTTAAACGGGTAAAAAGATTTGCAGAAAATTGGAAAGATTCCTATGGGCGTGTGTCGTCTGCTGCTGCATGTGGAGCCTGGACGATGTGCGAAACTCGTTATAAATTTGGGCGATGCGGGCACACCAGTTTGAAATTTGACCATTCTACTCATAAACTCAACCCCGCAAGAATGTTTAAAAACAGCAAAATTTTTCAAATAGTCATAAATTCGGTACAAAACGCATATAAACTCAGAGAAAACTACATATAAAATATCAATGTATATTTGAGGTAACTAAACAATAAATCTAATATTTGGGTCAATTTGGTGCGATGACGAAAGTTGAGGCTTCTGGGTATATTTCTGGGCCAAAACCGCTCTAATGTTTTGTAATAACGTTAGATAACTTTGTGTTGGATTCTCGGTCAACACTTTAATCAACGCATAACTTAGAGCACCAGTAAAACTACCAGCTTCGTTAGCGTCTGCACTTGTTTGTGAATCCTTACAACCAGAAAGCGAAATCACATCGGCAGCTGACATCTTCTGTTGCTTCATCTCTTTAGCTTTGCTACCTTGGGAATTTTTGACTCTGTTGAAAACGTTCATTGCGGACGACAGCATCATAGAGGTGTTTCTAGTTGCGTAACCCATTAACATATTCACGGCATCCCCGGAACTTTCTTTCCAAACGTTGTACTCTTTGATACCACCATCTTGTGCTCTGTAAATGAATGGTAAATCCAAAGCGGTACCAGAATGGCAGGAATCGAAAATCGCAGTGAGACGGCAACCCGCTGGCAAAGGCTTGACCATGATGTCGTGCATGATATCGTCGATCAACGAACCAGTCTGTTGGAAGTCAACAGGGTAGATACAATCGTCAAAACCATCGGCTTCATCACCATCTAAATCTTTCTCTTGACCACCGTGACCCGAATAGTGGAAGAATAAAGAGTCACCAGGAGCAGCACCGTTGACCAACCATTGCATGGCACGGATCATGTTAGCTTTAGTTGGGACCTTCACCAACTCTCTCTGATCATCGGTTAAAATGACAATGTTATCCATAGAATAACCTTGGTATTTGCACAAATAGTTGCACATGTTGTGCACATCGTTGATACAGCCACGCAAAGCGTTGTTCGTTCCTATGTAGTTGATACCAATCAATAGAGCCTTTTTGCGTCCGTTACATTGAGACAGTTGGAAGTCTTGGACCTTATCTGTACCATTGACCTGTTGGTGTTGAATACTAGAAGATGGCATCATTGGCTCACTCGACGGTCTTTGGTAAGTGATGCCACCTTGCTGATAAGAAACGGTGTTGTTCTGTGATTGCGACCAACTTGAAGCCACTTGTGCAGACGAGTTCGAAGTTCGATTGGCTTCCTGTTGAGGAGCCCAGCTTGGTCTCTGATATTGCTGCTGCTGCTGATGTTGTTGTTGTTGTTGGGGAGCCCAACTGGGTCTTTGGTACTGTTGTTGTTGTTGCCCCTGTTGAGGAGCCCAACTAGGAGGAGCCATTTGTGGTCTTGAATACCCTCTGTTCTGATTTCCTGGATACATCTTAAAGAAAGGTTTGAAAACTAGTAAGTCCAGTTGCGTCGATGTCTGAGGGGAGTTGTTTTTCTACGTATTCAACAGTAGCAGTTTGTAAATTGTAATTATTGCGTCAATAGACAGATTTGATCAAGCCAGCGAGTGAAACGCAACGCAATCTACAGGCGTCAGTCAGGTACAGCTGTCAGCGATCGACCAAAGCACGCGAACAGCCTCCAAAGGTGCGGTGCACGCAGCACGACGCCCTCTGTTAGAGTATTATATAATACGGTGGCACTGTGTACACGTTTGTTGAGTTGTAATTTGTGGGGCTGCGGGAACGCTGGCGGTGCTTTCAACTGGGCTGGGAATTAAAGACGGAAGAGAAGAGCCGATCTGAAGCGATCATTGGTAATCTGCCATCGTTATGTGGTGGGATTCTCTGTCTCAGTCGTCCATTGGAGGATAAACAGTTAGTATGAATCATTGTTCTTCAGATCCGCAGACTTTATAAAGGTTACGGAATACTATTGTTGGGGAGTTTTGCGATGCAATTAAGTTAAATCGATCTGAATGGGGACAATGAAGCAACCGGAATATTAAAAAGCCAATGAAAATAAATAAAAGAAAGTAAGTAAGCCACAAAAAAAAGTTATGGTAAAGAATAAATTAGGGGGAAAGAGGTCGGACAAAAATCAATGCTCAACAACGACGTTCGATATCTTTTGAGAAAGATGTTAGTTGATGTAAATTAAACAAATATATTAGCGATCAATTTATCAACTTCAACTAAGTATTCGTCTAAGAATCGTTGATAATCAATCAAAATAAAGGGTAGGAAACTTTTGTTGATAAAAATCAAAATGGCTTTATCAATCCCGCCTGCCGCAGTTATAGCCTGTGCTGTCATCTCGGATGAGGTACTGGCATTAATCGAACTTGTCGTATTGAAAAGAGTTACGTTATCGACGTTGTTCATTTCACTTTTTGTCTCATTCTTCTTCTTTAATTCCTGGTCCGTCTTCTTTTCCTCTTGAACTGCATATGCTGAAGAGGAGATGGATTTACTATCAAGTGAGCCAGCAGTGGATAGATTGTCCTCTGCTTTTGCTGTCCTCTCACAAGATCCAAGGCTTGAACTAGCTTTTGTATGATCTTTAATTCCATTCGAGATTGAAGCGGTATGTTTGATTGGATCTGAAACTTTCAATTCACTTGAATAATCTGATACTAAAGATATCGAAGAATCTTCTAGCGAGTCAACGGATAGATCGTCGCCATCAGTCGGATGTGCCCGTTCATCTTCTTCCTTCTTTGCTATTGATGAATAGGAGTGAGTTAGAAATTTAACCAATGAACATAGATCATCCAATATTTGGTCATATTTCAAAGGGTTTTCTTGGGCGTATCGACTGTTGTGGGATTCTGTTGTATCTATGTTCGTCTTTGATGCTGTATGTGCAACGGACGAAGCAGGTTGAACAGTAGAAGGTTCTTTTGAATAATGACCCGAATTAGTACGATGGATGCTTTTTTGTTTCCTTTGCAATGATGGGCTGTTGTTATTGAATGAAGAAGGCGAAGTATGGAAAAGTGAGAATTTTTTCTTTTCCTTCTCTTTAGCAGGGGGAGGTGGAGGTGGGAGAGGATGTTTATTGTCTGTGGCTGACCTGAACGACGATTTTTCATATTTTTTCCTCTGGTTATGGTTGTGGTTTTGAGCGTTGGATCCGTAACCTACCGAAGCTTTTGAGGAGCCACCTACAAAATCTGATGGTGGCGAAATATCTGACGTTTTGGTACGTATCTTAGGTGATGATGATGCGGACGATGAACAGGAGGATCCAGTGTTGGAAGACTTAATATTTGGATTAAACTCGTACGACAGTAACAATTTGGAAAAAGAATCAATAAGTCTCAATATTTTGGCACAACTTGTTGCGTCGTTCTTGTAATCTAACTTCATCTCTGTACTAAGCTCAGTATAGAAATGATTCAAAATCTGACATTTTAAAGCCCTTCCCTCGCTATCCTTTCTGTGCAACGAATATTTGAAATCAGAGTCAACAAATTTCGTTTCCTCGTTGGTTGAGAGATCAATGAGTTTTGAATTGATCACCAACAAGCTCGACAAAAGCTGTGCGGGTCTTAAGTAGTCCTCTTGTTGTGTATCTTGAAACTGAATGTTGAGCCCACGTATGAATTTTTTCACGTTGATCAACTTGATTATGCTTAGGTTGTACCTTTTGATCAACACTTCAGTCAATTTATTTCTAGATATATCTGCCAACTTGGTGAGTCTATTATCGTGGATGTAGCAATCATCGGTTATTTTGGAGTATTGGTCAGAACTGAATGTTGAAGCATCGTCACTGAAGTAATCGTCGTCGTAGCTATCATTCAACGACTTGACTGAAATAAACAAGGTCTTGTTATCGTTAAAGCCAGATATGATTGACTCTGTATCCGAGTAAAAATCCATCGCTGTGATCTTACTATTTGTGTGGATCTAGAAGAGTGAGAAAAAAAAAGAAAAATAAGTAAGGATACTAGTATCCAGAAACGAAAGGAATGGAACGGTTCGGTGTTGTTGAAGAAGTATAGAAAGCGTCTATCCACGAGAGGAAAGTTGGACAAGATAAACGTGTCAAATGAGAAAGAGGAAATGAAGAAGGAAAGACAAGGTCCATCTCAGAACAACTGGCTGTCAAGGTTGGATATCGATCGGAAAGCCAGTATTGCAATACTAAGATTAATATACTATTAAAGAACCCTCCACACAGCAGGAGGTGCTTCCCACTACATATTGCGTTTGGCGGCATGGCGGCGCATGTACAACAGCCGCACGCACAAAGTCCAAAGCGGCTCCACTTCGCTGTCTTTCTGGGAGCGCCAGAGTCTCCCTCACACTCTGGCAGCGTGTGGGAGCGCCCCGGAGACTTCAACCCTCGCCCAGTTTCTACAACGCGAGATTTCCCTCTAACATGATTGCTCTAAAACTGGTGGGTTTTTCACAGTATCTAACAATCGATATATATGAATATGCCTATATATATATAACTATGCATGTATATGATCAACTTAATCCTTTAATCTTGAAAACTGGGTCAGATAAGCCATGAAGGTGGAAAATGTAAGCTAGTTGACAGCGATGGTCAGTACCGCACGCTAAATGCTTCGTGGTGCCCTGTTGGGGCGACGCACCGAACAAAGCGCGCACCAAATGAACAAGTTAAAACTATATAACTCAAATTAAGCTACAAACTAAAATCATTTATATTATATACAATTTATATATATATATATATATATAACTTCCGATGTCCCTTTCTGTGTTACTATGTTGGAGATATATGGATCTGACAATATGAACTATGATACTTTTAATACTCATGTGTGGTTCATTTTTTGTACCTATAATTGCTCGAGAACGTTTCCAAAGCTATATATCGATCAATTGTTCATGGTTATCGCATACATGAATACAATTTATAATATATATACCGACTATTCTTGATTAAATTTTGTCCATGTTACTAGTTGGTACAACAGTTGGAACTCTGTGATCGTGCCTTTGCTCAAAGGAATTTACCTGATTGAGAGAGCAAATTCGTGCAACACAACTTACGTCGGAGATTTCTGCGTCAATAGACATCAGTACGACATGCACATACCCATCACAAAATAGCGAATCATTCTTCTTGGACAGGGGCTGCACCAGAGTCATAAAAAATAAATATAATATATATATATAGGCTCTGTATATATACTTACGAAACTGGACAGTGAAGTACAATTATATATATATATATATATATATATATATATACATTATATATATAGTCAGAAGAGGAGGAAGGAATTCGATCGATTCATCTCGAGGCTACCTTGGGCATTGTAACCATGGGGGCTCCTCTGAGTCGTTGTGCAGTAGTGGGTGCCTGGGCGGTGCCACTGCGCACAGCACGGGGCCACTGTCAGGGGGGAGTGGAGCCGTTTTTCACTAGCTTGGAATTTTAGACTGTGTCCGGCACTTTGTCTTAATTCTTTTGTAGCCATGAATTTAAACTATATGCTATAGCTTATATAATATATATTCCATTTGAGGTCCCTGTATTACTGGTTTTTGTGGTAGGCATGTGATCATTATATATTCAAGAAAAAGTTGCATGTATAGCGCCTGGAAAAAACAGCATTCCGATTTCCCACTGGGAGGCAGCACCATCCCTTCACGTAGTCGAATTCCGAGTGATGACAACTTCGTATAATTTATACTTATCAAGCAAGTCACAAAATTAATAAATTTTTGCTATATAAATTTATTATGTATATAATATTGTAAGAATTAAGATCAATCGATATGATGAATTCTCACATTTGAATAATACGCCATCATCGAAAAAGCTGAAAATATTATTTAAATACAATTAATTTATACATATATATTATATATAATCTTTTTTAAATTAAAGCTGCAAATCATAAAGTTGAAATTGGGAATTTTGAACCGTCCGTTGAGCTCGCGTCATTTCCGAATCGGGAATAAATTGAGTGCGTAATTATATAATTGTTGATCTATCCGTGGCAACGACGCGTCGGCTTTGCCAACTTGAATTGTCACTGAAAAATTATATTATACAGCACAGGTGATTCTCATATGTGGTACGTGTCTGTGGGAAAGAGGGTAATGGAGGTACAGTTACGTAAGTTTGTAGTAACATATAATATATATATATATATAATATAATATATCCTATATAATCTATAGTGTTCAAACTGCGTCTATTGGCATAAACCGCCGACCTTTTGATAAAGAGCCGTCCTTCGGATCTTTGATTTGTCCATACTGGCATCTACCAGTTTTTCTATTAAAGAACTGACTTTGTCAAACGATTAATGTATAGACAAAATTCGATCCTATCTTGAAATTTACATGTTACTTCGAACAGTCCGTTGAATATCAGAAACTCGGCTATTCAATAAGGGAGCAGAATGAATTTTACCGATAAAAGAGTCGAGACAGCACTTATAAGTAACAAGCTATAGTCTACAGCCTAGAGGCAATCTATATATATATATATATATATATCGATTCTACCTGAGCCGCTCTCGGCTTTCCCACAAACACCATGACAATTTTCTCAACTAGATTATTCGTCGGTGTGGGGGGGCTTTCCTCTTTTGGAATCAATTAGTTGCATGGGCAGGGAGGCTAATGAAGGATCTCGATCTTATTTTTGGTGAATTGTTATGCACATCTAATCAAATCCCTCTTCTGTTCATTTTTATTCACTATATGTTCTCTTTATTCACAATATATATAAGAGAAATATTTCCATGCACGTGGTTTCTACACTGATATATATACGGCAATTCTTTTAATGTATTTTCCGATCTATAACATATATATATATATATATACACTCCAAATTCCTATTCGCAGATCATAATCTATATTAATTAATATATAATAATAATAATAATACCTTATTCTTCACGATGTTATTAAAATAATCCTGACCCTTTGAATATAATATAAGTGAGATCACTGAAAATTTTCTCAACTTATAGTTATAGTTAGGTTAAATTATACATCTTTGAGGATCTGATTTGCCTTTTACGATTAATTTCCTCGGAATTTTCGAGTTAGTTTGCCTTTAATTTACCTTGAACTGATCTATAAATTTAAAACAGGTGAAATACTATATCGCGTTCTTGCGTCTTTCTTCTGCTGATGTCATTTGCACGATGATCATTTCAATTGATCTCTTCCATCATTTCCTGACGTCACATGGCAAAAACCACATTTTACTTAAATAGTTGTTTCTTCTTTTTGATTGGAAATAATGCTAAACTTTTCTTTAATCCAAATGCGTCCGTCATCCGCCTCCTCGTGATCAACTGCTGCCATGTTCTATGTTTTAGAGAGACTATGACAGCGATCTCCCTTGGCTTAAGTTTCCACAAGCCATTAAAAAGGATAGTTTATGCGTATGATGCAGTACTTTGGTATATTTATATATACTTGCTTCCAAACTATTATAATTCGAATCGGATTAAGACCACTATATGTATATATATAATGGATTTTTATTGGTGCAGCCATACAATGCATTGCACTTTCTTATATATATATATATATATGACAGGGATGGCATCTATAATATAATATATATCAACATGCATGGAAGTGCGTTGTATGTCTAAAAAGCCAGCCACAAAGATTTGTTGCTTTCATTTGATTGCGCGGTTCCATTACAGGAAGAATATATATATATATATATATATATTATAATATTTTATGAGTGTATATCGATATATTATATATGAGCCTTTTAGCAGCGTCTATCATTAATTACTGTTGTGCAATGGAGATAGTATATATTAAGGAGTTTCGGTAAGGAACTAAGAACTATAAAGTGATATATAGAAGTACAAAATAAATTAGTGTGTTATACCAATATATACTCGTAGGTTAAGCCGCAACGCGTATATTTCATCACAATTACTATACTCTCTAATATAATTTATATATATAATATAAATTTTTATGTAAACGTTCACAATTAAAATTATTCAATTTAAGCATATATTCTTTGATTTCTATCAATGCGCACTTTTTTATTTCAATCGTTTTGGCTTATTCAAAAATGTTTAAATTATTGAACTATTAATCCCTTTCAAAACCTTCATGATTATCTTTATTGAGCAAATACCTTATTTTTTTGTTAAAGGAGTGATCAGGTCCGGAGACAAATTTGAGCCATTCGCAACTCTTGATCAACAATCTACCAGAATCCTTCACTGGTGGTCCCTGTTCCTGTACCTCTTTACTCGCAGCAACAACTCGATGAGAGCTCAATTGATCACCGGGAACGAAAGATGGTACACACCCTAAAACAGGAATCTGTTCTGTGACAAAATCTCCGGTTGAATGAGGTGAAAACTGTACTTCCGGAGAACCTGTCTTTTTAAAGTAAGCTAAAGTGATTGAGTTCGAGGAAGATGACGAAGTCGAAGAGTATGACGATGAAGAAGATGATGATGAACGAGGATATAGGTAGTACGACTCATTTGACCACAACTGTTCGTCAGCCTGAGCGTTAGTCAAATCGCTTCTCCTCGTAGACGTAGACGTAACCGTCACAAAGGGTAAGTTGGTAGTCGTGATATTCCTATCGTAATAATTGCCACGTAATGTTGGTTTCCTTGTTGTCCTTATGTTCTTCAGAGGACTGGGCACCAAGGGTATGAACTGGCAGGTACAAAAATTCGGGTTGATAGAATGGTATTTGCATCGATACACCCTGCTATCTATCAACCCTTTGAATTTCCCCCTCTTGATTTGAGCTAAATTCATTGTAGGGAAATCATTTTCAGCAGCAGAGTTGTAACAGATCCTCACAGGTTGTTTCTGCTGCCGTTGCATCAAATTGCCCGTCTTATACGCTTTGTTGACATTCTCTGTTTCAACGTTTCCGTTGTTATCGTTCTCTTTATTTGAATTTCTGCAGATCATTATTTTTTCTCTTTTAGCAAAAGAAGTCTAGAAAGCTATTATATTAGTTTGGAGATTGTAATACACAGTATGATATTATACACACATTGGAGCGCTTCAAAAGAAATTTCTATTTAAACATTCTTCCCTCGCTCCCTTTTCTTCCCTCCCAAAATATTAACAAAATGCATGTATATATACATATAAATACGCATACATGCAAGCACAGACAGATCAGCGTTTTTGTCTCTTGGTGAATCTAACTTTCAACCACACTAGATCTTTGTACAGTATCACTTTACGGCACAGGGCACAGCATCCTTGGTTCCGATTTCGAACTTTTGAACTAGCTAACGCTTTATAAACACAGTTGGAACAATAGAAATGGCCACAAGGACTAGCCACACATTTTTCAATTTCATCCATACAGATGGGACACGTTCCATCCTTGAGTGAGCTGGTCGAACTCTGGTGGCGGTCAGCCAAGAGATCGCTTGTGGTCTTAGCCTTCTCTGTAGTCTCCCCGTCTGAGCCTAAGATGATTAAATCGTCGTCATCATCGTCGTCCTTATCATCATCTTCCGTCTCGCCACCGGATTCAGAATCAGTC
The DNA here is from genome assembly GCA_030564825.1 of Ogataea sithepensis. NCBI lineage: Eukaryota > Fungi > Ascomycota > Pichiomycetes > Pichiales > Pichiaceae > Ogataea > Ogataea sithepensis. The sequence continues at coordinate 11,196 of JAJMAB010000055.1, read as the reverse complement.
GATACTATTAGCGCATGGCGTCTCTTTCGTCGGTTGGAATTGGGGTTCGAACTTTGGCTCTCGCCCTCGGTTGTCATTGTAGGTGTTGGATTTACAACAGTCACAATAATCTCGTCATCCTCCTCGGATGCGTTGTCGTCTATGCTATTACTATTATGGAGATCGTCATTGCTGTAGTGATCCTGGTCGTTGTCGAAGTTATCAAACGGTATTTCATCCTCCAAATCGTTCCGATTCCTCTGTAAAAAGGCAAGTGCATCATCTATATCTTCGTTATTATTCTCGGCACTCCTCGTTGGGTCCAATACGCTAGGACTATCGATGGCCGAGTGGTAACTCTGATCCCCTTGAGTGTCCTCAATCACACTCACACTATCTAGCCTCCTACTCCCAGGCTCTTGTTCTGTGGTGTCTGTATTTAACGGCGACTGCTCTGTACTCCACGTTGGCTGTTGTTCAGATATGGACGATGATGATGGTGACGATGACCGTTGCGTTTCGTTCAACTTTATCGCTCCGGCAGCTATCCCAGGGTGTCTGAAACTCATGATCTCAATGTATGTTTTTGGGCAAAAATCTCCCTTATCCTGCTTCTATATTCGGTAAATGTTTCAATAACAAGGTACGTCTCACCGATCCGATCAAGTAGATTAAAATATAATAGGGTATAGAGGAGTCCATACGAAGGTATATGAATAGCACTTAAAGAAGAATCCTAGTGCCTTCCTACAAGCGTTACTTGAGTGTGTGTTTTTTTCTCTCTGCTTGGATAAACATTTGTCTTTTGAGTTTGTGTCCCCCACACTCAAGTCTCAGCCTCACAGTCGCGACTGCCGTCGTCGCGTCTCCTACGTTTGAATGTTTCTACTGTTTTGATACCATCTCATAATTAGAACGGAGATATTTCAGGATATAAAAAACATTTAGGATAAACAGAAGAAAACAAAAAAGCACAAAAAATGTTGGGGAAAAAAAGACAGTAACGAAAATTACCAAGTTGAAAATAATAAGAAAAATCACAGAAACCAAGGTCGATAATGGGTCATACGAAACCAAAAATATAAGTAAGAGTAATAAAAAAAAGAAATTGTAGAAAAGAGATCAAATAAAAAGGAAGTAAAATAAAAAAATAAAAAATAGAGATCAAATAAAATAAAATAAAAGGTCAAACCAAACATGCAGAAAGCATACGAAACACATACTAAATAAAGGTCAGATCGAAAAAATAAAAACTGCTCTTGACTTTGTCAGCAAAAAAAAGGATTTTATAGAAAAAATTGGGAAAACAACTTCAAAAGCGCAAAACCATGAACAAGATTGTGAGATGAAAGCCAAATAGGGAAGTAAAAATAAAGCAAGGTCAACCAACAGTGGACTAAAAAATAGACAACCCCGGTGTTCTGTAAATGTATCTCTTAAATGTAATTGTTGTCAATCGAATAGATCCAGCTAAATTCCACCATCACGGTTGCTTGTTCTTGTCTTATCTTTAGAGTTCTAATCGGTCAATAATACACCATTTCTTCTTTATTCATGTGTTTTCTTTCTAATCTCGTATCTTTGTCTCATTTCATTTGATCTTTATTTTTCTGTTTATAATTTTGTGTTTATCTTTTTTTTATCTCTTGGTAAATAAAAATCTCATTTTATCTTCTTGCGTAGTTTTAGTCACTATTGTTTAGAAATCAGCTCGATATAACTTTAATTACAAGGCAAATTTAGCAAGAAGGTAAGCAATTAGAACAACAATAATGGCAATAATATAGACATTTAAAGATGGCTTTTCAGCAACACGGGCCTCACCTGATGATATAGTGGTGGATTTCTTCGTGTCTGCTGATTTGTTATTGGACGTTGTAGTTGATGATGGTGCTGTTTTGGATGAAGGATCAACCGATTTCTTTTCAATCACTGGTTCGTCGGCATCTTTCTTGGAATCCTCTATTTGGGAAGATTCTTCTTGGATGGCGCTAACTGCATTATCAAAGTTGTACACGACTCTCAATTTGGAATCTGTTGTCGGACCATAGGCTTTGGTTAGTTCAGCCCATTCGGTGGAGACAGCCTTTGGTTTCAAATCGGAAGAACAAGGCAACGCAACAATCAAGAATTTGTCCTTGCATTTGGTGCCAATGGCAGGTTCAGAGTCCAGTCCTTGGAATATGATTTGAACTGGGATATTTCCGCCAGGAGCAATTGTGGAGGCGTTAGGTCTCACACAGTACAATTTAGGGGCGGTTGTTTTGACTTTAAAAGCAACGTAGTTATCCGATTCGTTCTTTACTGTGATTATTTTGGAGGCAGTGTCAGTAAATGGTGCTAAAGTATATATGTTTTTAATGTTAGTAGTGATTCATTTCAAATCAGAAAATATAAATAAGGGTGGAACACAAATTGGAAAAATCTGAAAAGAGATGGTTGAAAAATCTATTGTGAAACGTATGCACTTACAATCCAATTCCACTTGCTTTGGGGAGACGGAAATTTTCGCAGACATCGTTGGATTGAACAATTGAGTATATTAGAATGAATGAAGAAAATGAGCGGGATTGTGATCGAGTTGGAAAGAAAGGGGTATCGGAGACGAAACAACAAAAACAACAAACAAGATAATGCGGTACTGTGATACAACGAGCAGAGTTTCTCTCCTCCCGCTTGTTTAGGTGTTGAAGAAAACCGACCCTCTTTTAAAATTTCTTTGTCTCTCACAGTCTCACTCACTCGGTCGTCGTTGTTGCTCCTACACGAAAATTAGAGCAACGGGGGGCTACAAGATCCTTCCTGCTGCTTCGCGTGCCTAATGCCTACAATCTACAACAATTACAAGTGACAACCGACCCTACGTCTATATCTATAGTTTACAGTTCGAAGGTTGGTTATAATGTATAAATGTTTATAATATAAGCGGTGTATGCTTACTATAATATATATAATATATATATATATATATATATATATATGCCTTCGTTGCATCTGGCGGTCGACGACAACTCGATCAGTACGGGCGGCGCTGGTCGCCAATCGGTGGCAACTATATTATAGTACTGCGTATAGTAAGTGGTAGCACTAGCAGTAGCTGGCCGCCATAGTTTATCTAATTGTATATATGATGATGATTCGTGTATGACACGATGTGGCACTGGCCGCCCGCCCACGCCCAGTTCAGTTCAGTTAGCGAGGCCGAGGCGGCGCGTGCGCCTGATCTGCTGGATCGCCAGGGATTCGTATAATTGCCACCGGTGACGGCACTGACCACTGGACCGGGAACGGCGGTGATCCATCCCCGGGCTCTGCGCCTGCGGAGTCGGACAGGCTGCCTAACCCTGCCCTGGTCCTGGAGCTGGGGTTGGATGGAAGGCTGAAGCCTGAGATGATTATAGGCTTGTACTGAACTGAACCAAAGATCTCGCATATATATATATATATATATATATTATATATATATTGCCACTGCCACTGCCACACAACCACCGAGCACACTCGCCACTAACTTGCATGTTAACTTTTCCAAATTTCCTTGCAAATTTCCAAATTGAATTTGTTCGTGGGCAGACGGATATCTTATCTCGACTTATAACCGTCACCGCTGGCTGTACGTTACCGTATACTACGGGGCGTATGCATTTAAGAACTGATTGAGAAATCATGATCTCGATGAATTTGGGGATACCGGCCGCCCCCACAACTCTTATTAATCCTATTTTAAGTCGCAAGACCCATATTCTGTTGTTTTCCCCCAACCGTGAATTTCTTGAGGAAGATGTGTCAGAGATTAGAAACTATTTGGCTGATATTGAAACGGAAAACTAAGACTACAACTTAGAACTTAGAACTTAAAAACTTAGAGTTAGAACTTAGAAGTAATATCTACCTATCAATGCGTCGATTCAGGTTAGATCTCCTGAGATTTGGATGTCGACATTGTCGAGCACGTACCGACTCTTGCTCTTGGAAGTCTGGGACTCTTAGAGTCTTGGGTAAATGGCACAGGTAAAGGTGAGGTCTATAGATGCTGTACGACTCCTACAAGTGATCCTGATAAAGTATATAATTATGTTATATCGGTGCAAAGCTGCTTAATAGTCAACGGCCATTTACCACCGCAAACCTCGAGGATCGACTGAGTACATATAATATACAAATTTTTAAATAGTCTCAATTTATATATTATATATATAACGTTGGGCTGGATGTATGCTTTAATTCTTGGGTTGAGCGACGGTCGACCGATAATATTGCCGGCGTTAACTACATCTCGCTCATCTTATTGATTACCTAATCACCCCCTGTCGAAGTCTCGGAACTTAGAAGTGGTTATTCCATCTCCATAAGTTGCAACTTGCCACGGCCCACTGGCCAGCCGAGCCGCCAGACGCCAGCCCAGGTACTGGGCACTGGGGCAGACGCGTCCTACCTGTGCCCACCGCCGACCGGTATGTCTCCTGTGAGCAATTTCGCCTGATTGGGCAATCCTGAACCCATCCCGATGAGCTTCTGTTCATTGTGGCCCATCTCACCTGTCATCATATTCTATCGATTAGTCCTTTTGTTCTTCTGCTCGACTTTTCAACTTACATTCCATATTATCCAGTTTTGTTTATTTACCTGCCATCTTTATACTTTTGCTTCTTTTGTGTGTTTGCTTTTGATTTTGAAGTTACGATTATAATATTCCTTCTAACAAAGTTCGTTCATTCGCTTGCCAAAACATATAGCCGCTGAGAAGAACACGTTCATTCCCTTTGCAAAAAAAATTAGCCTGTTTGAAAAAAGTCACGAGCAACTACACCCATTGCATATTATTACACTCGTCCTCTGAGTCCTTGGTTCAACAGTTACAAGAATTCACAGCTTGGTATGAAATCGATGAAACCTAACAGCAGCTTAAACTTGAATTTAAACTTTTCAAGGTCAAATTCCTTGAAAGACGCAAATATGACGGGTGCCATTACTCCCGGACAATTCACGCCAATAGATCAAAATATCCCGTTCCAATTCCAAACACCTGCGTTAGTTTCCAAAAGAAATGACTCTGGTGCTTCGTATTATTCAGATTTCAATAATGGTGATTCTAATAATAGCAACAACATTAGCAACGGCATATCAGATCAACCGATCTTGAGTAAATGCAGCAGTATAAGCTCAATTTCTTCTTCAGTTTACAACGCGTCAGGAGAAAACAGTCCTGTCAACTTGAAAAATTATGAATTCACCAACCAATTTGATGAAGTTTTGATGAGCATTTACTATTCTTACACGAACATGCCAAACATCACCCCGTTCAACGTCAACTTCCCCCCATCAGGTATAGTCTCCAAGATATCTAAACAGGTGTTGCAACACCTATACCACGATAGAACCATTCAATTGGAGAAGAATTCCAAAAGAAACGAAGACTTGATGAATGAAAACAACCAATCCCTGTGTCTAAGTCTAATTAGAAAGAGATTGTTGGAGCTTTGCAACTCTGGAGCTGATCAGTTCAACACTAGTTACTCAATATCTAGATCTAACTCTGTCTCATCGATGGGTAACCACGGATTATTCATGCAGCCAAACCAGCAACAGAACTCACAAGCTCAGCAACCTCCACTGACGCATCGTCCATCCTGGCTACACCAAAACCCAATGTTTTCAGCAACGAGATTGTCCTCTACGGATTCGTTAATAGATGCTGTTCAAATGTCAGGCACACCAGTTACTCCGTCCTTTTCTTATCATACACATCACCAGCTACATCAGCTGTCCACAGCCAGTTCAGGTTCGTCGTCTAATAACAGCAACAACCCCAATGACAACAGTAGCAATCACAGCAGCTACGGTAGCAGTAACAACAACAACAGCAACAACAACAACAGCGATATAATGATGATTACACCACCTCGTTCTGCATCGAATTCGATTTCTGGAGCAAGTCAGCAAAATAATTCCGTTTCGGTTCCATCAACTACAACTTCATTATCGAACTTACAAATTAGCCCAACTGTAGCCAATAAGCAACATATACAAAGCCAAAAAGTTACAAATTTCCCATTGGATCAATTCTCGTTTGAGAATTCCAATTCGGGTAAAGTCCCACTACAGTCTCCATTTAAAGAGACCCAATTCCAATTTGAAAATTCTAATAGTGCCGTTGGCAACGGTAAACCATTGGGAAGTTTGTTGAGTTCCTCTATGCTCCCAACTTCTCTAAAGAGGCACGGTTCAAGATTGAATTCCAACGGCGGTAGCATGGTCGGTCCTTCAGCTACAAATTCGACGGGAAGTGTTACAAGTTTAATGGATTTGGAAGTGGATCCATTATATAACGTTACTTCTCAAAGAAAGAGAGATAGTTTGAAGCTAAAGAGAAACATGAAATAGAACTCTTTTGAATACTTTTTTTATGTCTTCTTTTTAGTGTGTGTATTTGCCTTTAGAGAATCGTTGGGTTCGTCGTTTCCATTATTCGCTCGTTTAATTTTGGTGTTGGTTATTATCACTTTGCCTTTTTTCTGTGTCATGTCGTTCGTTCGTTCGTTATTTACGTCTAGTGTTTTCTTTGTCTATTTAGCCTCATTGTTTTGTTTTCTTTGATCCAAGCTCACTCTGTTTTGTCTTTCCTTTCTGTCACTTCGCTTTGCTTAATTGTCCTTTATATCTTTCTTCCTTGATACTCCCTTCTATTTATTTATTGCATGCATCGCTTGGCTCATTTGTGATATCTTATTATTTTGTGTTTTCTTCCTTTCTTATTTGACATCTTATGCTATAGTGCTTCCATATATATATAGTTTGAAACCCATTAGTCTTTTGTTTTGTCTTTTTCTGTTCCCCTTTTTTATATCGCTCTTCTTCGGAACCGACCGCATCTGTTTACGGGTATGATTTATCGTCAACCTGATTCGCTGCGTCCTTCTATACTGGTTTTATTCATTTGTGTTTTTGTCCTGTTCATCATAAATAAAGAACTTTTACTCCATAACTAAAAAAGCACATCAAAAACATGTGCTGTGTATTATTAACATTACCTAAAAAATACGAATCAGGGGTCTGGAAATCGAGGACACACCGCTTGCCGTTTGGGGTATCGGTTAATTGCCGAGAGCCGGTTAAATTGATCGTTTGAGAAAGAGGGATCAAACGTCTGAATCCGGGGAATTTTGGATTTGTGGGCTTCGTCTCCACATGAGTTTCTTCTTTTTTTTGGTTCGCTATAAACTTATTTCATGATTGTCGTGAGTCGCAGTTTAATAAGTTAGCTATAGTTGGCTGTATCACAACCATTGCGCGGTTTCATTAATTACTCCAACTTCCACTTTCCATTTTATTCCGTATCAAGAAGGCGTTGCAAATGACAAATGTATTACACAAATTGTCGTACATTCCTGCCGGATGCTGTCGGAGTGCGGTCGAGGGGGGTCCACCATCGTCCGCCCAGCTGGCAGCGACTCACGGAGTCACGAGTGACGAGGCAGGCCGCAGGCCGCAGGGCTGAGACTCTGAGACTGTAGACTGTGAGAGTCGAGAGTTACCACGGCCCCCGGGCTGGCTTCCCGATTCGAATAAGATTCCATAGCTGACTAAGCCGCCCTGTGCGCGTGAGATCCGTCCACCAGGAAGGACACCGTCCGGAGAACAGTTCTCCACCACAGGATTACGTAACTGAACTGTCCAACGGAGTTAGTTGTAAATCACCCACAACGCAGGTAATCTGGTCTGGGGGAAATTGCCTCCACTCTGGCGTGGTTGGCTGTTTTTTTGTGTTTGGCCCGGGGTCGGTTTCTGGGCTGGACTTGGCCGGTTTTTTGAGTCTTTCCTCTGTGGACGTTTGTTATAGCAATCAAGTTAATTAAACATAAATATACATAAATGAAATAGATGTAGACATGTATGGGTATCAGTGCACAGCTTGAATTCACACCCGTTGAGAGATTATCGTGCAGTAAAACAGCCACACACTCACCACTCCCTCACACACGTTGAAAAGGGAGAATCAGCAAATCTCGGAAAAGCTTATTGTTTCTTTTTCCTGGCTGGATCTGGTGCGTCTTCGTTATTTTCTAGCAGCTACAGGCACATTTTCTGGCTCTCCATGTCTTCTATATATATATGCTGTTGAATTCCTAACTCATCTCTCATAGCTCTTACCACTATGTTGTATTCTTCCTTTCCAGTTGCTTCCCTTTTTCCTTGTATACTTTTGTTACTTTAATTATCCCCCGCTCCCACCATAATCTATAGATATAACGCTAATCGCAATATACAAACAATGTCTTCTCCACTAGAACTACCTGCTTGGAAGAAATTGCAAGCCATTTATGACGACTACGGTAAGACATTCTCCACAAAGGATGCCTTTGCAAAGGATTCCTCAAGATTCAACAAATTCTCCTCGACTTACGAAAACTTTGATGGTTCCAAGATCTTGTTTGATTTCTCCAAAAACTTGATTGATGAATCGATCCTCACCACCTTGTTTGAATTGGCAAGAGAATGTAAAGTTGAGCAATTGAGAGATGACATGTTTGCTGGTAAGCACATCAACACTACAGAAGACAGAGCTGTCTATCATGTTGCCTTGAGAAACAGATCGTTGAAGGCTATGTACGTTGATAATGTCAATGTTACCCCTGAAGTTGACTCCGTTTTACAACACATGAAGGAATTCTCCGAACAAGTGAGATCGGGTGAATGGAAAGGTTACACCGGTAAAGAAATCACTGATATAGTTAACATTGGTATTGGTGGTTCCGATTTGGGTCCTGTCATGGTTACCGAAGCTCTAAAACCATACGCTCACCCAAGATTGAACGTGCATTTTGTCTCTAACGTTGACGGTACCCACATTGCTGAAACTTTGAAGAAGTGTAACGCTGAGACTACCTTGTTTTTAATTGCCTCAAAGACTTTCACCACAGCTGAAACCACCGCTAACGCAAACACTGCCAAGAACTGGTTCCTACAAAGAGCTAAGGAGCCAGCTTACATCGCTAAGCATTTCGTTGCTCTCAGTACGAACGCTTCAGAAGTTGCCAAGTTTGGTATCGATACCAGAAATATGTTTGGTTTCGAAAACTGGGTTGGTGGTAGATACTCTGTTTGGTCTGCCATTGGTTTATCTGTCTGTTTATACATTGGTTACGACAACTTTGACCAATTCTTGAGAGGTGGTGAAGCTGTCGACAACCACTTTGCCAACACTCCAATCGAACAGAACATTCCATTCATCGGTGGTTTGCTAACGGTGTGGTACAACAACTTCCACAAGGCTCAAACTAAGTTGGTTACTCCTTTCGATCAATACATGCACAGATTCCCAGCTTACTTACAACAATTGTCAATGGAATCTAACGGTAAGTCTGTGAGTAAAGACTCTAAGTTTGTCAACTATGAAACTGGTATTGTGTTGTTTGGTGAACCAACCACTAACGCACAACATTCGTTTTTCCAATTGGTTCACCAAGGTACGAAATTGATACCAGCCGACTTCATCTTGGCCGCCAAATCACACAACCCAATTGAGGGCAACTTGCATCAAAGAATGTTGGCTTCAAATTTCTTTGCCCAAGCTGAATCCTTGATGTTGGGTAAGACCAAAGAACAAGTTGAATCTGAAGGTACCGGTGCTGCATTGACCCCTCACAAGATGTTCAGCGGTAACAGACCAACTACATCCATCTTAGCCCAACAGATCACGCCTGCTACGTTAGGTTCCTTGATTGCCTACTACGAGCACTGCACTTTTGTGGAAGGTGCCATCTGGGGTATCAACTCCTTCGATCAATGGGGTGTTGAATTGGGTAAGGTGTTGGCTAAGGTCATTTTGAACGAATTGGATGACGAAAAACTAGTTGAATCTCACGACTCGTCAACTAGAAACTTAATTAACCAATTCAAAGCTTGGGCTTGAGTTAACCCACCATTTTTTGCATGCGGCTCTCTATTTTTTTCTTCTTTACTAGCTTCCCCTTAAACACAATTCCTATCTTTTTATATACTTTTAATATCTCAAAATTTTTGCTGTGAGCCTACATTCTTGTGTTTCCCATATGAATTTTTTCTTTCTTTCCCTGATGCTGATTTTTTTCTCGGATTTTCTAACGATCTCATATCCATTGTAATATATGATTATTCTATTTTCAACACTATAATATATTTTATATATCTTTATTTCAATATGTACAGCAATTAATAGATAGTTGGATAAGCTAAACACACAAAGATGAACCTTGAGGATACTAATTCATGAACGGAATTTAAAAAAAGGTCGCACCCGGATTCGAACCGGGGTTATCCGGATCAAAACCGAAGGTGATAACCACTACACTATGCAACCCGAATAATGCCAAAGAACTTCATTAAATGCTCCTCGAACTTATCTTTTTTCCAAATTTCATCCTCTGCGTTTTCTATTGGTTTTCGGGCTGGTCTTTTTTTAGCCTTTCCCCTATTTGGCTCAGTGGGAAAGGCAGGGTGCAGCACCCTAAAACAAAAGCTATACGGTAGCCAAAGGTCGCGGGTTCGAACCTTGAGGCTCATCCGCGATTAATATCGTTGCTATTGCGATACTTAGGAACTGTTCTAACGAAGGCTAAGACGGTCATAGCGCACAGATCCAGGTTCGAGTCCTGGGGCAAGAAAAAGTTTCGCGGGTCGGACTGCACGCCGCCCAGGAATTGCTCCATAATCAGAAGTGGTTCCATACCTTTCCTGCAATGGTGCTCACACTTCAGGGTGTGGTTTTAGACGGTTGTGGGTTTTAACGGTGGTATAGATGGAGTAGGCATCATGGAGTCCGAGTCGATCGGCCATGGCGCCTCTCATGGCGCAGGCCATTGGTGGTAATCCTGCTTGAGGGTCTCTATGAGCTCCCTCTGGGGACGTGCTGTGCTCGGTTATATAGCAACATATGTATAAGCTTTTTTTTTTTCAAAGCGGAATGATAGAAATATATTAACTATATATAAAAAGTAACTTATAAATTTAAGAACCAGTTCATCTTTTCGTTCGCTATATCGTTAACAACTTTCCATCAAGCGGAGATGGATCTAAAACCTACTTACTGCAGTAAAAAACCATGTACGGAAAGGAACAAAAATATGTAACAAGAATACTCATTGAGGTGGAGCATCCCAATATCCATATTTTAGGTTATAGGTCAGGAGGAATCCTTCAACGGATTCCTCTGCAAGCGGAATCATATGTTCTATATGC
>JAJMAB010000054.1:0-106591 GCA_030564825.1 Ogataea sithepensis | reverse complement strand
AAAAAAAAAAAAAAAAAAAAAAAAAAAAAAAAAAAAAAAAAAAAAAAAAAAAAAAAAAAAAAAAAAAAAATTAAAAATAAAATAAAATAAAATAAAATAAAATAAAACAGGTGGGTAGTTGATCGGTTATTCTATTATACAATATGTTTACAGTTTTTTTTTTTGTTTATCATGTTCCGTGTTGGTATGGGGTTTTTTCTGTTTCAAGTTTCACAAGTAGTCTTCCTCATGGAAGTACTCCCTCATGAACTTCTTACCACTACCAAACCTCCACCACTTGCTCAAGCAACTGTGAGGTTGTAGATCGATGTTTCCCTCGCCTCCGTTGGGACAAATGCACCTCTTACCAAGTGTTATACCTTTTGAATCCGGGCAAGTGTAAAAAGGCACGTGCGAATACCCGATATCTTCAAAATGGTGGATCTCTTTTCTGTCCAAGAGAAGTGCAGCAGCTATCGAATGGACCGGTGCATCCCCCCATCTTTCGTAGTAAAACCCGCCTCTGTGGGACAAGAACTTGAAATATGCTTCGTATTCAGGAGACCTGTAGAAATCCAAATCGCCAATCTCGAAATTTGACCAGAAGTGGCAGAGGTTGTACAGTGATTGGTATTCGGGCACCAACACCGTCTCCCCAATTGGAGTCGTGTTGGTCACGAACTCGATAGAGGAATTTACATGCAGTGCGTCAGGGTACTGTTTCAAAAAGTCTTCGACTGCCTCCCATAATGATTCGATCGTGTCCTGGTACTCGATCAAACTGATCACGAACCCGTACTTCTTGTTATTTTCACGCATCAACCGGAAGGGGTCCATCTGGAAGTCGCAGAAGTATTCAACGTCGGGTTCGACACGGAAGTAGTAACGGTACTGTTTGACTATCTCCTGTTTGTAGAAGTAACCGGAATTGAAGTGGCACATGTTACGGTAGGATTTGGAATGGCCGTAAATGATTTCACGAGAGACAAAATCGTCGATGCACTCTTCATATTTGGTTTCGTTGATGAAAGAAGGAGTGTTCCAATCGTCAGCAGGTATCAATGCGTAGTCTGTTTTACCGCTTGCCATGGCAGTGGTGGCTTCGATAAACTCATCAGTGAAGGGAACGTCGTTCATGAAAGTCCAAGTGTAATGATAATCCCTGTTGAAACGGTCTTCTAAAGATCTCATCGACTTCAACACGCCAGGAAGTTCCCAGTTTCTGCAGAGCATCAATATCGTGGCATTTTCCAACTGTGGAGGTTGGGGCAAAGGTAGTTTTGGGAATACAGGTTCTGTGTAAGAGTTGGTTGCTGGTTTCAACTTTGCTCGTTGGAGGTAAAGTCTCTTGCTGGAGTATCTTTGGTTGAAAGTTTCCAGTGCAAGTTCGTACGATGATTGCAAGCTGATGTTGGGGAGGTTGATGGGGGTAGGGTCGTAGTGGACAATGGCCTGGATGAGCAAAGAGCAGAAGAGGCCTAGAACGGGTAGCTTCAAGAGCTTGAGCAGAGACATCGTTTAAGACGAGAAGCGAGCGATGGAGTGTAGATTGTACAGTTGAATTTTTCGGAGGAAATGTGGGGGTATTTAATGAGGAGAGGGTTTAGATGGGCATTGGGGAGTGGGATGGATGGATGAATGATGTTGATTGGCAAAAGATGGGAGGGAAGGTGAAGAGAAGAAAGGATATGGAACGATAAAATGGAATGGATATAATAGTTGGAGAAGAACAGGCAAGGACCAAAGAGGAAGGAACCTCAAAAGAAGCTGGAGGCCCGAGACAGAAACGAGAAACGAGATCCACGGCACGCGGCCGCGTGGCTTGCCGACCAATTTGAACCGCCGCAACGGTCGGCTTTCCAGCAAGTGTTTTTTTTTTTGGTGTTTTAAATATATATTATATATATATATATATATTATATTGTTGTATGTCTGTATGTCGATTCTATTATGGTCATTGGTGGCTCTGTAAGTTTACGTTAATTCGTATCGGTTGGTTGGGATATATATATATATATATAATATCGTTCATTCATCTCGCCAAGTTTACCGAGTTGCAGCATTTCCTTATTAATTACCTGCAATTTATTGGCACTCGGCTCTTGGAGAGCCCCAAATTCCAATTCCTTTCCTCTGCTCCTTCACACAAAGCCTTGTTCCTCTTGCGCCCCTCTGCTTTATATACTACACTCATACGATACCTCTTGATTATATCATGTACTATATTATCTTGTATGTATATATATATATATATATTTGTTGCTACTGTACTACACGTTGCTGCCTTTCTCCATCACTGGCAAGGACACACTATCGCTCGTCCTCACATGCAGGTCGTCCACTCCCTTGAATCCTCTTTTGATCACTCCCCCAACAGGCTTCCACCGTGCATCAGTCAAATAGTTCACCACACTGTCGATGTTCTCCACCAACCTCTCAACTTTGAAATCGCTGTACCCAACCACAACAGACGTACATTTCCCTGTAGACGGAACAAACCTCGTGTTCTTGCAGATCGAACTCACCTGCTTCATGATGTACCCAGGATCCACCCTCTCGTCTTTCAACTTGTGCGATCTTTTGGACCGCACCAACTGTGCATCTGCATCCGGACGTGCCATCTGAACCATCAACGGGATCTTCTTCCCACTCTTGTAAAAAATGCTTCTCCCCAATACTTCCGGGAGCAACCGATGCACCCGATGATCCACCACAACAAGATCGTACTCGTGGTATATCTTCGTCATCAACTTGTTGTTCTTCGACATCGCCTTCAACTTCTTGAAACACATGATGTCCTCAAACAAATTCTCCGTCTTGGAACCTTTCTCCGTGATTGGTTCTTTGTACTTCATCACCGGATCCTTCGTAACGAGCAAGATCTTCATCTTCTCTGGCTTGTCTAATGCATTCTTTAACGGTATGATTCTTGGGACTTGGTCGATGCTTTTTGATGTCGGTTCCTGCGTATCTATCACCAACAGTATCTCCTTTGGTCGGCCAGCAGCATCTTGCGATTGTAGATGCGCTTTCAATGCTTTCAACGACTTGGCAGCATTCTCTTGCAACTCCTTGCTGAGCACCAAGTACTCGTACGGAGAAACCTCTTTCTCTGTTTTTTTCACCTGTTTATTAGGTTTAGGATTTGCATATATTGCCATTCTGAGTTAGAATTGGTTTCTTAATTGTTAAGACAAATAGGTACACATAGGTATAAACTATCTGCAATCTACGACAAAAAAAAAAGAATCTCTTGAAATTTTTCTGTTTTTTTCTCCAGTTCTTGCTTGGCTGTGCAGGTTGTAACAATTGTGGGTCGAATTTAAACTTTACAACGTTATACCGTCGATCGACGCAATGCATCTGCTTATCTTGATGCATCCCGTATAGATCTTTTATTTCTGGGGTTTGGCAACTTAGCCTTGTACCTCCTCTTCCCATCCCTTGTATCAAACCACTTATTCCACTACAAATGTACCTCTTTAAATACATTACTGACTTCCTAGCTTTATCCAGCCACTTCCAACCACACCTCCACAACTCCCATCCACCATCGCCACAACAACAACTACTACTCACCACCAACCAAGACGATGGTTCTAATGGCCAACACCTCCCATTGGTCATATGGCACGGCATGGGCGACTCCTACAACTCCTCATCCATGAAACGAGTCCAAGACTTACTCCATTCCACTGTTCCTGGCTTGTACATCCACTCGATCTACATCGATCAAGACGACTTCAAAGACCAGCGTGCCTCAATTGTAGGAGACCTCAACGAACAGATCCTTCAAGTTTGTGATCAACTCTCAGAAATCCCCGAATTACAAACAGATAAAGGTTATAACGCCATAGGTTTCTCACAAGGAGGTTTATTTCTTCGCTCAGCGATGGAAATCTGTGGGTTGCCGATAAACACACTCATAACGTACGGATCCCCACATAACGGAGTTGTTGACTTGCCACCTTGTCCTGAAGGTAACTGGCTTTGTGAAAGAAGAAACGCAATCTTGAAAAGACAAATCTACAAACCAAACGTGCAGAAATCAATCGTACAAGCACAGTACTTCAGGGACGTTTTCGACTACGATACCTACTTGGCACAGTCAAACTTCCTCAAGTTTGTCAACAACGACCAGGCAAGCGATGGAAAGTCGAAAGATTGGAGTTATTTCGACAACTTTGTCAAGTTGCAGAAATTCGTCATGGTGATGTTCTTACAGGACGATATGGTGACTCCCAAGGAGACTAGCTGGTTCTTTGATCTGGACCAACAGACAGGAGATCTCATCAGATTTGATATGACCAGATCGTTCAAATACGACCTGATCGGTTTGAAGACGTTGTACGAACAGGACAAGATCGATTTCTTGACTATCGACGATACACATATGAGTATCGGAGATGAACATCTAAAGATGATGGCTGAAAAGTATTTGTAGTTTTCATAAACTATATATATATATATATATGATAAGCTATATCTATTCAACCTCTATATCCGAATCCAAAAAATCTAACACCCCAAAACTCAACTCTTTGGCGTTCATTTCAAAGTCTGTATAGCTGGTTATGTTGGTATGAATGATCTCGGGTTTCAGAACCACTTTCTGGTTGTCGCTCGTGCTATTCGTGGTGGTGTCATCCACAAACAGGTGGGTCACCTCTTGCACTTTATTTGCCTCGGGCGGTACCTCCAACACTTGAATCTCCTCTTCTGACGAAAGATTTCTCCTTATCTCAGGTGTCATGTGCAGCACTTGAATCGCCTCTTCAGAAGATCGCTCCTTAAGGTTTTCAATTCTCGGTCTCTTTCTAATTGGTTCAAATATCCTATCCAGAGCTGAATCCATGGCATCGCTGAAATCACTCAGCGAAGAATCGCTCATATCTAGAAGCGATGACTTCTTGCTTGTTACAGTGGGCACAACCAACGACATACACGGTTGGATCTTCTTAAAAATAAGCTGTGGTGAACTCTTCTGTCTGTCGGGTTTTGTGATGTAAGCAAACGAATCGTGAAGCTTGCACTTGGGTTGTGGTTTTGTCTCCTTCGACTCTTGTTTGTTTGCCTTAGCCTGCTCGTTTGCTTTTGCTTGTACAGACTCTCGACAGCACAGATGCCGGCAACTGCTCTTGTCTTTGCAAGTATGGTTACAACTTGCCCCCGTCTTGAACCTCTTATCGATCCCTTCTTTACAGCACATGTGCCTGCACCTCTCCTTATCTTTGCACTTATGGTTACATTCAAATTTGCCGTCCAATCTTCTCTCGTGGTTCCTTTCAAACGAACTCTCTTCTTCATCTTTTTCCATCACATCTTTCTGTTGGTTATCAATGGTTTGAATGCTGTCCGGTGGTTTCCGCCGTTGCAAGATTTCAGCCATGACTTCTTCCTCGTCAGAAAATTCAAACTCACTTTCTTCCTCTGTCATCTGTGGTGGCGGGAGCAGCGATACAATTCTCTTGGGAATCGACGACAGATCTAATCTGGCAGTCTTTCCAACACCTGCAAGCTCATCACAATTGATATGCACCTCAATCGACTCCCTGTTCGATTTAAGCTCCGTGGAAACACTAAAACTCTTAACACTTCCAAGCTTCCTTAACGGCATCCTTCTAAAATCTATCACTGTGTTTGTATTTGCATTTTCTGTCAAAACGTTTATAAAGCTATGACTCCCATTGAAGAACTGACCAACCTCATTCTCGTTTGCTATCCCAATGTCAACTTGGAAATTGATTTTAAGCTGCCTTAGAGGAGTGAGCGAATGCAACAGCAACTTACATTCAACGATGAATTTGGGGAGCTTTTGGATGCTATTAATGAACCTAGCACCGGATCCTGGTTTTAGCCCCAAATAGTATTCGATTTTATCCCTGGGTAACCGTGAAATGTCTTGCAACGTATTGACGTTCCGGTTCACGAGCTTTCGGACGTACGCAACGCCTATTCCTTCAAGCTGCCTCAAAACCATCGGGCTTGTCTCCCAGCATTTGCCGCTGACGCTTCTGAACATTTGAAGTGTCGACTTGAGAGACTTGGATTCCTTCTTGGTGATCAGTATATCTATAAGAGCTTTCAAGATTCTGGGGGCACTCTTAAATACCAGCATTTTATCCGATAGCAAAGTTGCATGCTGCTTGATAGCTCCATTGTATGCAGGAAACTCGACACCGCTCAACTCATATTGAATCAGCAATGATATCTTGTGAAAGTTCTGCTCCACCTTATTATCCTTAATAGGAAACAATATCAACGAACTTGAATTTATCTCTTTGTAAAGCTTCTTCTCTGTGTACTTCAATCGAATCTCTTTAAACTCGTGCGCGTTTGCCACTATGTTCAATACATCGGAAAGTACCATGTTGCTTTTGCAATTAACGAGTTGTTTCATAGTTTCATATAAAATGTAATGTTTTGCCATAGAGTTACCATAACCCGAACAATGGTAATTGGACTCCTCTTTAAACACCACCATTTCATCTCTAATCAATTCGTCTATGATGGCTTTGACAAAAGCAGAGAGTTTGATATCCGGGTCATAATGGTTTGGAGCTTTTGTATTAATGATTGCATACGCCGTTGGATTTCTCAGGTATCTCTGATAGAAAAATGTCGACCTCAACCATTCTAACGCTGCCTCAGACGAAGTTATAGTTCCCAGAGAAATTTCTGCCGTTATATGTTCATATATATTCTTGTGCAGAGAACTCTCTAATTTTTCTAGGCCTTTAACAAGTCTTTCGTAGCGGTCTTTCTTGGTACCGTCGGTCATTATCACACAGGCTCCTTCAGTTTCAAACTGAGGTCTTCCGGCTCTTCCCATCATTTGTAAAATATCCAACTCGGAATATTCGTTGAATGAACCAGTGATCCAAGATTTAGTTCCTTTGATAATTACAAGGTACGCTGGCAAATTGACACCAACAGCCAAAGTGGACGTGGAACATAGTACCTTAATGCCACCTTCCTTGAATTTGTCTTCAACAAATCTGCGTTCAAGCAGACCAAGTCCAGCATGATGATAGCAGACGTTCTTACTTATTAATTCCGCCAACTCTTTGTTTTTTATTGTTGAGATATCCACTCTTTGCGTAGTATCAAAGATGGAATCTAAATGATTACTCAGAAACTTTGCTGTGCCTATACAACTGTTTCTAGTTGGACAAAAAATCAGGACTGGTTTTCTTCTCGAATGCTTTTTCAATACTTCCACCAGCTTGGAATTAAGGTAAGTGTCAAATTGGTACTCATTTGTAGTAGCTGCAGTCCTGTAACCATAAACTGTTTTATCCAATTTCACGGCTCTGTATTCATCTCCATAGACCAAAGTAGTTGCTGGTCTTGTTGAGTTTTGGTTTTTTAACCATCTTGAAATGTCTTCAATATTTGGTACTGTTGCTGATAACGCAATCACTCTTAAATTGTAACCTCTGGTTTTCATCCGGGTAACAACAACCTCCAAAGCAGTACCCCTGTCTTCTCGTAAGGTATGGACTTCATCGATCAACAACAGCCTAATCAAATCAAACAGCTTTGTGAAATCAAACCATCGTCTCGTTAAGACATCCCATTTTTCAGGTGTGCAAATGATTATATCTGACTTCTTGACTCTCTCGGTTTCTAAGACACCCGTATCACTAGTGAGCAGTCCAATTGTACAGTTTAGCGATTGGAATTTGGCGCACCAATCGTCGTACCGTTCAGTACACAAAGCCTTTGTTGGTGCTATGTAGAGAATCTTTGAGTTTCTATACGTTGCAGCTTCCTCATTTGAAGCCTTTGCGATCAACAGTCTGATTATGGCCAATTCAAAGAGAACTGTTTTACCTGATCCCGTAGGACTGGAAATGACACAATTGTTGCTAGTATTATACAGTTCGTCAAAAGATTCAGATTGCATCAAGTTAAATTTATTGAAATTGAAGACAGAACGGAATTTTTCTGGCACCGAATTCTTCGATAAAAGCCGTTTTTCAGACAAACTTTCAGTTTCCAACTGATTCACAGAATAAGAAGATTGCTGATAAAGAATGTTTTTGAAGTACGGGTTGTCGTTCTCATTTTTTGGTTGGTTTGGAAATTTATATGACATATTTCCTGTCGTGGTGTTACCCCACGATCTGCCAAAATTGGAAGACGTAAATGGCGAATTGGCATGCCTGCCACTACGCAAAGGCTGTGCTGTTAAATGTATTAGTAAATATGAACATTAATGTTGCTATATGAAGCAGGAAGAGACGATCTCGTAAATCTAATTGGAAACAAGGGGTAAAAGGTACCATAAACAGAAGGACTTGCCAGACTAGTGTACGCGTGGCTGACAAACTCTTCGTCAGTCTCTTCTTCTAAGAACCGTTCCAAGTTCTCTTGAAATCCACTCATTGAGATACAGGTTTGAAGAGTTTTGATCGATTCAAGAGCAGAAATAGTCGAGGAGGGAAACTACAGATGAACGTGTTCAAGGGCGTCCACAAGAACCGAGAAACTTCACAGCATAAAAAGAAGGAGCCTCCAACTATGCTGACGTAATCAGCAACGACGACGCCCCAATCGGGTGGTTCATAATATGGTTTCAGAAATCCACACACGTTGGGCTTTTAGTACAACTCTTTCCTCCTTTGTGTTTCCACACATTGCTTTGGCAAGACACCACTCTCACCACAATTGTAACTCTCATTAGGGTAAGTAGGTACTAACTTTTGAATTTTGCTTTTTTTCCGGCTTCAGACCGCAGAATTGATCGAAGTTTGAAAGGCAGCAACAAAACTGCAACAAACTAAACCAACAATGGAAATAGAAATAGAAGTTACAGAACCCCACACCGAAAACACCAGAACAGCATACGATCCCAATGGTGTATTAGGTGATGTCGAAATTATGGAGGATGATCAATCAAATTTGGAAACGCAGGCACAATCAGATATTGAATTGAACAGTGACGCCTCAGTGCTAGGCGACGATGAAAACAACAAAGATGTACTCATTGACGACGTACTTGATGATGACATTGAACTACTGCCGCATGACGACGAAGTGTTAGATGATGAACTTGACGAAGATACCATGATTCATTCTGGAGAGAAGATAGAAGCGAATACAACAACTGCGACGAGTATCCGAAGCACTTCGGGATTCGTCGAAGACGAAAGTGAATTGGAATATGAAAGTGATGAGCTTCCAATTGAACCTATAGTGGCTCACTACGAGAAGGAGGAACACGAAGAACTAGACGTGTTGTCCGAAGAAAAAGAAGAAGAAGAAAAAGTGGGGACGGAGCTTGAAGTGTTGGAAGTTGACCAGACGGTTGCTAGTGCAGATGATGGAAACGACCTATCGGACCGTGATGCAGGGGACGAACCGGATGTTTACGATGATGGTGATGTATTGCATGATGAGAGTGAGCTCGATGAAAATGAAATCGATCAAAAAGAAGAGGAATATTATAACGAAGAGTTTGGACATGAAGGCCAGCTCGATGCAGCAGCCCGAGAGGAAGGAAAAGAAAAAGAACAAGAGGACAACAAAGCAGACGAACAAGAAGAAGAGCTATTGGGAAACGAAACAGAATCTAGGAATGAAGAAGAAGAAGAAGAAGAGCTATTGGCGGACGAAGCAGAATTTAATATAGCTCAAGATACCGTAAAACCAGATACCAAGGCAGAATTAGATGTCAAAGAAGAGTCCGATAACCTAGTTTCTAAAGAGGCAACAACAATAATCGAAAGCGTCACAGACATACCGGTTTATATTGACCTCGGTGAGTCTATATATAAGTTATTTACCCCAACTCAAGAGGAGAAACCAGATTTCCAAGACTTACCCTCGATATTCGAATCCCCTTCGTTGATCCTCGACGAATCATTGCATCAATTCTTCAAGACTATCAGGAAATTCATGAAAGACAACGAACTTGCCTTCAACGAAGACGAAGAGTTGACCTTGATTTTCAAGAATATGAACAACCTGACCGTCAAAGAAGATAATTTATACAGCGAACAGATCAGTTTGAACGACGTCCTGAAACTATTCAAACGTTTGAGGAACAATTGTTCCGACAAGGATCTCTTTGCGTACGTCCAGGTCGAGATCATCACGAGTCCCCGGTTCATATGCCTATTCGGATCGTTATTACAAAAGTCCAAGAACGGTACCGGATTACAAGAGATCAACAGGGTTGGGGAAGCTATCGACACCGTGCCATATCAAGTGGCACAACAGTTAATTCATGACATGTATACGGAAAACAAAAACAGAAAGAGAAAGGACGACGACATTGATGACATTGATGATAAAGATTCTGAGAATCACCAGCACCTCAAGAAAGCAAGACTTTCGTAAAAAAAAAAAAAGGTGCAACAGATGAACCTTTATATAGTTAGCATGTATAGTACTGTATAAAGTAACAACTTTTTATAATGTATGTACACCACGACATACAATAATACAATCAAACCTTTTAATCTTGATGGAATATTTAAATATAATGAAAAATAAAAATTAAATTATAAAAAAGTTTTCAAACAGAAATAACCAACCACACTCTACAAAAAAACACTTAAAAAGTAAAACTCCAAAATGAAGTAGACAAAAACAGTTCTTTTAAAAACAAAAAAAAACGTGAAGAATAAAACAAACTCATGAGGTTTTTGAAAGACAAAAAACAACGATTTATATAAATATACACACTTTTCTTCCCATGATGTTTGTTTGTAAAACACGTTTCAATTTTCTTTTTAAAAAAAGTTAAATAAAAACATTTTCAATTTTCAGATTGTTGATTTCAAATAAGTGCTTTCTGCTCTTTGTTTTTCGTTTCTTCGTTCGTAAATTTAAGCAGCAGTCAATCTCTTTTGAGAGGCTAATCTACCCTTTTGTCTTGCGTTTAATCTAACCTTCTTTTCATCCTTGGCCTTTTCAACGGTTTCGTCTTCTTCAGTCAAAACCAATTCGATGTGAGATGGAGATGATTGGTAAGCGTTGATTCTACCGTGAGCTCTGAAAGTTCTTCTTCTCATCTTTGGAGCTTGGTTAACTTGGATGTGTGAGACAACTAATTTAGTGGCATCTAGACCCTTAGCCTGTAGTAGTTAGTGCAAATGAAAATTTTGCAGTCATGTTAGTAAACTAGAACCATTTCTTTGTAACTTGTAAGGAAATAGTATCAACACTAGGGGAAAAGTTAAGTAAGGTAAATCGATCTGTTCATATTATATTAGTGGATAGCGTTGACAAATATTTTACATTCAAATGTTATGAATAATGTGATCTTAGACAGGTTAGACGAATCAAACTAAAATGATGCTGTTATATATCGAAATATACTAAAACGATGTTTTCTGTCTTATGCTGTTGCTGCCATAGTTCGATATAGATCTACCACAAAAACTGATGTTATTACTTTAAATGGGTGATCAAAATAACTGTTTTCCTCCCTATTTGTTGTAATGTTGTGTTTAATATCTCCTTTGTAATCGTGTAATACATACTTCAGCGTTGGATTCAGCGTTAACTAGCAAACCTTGAACGAATTTAACGGACTTGGCTGGCCATCTGGCTTTGGTGACACCGAATTCTTTACCTTGGGCAGTTCTACCGATTGAACCAGCAAATCTTCTGAATGGGATGGCTCTTTCGTGGTCCAAAACTTGATCCAAGTATTGTTTAGCCTTTTGTAATTTCCAACCCTTGATGGCTTGAGCGGTTTCTCTGGTGTTCTTGAAAGAAACTCTCAAGTAAGAACCACGAGCAGAAGCTGATTTAGCTGGGTTTGATGGAGTTGCTGCGTATCTAACCATTGTGACTATTAGTTGAACTGTGGATTCAAATGTAGAACTTGTTGGAGTAGAAGGTATCTTATACAGTAGTTCTATATACAAAGATGATAAAATTTTAATCAAATTTTCACACTCAATCCAGTACTGTGAGGGAGAGTACAGAGAGTGAGCTCTGCCTGTTTGGAGAAGAGAGAGAATCTGGCCGTAGGCCTCGCTGCTGAATTTGGCAGGCGGCTCAGTTCGCAGCTGTGTTTTTTTTTTTTTTTCGAAGTTCGTCGAGTCTCCCTCGCTGTTGCCGTTTTGGGAAGGTATGTGGGGACGGCTGTGCGTTTCCTTTACACAGTCATCAGGTGCGAGGGTTGGACACTGAGGGTTACTGCCCTGTACGGATGACACGTGACAATAATCTGGTTCAAGGTGTTGACAGGTTGTCATTTGGCGGCAATTTGTATGTAAGTGTATAGGTAAGCAGTTGGCTAACAATTTTTGACCATGCACGTGCCGACGCAACGACGCGTCTGTAGACACCACTCAACTTCAAAGTTTAAGACAAGCCCGGCCGCACGCATTAAACATGGGCCAAGCCAGCCACAGCGAGAGCACAGAGAGGAACTAAGGTACAAACTCTAGACATGAACGTCTCCATACCACCGTCCCTATCGGTCTGTTCCCCTTTCTGTTGAGTCAATTGATGTAATTTGTATCTGTCTCCATAGTCCTGCATATTCCTCACTTCAACTCCGCCCAATGAAGTTTTCGCCGCTAGCTATCGCCTCCATCCTCCTCGTTGGTGCATCATCGATCGTGCACGCCTTTGACTTGGCCGACCCTCACTTTGATGAATACCAGAACATCAAACAGTTACAAGGATTACATTTTGTCGAATCATCTTCGGACACACCTCCTTCGACACATACAGCAACATGGTACTTGAACCTATATAACTCCAAGGACAAATCGTCCAAGAAGGAAATGAAGGTGGAAAACTGTCCTGCAGAATCCCAGCTTTGTGGACTCACAAGAGTCAAACTACCAAGCATGAAGGAACCTCTATTGACTGAAATAATGTACTTCACCAACGATCTGAAACCAACTTTTGAGGAAACGGAAGAATCAATAACTGTCCTATTGCCTTCAATTGAATGGGGAAGTATAAAGCATTTGAACGCTTCAGTCCAGTTCATTTGTTCTAAAGATAGAGCGGGAGAGTTGGAGCTAACCTCCTTTGATTTTGCCACTGTAAAGTTTGCATGGGAAACTAAATACGCTTGCAAATCCTCCGAAACAACCGAACCTCCATTGCCAGGCAAGGGAAAGGATCAATTTGGAGACGACTCTAAAGGATGGGGATTTTTCACTTGGTTGTTCATCATACTTGTGTTGATCTTGGCCAGTTATATAATCGGACAAGCTTGGATAAATTCAAATAGAATTGGGGGTTCTCATGAATTTTTGAATGAATTGGTTGACTCTATGATCGATACGTTCTCGAAGTTGCCTGAATTCTTGAAGGAGATATTCGGCAAATTTACAGGTGGAAGCAGTAGAGTAGGTTATAGTGCCGTATAAAGATAAATGGTGTGGATAATTAGTCAATTAACGGAGGAGTAAGTAGTCTTTACGCAGAATATATATATATATATACACACATCTATTTATTTTTTTAAATTTTTCATTTCGTTTCTTTCTTTCTTTCTTTTCTTTAAAATATTCTATTTAGCAGGGGTGATGTATTTATTCATATGCTCATACGTCTTTTCGATCGAAGTCTCTAAATATTCTTTCTTCTTCTGTAGACTCTTAAGCAACTCGTTGTTTTGGTTGATTTCAACCTGGAGCTTTGAAATATACGGTTGCGTGCCAACTTTGACGAACGCCTTACCACAACTCTGCCACACAGAGTCAACCTTAGATCTTTTAATCTCATCTATTTGCAAACTCAACACTTTGTTCTGTTGTAATAGACGACCGTAATTGCTTGCAGTGACGCTTAGATCTTTCTGATTGTTGGAAAGTTGTTCTTCCATTTCAAGCAATAGCTATTCTGGGGATGTTAGTAAGTTGCAACCCTATCATATGCATAAGACGGCTACACGTACCTTTTGGAGTGCTTCTTGTGACATTGACATATTGATGAGAAAACGTCTGCTGATTCCTATTCTGTTATCAATAGGAGAAATAGATAGATACAGATACATAGATCGAGATCATAAAATACGAGGGCACACTCACCAAGTCAAAAATTCAGATAACGTCACCAAAAATTTAACTGCGTGCACCTCGCATGTTCAGAATTGGAACCACGTAAAACTTGACATTTGGACAGGTTTCTATTATTAGTTTGTGCTCTTTTTAGTTTCCCCTGCTCTGCATCCACCGTACACGCCCACCAGGATCCACAATTGTATCATATGAACCTGAAATGCATTTAGGAATACCTAAGAAGTCGGATTTGAAACCGAGAAGCAAGAACAAGTCGATCTTGCCGCTTCCTGCATCGTTTCAACACACTCTGCGCAGGTACAGACCAACCAAGAAGAACATAATAGTCACAATAACGTTACTTATTGTTGCCAACTTGTTTTTCAAGAACTACTTCACCCCTTCTTCAAAGCACAGCAATTTTAACCACTTAACGAACCAGAATGCATTACAAACGTTACAGAAAAATCACGGTATCTACAAGAACGAAATCGAGGTGAATACAAACTACATCTTCCCATCGATCGAACATGCACCTCTGTTAAGAGAATTGACTTTGAACAAACTCTTCAAATTCAAGTTGAATCCAGACACACAAGAAAAAGTCTACATGTACGACGAAGACGAAGATTTGAACGATGTAAACGAAATCAAGGACAAATCAAATCAAGAGAACAATCCACTAGATAAAGCGTTGAAGTCGTTCAAAGAGCATGGGCACAAGGTGTTCCGTCCAACTTCCGGTAAGAAGAGCCCAGAAATTATTATCGTCACCGGCGTCGATTTCGAACAATTCGAACTGTCCCACCTCACGAAGATCGTTCAGAACAGAGTAGACTACGCACATGCCAACAAGTACGGTATCTACGTTCGTTGGATCCAAGAGTTCATCCCATCTTTGCAAGAGTTTGGCAACGATAGATCGTGGGCTAAGCTATTCATCATGAGAGCTGCCATGCACGCTTTTCCTAACGCTAAATACTTCTGGTACTTGGACGAGGACTCGTTGATCATGCGTAACGATATCGAATTGATGTCGTACATATTGGACGTCGAGTCCCTTGAGCCTATAATGTTGAGGGATCAACCGTTGGTGTTACCGAACGGTGCCATAAAGACTTACAAGAATGTGCGTGCTCAGGATATTAGAATGATTATCACCCAGAGTAAAACTGGTTTGAACACGGACTCGTTCATCTTGACAAACGAGATTTACGGTAAAGGGTTGCTTGAATTCTGGCTGGACCCGTTGATGAGAAAGTATACGAATTTTGCCAACAGCGAAGAGGATGCGTTGACCCACATTCTACAATGGCATCCAGTGCTACTAAGTAAGACCACAATCGTGCCAGGTCGTACCATCTGTTCTCTGCACAATTCGAATGCTATTGGAGAGGAGGAAGACGATGTACTATACTACCAAGACGGCGACTTTGTGGTCAATTTCAAAGGCTGTGACACTCACAAGACTTGTGAATTGGTTTTGGACATGTACTGGAGGAAGAAGGAGAAGCCTGAAACTTCAACTTGAAGGTCCTTTCGTTTTAGATAATGCTTATTTGAGTAATTCTTTTTTTTTTTTTTTTTGTTGTAAGTTTTTTAGGTGCAGAACTGTATGTGCAATTCTTTTTCAAGAAAAAAATAGTTTTTTCATTTTCGACGTATAAAGCAATGATTTTTAAAAAATAAAATAGGGTAATAGTAATAGTAATATCGAACAGGATGCCATGATCAAGAAGAAACAGGCGTACTCGTTTCCACAGCGGAGCCAGCACTAACAGCAGGAGGAGGCGGAGTAACGGTATCGGTACCAGCAGCAGCAGCAGCAGCAGTAGTAGTAGGAGCAGAAGGCTGTTGTGCAGGTGGATGTGGAGGAAGAGAAGGAGGTGGAGTACCAGCAGAATGGCCAACGTTGCTACTGCTGTTATTGCCAACCCTATCACCGAGAACTTTCAAAGCCACCTGTCTTCTACGATCTGCAATCTCACCAGTGAAGGAGCCACCTAAGGTATTCAACCGCTTAATGGTTCTCAGGTTACCTGACTCAATATCGTCGTCATTGAAAGGTCTAATGACACCTAAGAAAACAGACGAATGGTAGAAGAATCTGCAAATTGGCTTGATATATGCGTGCAACCTTGAAGGGAAGAACTGGATGAATGCAAACGTATCGGATGCATCTCCACGCACCAGACCCTGGTTTATTCCGGTGGCACTAGATGATATCGTCGTTGGTAGCAAGTCGGAGATGTTGTTCAATTGGTAGTAACGGAGGTAGAACCAGCAGATGTAGAAATTGGTGAATATTGGAACGATAGGTGTGATCGACAGTCTTATAATCGACAACAAGACCGTGATCGATAGTATCACAAACGGAAGTTGACGGATTCTAATAGAGAAAGTTTTAAACAGTTTGATGTTGTGTTCTGGAGACAATTGTTTCAAAACGACAATGAACCCCATCGCTATAGAGAAGATGCCATGGTTCACTGGGCTCGTCAAAGAATCAAAGCTCTCAGCGGAGGACAACCCAGCCACGATCTTAATCAACACCGTGACAAATCCTGTTGCCACGGAAGTGATTGTAAGGTAATGGAACGTTTCATTCAAATAAAACTTGCTTCTTCCAGGACCAACATTGCTCAAGTTCCAATGTCTGTCAAGGTACGTCACTCCGAAATAGATCACTGCTAAAGAAACCAAAAAGAAAAACACGTTTGTCTCCACAAAAGGATACCACAACAACGTCCATGGATGAAATAGCGTCTGGTTAGGCACCAATTGGAGAGAAGGTATCATGATGCTGCTGAATGACACGTTGGGATCTGTGGCTACCTGGGCGTTGTAAGCGTGCAACCTCAATACAGAGGTGGCTATACTCAAAGCGGTGGTCAACCCAAGGTAGAAGCATGTGGTTGGCGGTGGGACCGGCACCTTAAGTTTAATTGCGGACATTTCTCTGTCAATTGATGTGGTGTCTGTTGCCAATCTCAACAACCGACCAGATGAGAGTGAATAATATAGAACAACCTGATCTGTGCTTTAAACAGCTTATAGTGGAATCCATGGCGATAAGGCTGTGCTGACACCGTGCAGAGGTTTTTGTGTCCTCCAAATCCCAGTTGATTTTTCAACTTTGAGCCTCACATCGCAAATCTCTTCACCTTCTGCCCATGTGAATCTTGAGTCATCCCCGTACTTTGTCCCCACAAATTACAACAGTCTCATCTGTCGCCCCTGTTCCCAACACTTTCAATCACTTATTCACAAGTTCTTCACACTCATAATGGCAGCATTGTCTTCACAGGACGGGTTTGGATCCTCTACGGTACCGCAGAATGGTAACGGGAAGTCTGACAAGAAGCGACCTACTAACTCGAAGCAACTCTCCGAGGAAGAGAAGAAACTACACCACATCAGATCGGAGAACAAGAGAAGAGAGCAGATCAGATCCACTTTTGATAACTTGATAGAGGTGGTACCTTCGTTAAACGAATCGGAAGCGCGTTCCGAGTTGGCTATCCTAACCAAGACTTCCAACTACATTAAAGAGTTGAAAGTCAAGAATGAAACTTTGATACAGCTGGCAAAGTCTAAAGGTATCGAATTGCCTGAAGAACTACTACGATAAACGAACCCCTCCCTCAGCTTTCCATCCCTAAAAAGAACACAACTGACAACTGATCGCTACGCACTAATCTATTTATTTATTTGCTTTCTCTACTTTTTTATTTATTTTCATACTTTTACTTAGCTTGCTTTAACGAAAAAAAAAACTTATAATGTATTGTATAGTATTAATTATGCTTTTTGACCAACTTCTTCCTCGTCATCCTCGTACTCCTCGTATTCATCTTCATCTTCCTCTTCCTCTTTTTCAAATGGCTCAGGCCACCAATCAGGATTGTATACCTTAACACCAACGATACCGTCCAACTCAGGCTTCTGTTTGGAGACAACACGGAACTGGTTCTCACCAACACCGTTCTCTTCGTTCACATTCTCCATGTACATGCTAGCCAAACCTATATTGCCATCTGTCTTTAGAACGTTTCCGATTTTCTTCAACCCTGCTTTGGCTCCACCACGTCTACGTGGTTTTGTCGTACCTGAGGACGAGGATCCAAACGGACTGCTGCCAGACAACACCTTCTTTGGCTCCTCAGGATTAACCGTCTTGACAACCTCCAAATCGTCAACGCCTTCCAGAAGTTGCACAATCTCGTCGTTAGGATTGTAAGTGACGTTATCAACATTCAAGTTAGCCTCTACATCCACCTGATCGAGCTTGTAAAATTGCACAGGCATGATTCTCTTACGAATGACACCACTGAAGTAGGATCTGATGGTCAATTCTTGTCCGACATAGCAACCTTTGTTATAGTTGATTCCATTTGTGTAATCTAGATTGTTTTCAAAAGGTAAAGATGACTCCGATTTTTTCTGGTCAAGTGATTCGGACAAGCCTTCGGCAATCCTCAACGTTTCGTAGATCTTATCGTCTTGCAAGACAGGGGCCCCGAAACTGTTGATGAACGACTCACTAAAGATCGATGCTACGTTGCCGTCGTTTATCTGTGAATCCGTTATAAACTTGATACCAAAATTCGGACTTCTGTCATCTATTGCAAAACCAAACAACTTGTCTTTGAAAGTTTGATTGAAGATCACCGACTCTTTGATGAAGTTACGGGACAACTCATTGGATGCGACAACGCTTTTGGATGCGGAGTTTTGAAAATATTTAGCCTTCACATCTTGTAAAAAGTCGTCAAATTTGTCTGATGCGTTGTAATAAAAGTAAGCGTTCAAATTCTTTTCGATCTTGATATCCAACTTGGATTTCAATTTGTGGAACTTTAACATCATGACAATCTGATTGAAGTTCTTTTCGTTGTTCATCTCAATCAGATAGTTTGGACAATCGTTATTTGCTGGGTCGTGCGCAAATGGTACCGGATATAGAAACATATCAGTCATGATTCTACCTTTGGAATTCAACAACATGCAATACTTACCGTCTCTCCTTATACCTAATCGTTCAACGTCACTATCTTGAAAGAACTCATCCTCATGTAGAATGCCCCAATTGCTAGATTCAATCTGGTTTTCATCCAACTTCAAAGTTTTAAAGTTTTCCAAGTCGGTCAGATCTTTCATAGAGATCGTTGTTTGGTTCTTCTTCGTGAACGTGGGAAGCATCTTGATGGTGACTAATCCATTGAGGAACTTTGAAGAATCGGGGCCCTTGACGTGCAAGATCTTCTTGACTCGGTTTAAATCGACCAAACCACATGCGGGAAGGTTCGGCTGGAACGAAAGATTTCTGATGAATCTTAATGAAAGCATTGTTAAACCTGTTAAGAAGCGGTTGTACAAGGACCAATCGTTGGGATTTTAAAGGTCAAACTTCTCCACGGTTTCAGAAATTTAACATGGGTGTGCGATCCGATCCCGGCCTTTAATTTTTTTTTTTTTTTTGTTTTTGCAGATGTGGAGACATCATACATGGATCGATATTTCGTAGAAAATAAACACATTAATTAATCGATTTGAAAAAATAAACATACTATACTATACTATACAATACTATACAATGCATGGCTCTTAATTGTTGAGCTCCTCCTCCTCCTCCTCCTCCTCCTCCTCCTCCTCCTCATCGTCGTCATCTTCATCAACACCATCGTCAAGAACTCTTCTCTCCAAATCTCCTTCCATGTCCTTCAAGTTGTCCCCTTGCATGCGTCTTGTTAAGAAAATATTCACATCATCTTGCAAAGTGGTCAAATACTGTCTCAACTGGCCCATGTGGTTATCAGAAGCAGCTGTTGGCTTGTCCTTATCGACGGCGCCCGCATCTAGCACGTAATCGGAAGGCCCTGTGGTCTTACCGTCTGTAGTGTGTGCAGCAGTTGGGTCTACATTGAACGTGGTGGACAGGTCAGGGGCAGTATAGGAGGCAGTGGGCAGTGACATTACAGTATCTGTTAATAAAGTGGGGGATGAAATAACAGAGAGAGAGAGAGAGAGAGAGAGACAGAAATGGAAAAACGGCCAAATATACAAAAATAGACCCGATGGCTGCCAGAACAGAAACGCGTGCCAGCAAGAATTGATCTCCGCACGACCATCGAATTTTTCATCGAAAGAAATTTTCGCTTCACGCAAACTGGGAAGTTGGCCTATTTGATTTGGTGGATTTGACCGATTTAATATATTAGTGGCCTCTGTTCCTACACCCCATTTTACTAGAAAACCACGACACCACATCGTTGTATTATCATGGCATTCACCATCGTGTTGGACAGATACTTGAACGACTCTGCTTTGGAGTTTGCTGCCTTGTTGGACCAAGAATTGAAGACATCGGCACAACCTGCTTACCAATCGTTGTTGGAACAAGAAAACAAGCAAGAATTACTCAATCAGACTTTAACTTACACCAATGATTTTGCTAAATTGAGTGATAGATCTTTTGAACCAATCTGTAACCTAACTTTGCACCTATTGGACATCCTATCTTCCGAACTTGAATCTGATTTTGGCGAATCGTTATCTGTATTCACATCCAACTTGGTTAAGATCGACTCATCTGCAGACAGTTTGTTGCCTTCATCGACTAAAACATCCATCAAATCAGTTTCTATAATCTCTGTCTTATCGAACATCTTCAACTTCTTACCATCAGATTCACATTCAAGAGTTGACCTTTTACAAAAAATCATATCCATCATTTCCAGAGACAACTTGAAGAACTTGATTGCACCACTCGCTAAGAACTTACAAATCTGGTTGACCAATGCTAACGCTTCCGACGCTGAATTCAAGTCCATCTTCACTCAATCAATTGAAATCTTATACTCTGAAAACCAGACTGAATCTTTGAACTTGTTCAAATCTTTGATCACCAGCAAAAAATCAACAGTCTTGGACGCTGCCGATTACAAAAACTTCTTTATCAAGTCATTAAACTCCTCAAACATATACACCGATCTATCATCATTGAATCTAGACATACTAAAAAGTGATGCTACTCTATTTGAATTGTTAATAATCTACAAAGATTTAGATTTGGAAAAATATCTACAGTTCATCTCAAACAACACATTGGACGCTGATATAAACGTCAACAGTTTAACCAACAAATTCAAGGTGGCCTCGATCACCAAGTTGGCTGCCAACAAGACTCAGTTGAGTTATACCGACATCTCATCGGCTTTGAGCATCCCTGCCGAATCGATCGAACCATTCTTGATCGATTGCATCAAACTAAAGTTAATTTCAGGAAGATTAAACCAAGAAGACCAAGTCATATACTTACAAAAAGTGCAAAAGTTGAATGCCGTCACCGTTGAAGACTGGCAATCAATCTCAAAAGACCTACAAGGGTGGTCTAGTAAGATATCCGATCTAAAGCAATTCATCGAACAGTTACAAAGTAAAAAGGGTAAAAGAGTGTCTCCTCCTCAGGTAATCCAAACTTTTCACCAACAGAAACAAGAACTGAAAGAACAATTGCAACAAGAGAAAGATAAAGAACAAGACGGTGTTGTTCCAACTTCCGTTGAAGCCTAATTGTCGTATAGTGTTCTTTTTTTTTGATATATATATATATATTTCTGTTTAGCAAATTAATGTTGATTATTTTCCATAGATAAAAAGTAAAAAAAAAGAAAAAAAAAAAAATTGTGTAGAGAAAATATCTGAAACATTTCGCTCCTCCAGATATTTTGTTTTTTTGACAAATCTTGATACATAAAGCAAAGATTCAGATCCGCCTTCAAGCACTCCTCCTCTTTCACTGTGTAGTGCATCAGAGACAAAGTTGTATAGTCACCATCCAATGTTTTCTATTTCAAGACTTCCACTTATCCTAAGACCGACGTTGTCACCAGCTTCCAAGCTGCAATTCAATGCCCGTTTCTTCAGCACAACTCGGTTCATCTTAAACAAGAAACAGCCAAGCTTCTTCCAAAACATACTTCTACAAAAGAAGAGCTATGCTACTCATCACCAACTATCCTACAAATTACAACAGCAAAGAAACAACAACTCTCCAAAGGCTTTACTCAAACCAATCTTGTTCACCGTGGCCTTCTCTGTAGGCACGATCGCCATCACCCCTTGGCTCTTTAATCATACCCCACTCTCATACTTCAAACGTCAGCCATTGCACCTCTTATACTCGTTGATCGCTGCCAATACCATCATCCTGGGTACATGGTACATGAGATACTCCAACATGAAGTTACACACCATCTTGAACGACTTCTTCCTTTTGGACAGATCACCACTCCGCAAGACTCAGTGGTCGCTACTATTCTCCTCTTTTAGCCATCAGGAACCAATGCACCTCTTGTTCAACATGATGTGTTTGTACTCTTTTGGCACAACGATGCTGCAAGTGTTAGGACCAGTCAACTTCACCGAATTCTATCTAATTGCAGGTGTCGGCTCCTCGTTGTCTTCGATCATCGCTAGTTTCTTCTTGAAAAATTACGGAGTCTCGTTGGGTGCTTCGGGTGCCATTTCCGGAGTCTTTGCCTCTTTCTGCTACTTGTTCCCTAACGCCAAAGTGGCTCTCTTTTTCTTGCCTATCCCAGGTGGTGCTATGATGGCTCTGCTCGGTTTCACGGCGTACAACGTGGCAGGGTTGGTGATGAGATGGGGGTCATTTGATTTCGCTGCTCATTTAGGTGGTACCATCATCGGTATCGTGTACGGTTCCATGGTCAAATCGATGATGGAGAGACAGCGGAGAAGATTCGGTTTCTAATTATATATTTATTCATTTTTATTTACCCTATATATATATATATACATACTAAACCCACTTGTATACACATGGATAGAAAAGATTCAAGCACCTATATGATATAATTTACCACGCACCCACTAAAACTAAAAAATATTAAGGGGGGGGGGGGGGGGGGTGAAAAGAGTGACGCACCCGCAGGAAAGAAAAAAGTACCCCCCAACCTCAAATCAAATTGAGTCACCCGGTTAGTTCTCAACATCTAACACCATCTTCTGGCCCTTCCAACTTTCAGTTAACTGTATAAGATGGTCCATTCACACCATTCACACAGTGGACAGTATGTCTCCCATGCTGCGGACTCGTTGGATGACATCGTGGCCAAAGTGGAAAAGATGAACTTCCAAACTTTCTGCTTGACAGAACACGTTCCAAGGTACTCCAACGCATACCTATACCCAGAAGAAATCGAAAAATCGCTCCAAGTAGAACAACTAATAGACACGTTCAATGCCTATTACAAGCACGCCACTACTATCAGACAAAGAGTCAACAACGACGATTCAACAAGGTTGAAGATCCTAGTTGGATTTGAAATCGAAGGAGGTATCGACGACACACACCTTGCTAAATGCCTTGAATTGAAGCAAACGTTACACCCAGACGTCACAGTCGGATCGGTGCACCACTTACATGGGATCCCAATCGACTTCGACCGACAATCCTACCTTGATGCGAAAAACAAACGCAACCTAACTTTCCACGACTTCTTTAAAGAGTACTTTGAAACCGTGCTTAAGATGATCACACAACTCGAACCCGAAGTGATAGGTCACCTTGATTTGATCCGTTTGTTGCTCACCGACGACGACGTTTGTGAAATCACAGGCAAGCCGGTGCGTCAGATCGACATCGAGAACGACTGGCCTGACGTTTGGTCACTTGTCAACAAAGTCGTTGATCTCATCGTGAAGACCGACAGTTTGGTGGAGTTGAACTCAGCAGCGATCAGGAAAGGTTGGGATACACCGTACCCTAAATTGGACCTCATCAACTTAATATTGAGTAAAAAGGGCAAGTTTTGTCTAAGTGACGATTCCCATGGTTTGAAACAGGTTGGGTTGAATTACGAAAAAGTGTTGGATTTCCTACAAAAATTGCCTAATTTTGATACTCTGTACTACTACGACATCGATACCAATGGTAAGACGTTTGTTAGTTCCATAGGTTTGAAAGAACTAGCAGACGATCCGTTTTGGTTGAATTATAGATAGTTATATGTGTATGTGTGTGTGTGCACGTACAGTTATAGATGTAATAGACCACTAATTTTATAATATATATATATACCCAATTTACTTGATGCACTAACCCTTTTGATAAGGTGGAAAGACCCGCAAAGCACTGCGTGTAAAATCGTCTTCTTGTCACCAGCAGCAGCACGTTATAATATATATACATTAAATATATGTGACCTTCTTTTCTGGAATATCTGGGAAACGCAACTTATGAACCTGCATTCCGCGGGGTTGTTTTCGGTGTACGGCTCTAAAACAAGTATATCTATATCGTTGACTTTAGCTGCACTTAGTTTGCAATTCATGCTGCTGTAGCATAGAAAAGTGCATTATCTGATGGATCGTGAGGACCAACTTGTGATTATTCTTTTTAAGATCGAGTGCCAAATGCACCCATACAACATCTTAAAATGCATATAGGCTCCTTCATGTCATTCCAATCAAGTTGGACAAAAGCTGCTAAATATTGTATAATACGTTGCATTTCTTGTGTGTATGTTTCTTTAAATTGTGGTTCTCATATTTCAAATAGCAGAAAATGAATAAATGTTGTTTGATATAAATATTCTTGGGTCCCTATACTTCTTCAATGATGTAAACTGTTGTGACTATCTTCAACTGGAATCACTCACTGATTGTCAAACATCCTTGATAAGTCGCATAATTCAATCTTATTTTAACGTACTGCCATCCTAAAAAGGTCTAAAGAGATATATGGTGTCATCATCAATTTGTTTAAACTTCAACACTGTATAGACATAATTAGGTTCCATTCAATTTGTTCTGGTAGCAGTCGAGCGTAGAATAGTGACAGTTTTTTAACCAAGGGAACCGTTTATATAAACTTCCAACTAAACTATTCTGTAAATCAACACCAGAATAATCTTAGGGGAACTTCCTATTTTTTTCTTTAATTGTACTCAAGTTGGTTTCGTATATGTGATCTATAAAGTTTCCCC
Source organism: Ogataea sithepensis (assembly GCA_030564825.1). NCBI lineage: Eukaryota > Fungi > Ascomycota > Pichiomycetes > Pichiales > Pichiaceae > Ogataea > Ogataea sithepensis. The sequence goes on along the minus strand of JAJMAB010000054.1, from coordinate 81,615 downwards.
TCACTTTGCAACCAGTTCTGCACATGCGCTTCTATACTGTGTCAACTTCTGACAAATATGGCGTATCTGATTAGAGTGATATCTTAAAACCTTGACCTTGACACTATTGCAATACAATATTGGTGGTCGTAAGATAAAACTGGAAACCAACATGGACTTGGGATAGCATAGCATAGCGGCAGGAGTAAAAAGACGGGTAATCGTCCTTTACCGTCATCACTAACTATGACCTATTCCCGAACTTAAAGGGGGAAAAAAAAAAGAGAGTACAATAAACCAACAGAAAGAACGTCACTGGAAAGCTGATTTTCTTTCACTGAAGTAAGAAGCGGTTAACTTGATTGTATCCCTTTTTCAAATAGAAAAAATGAGGTGAAACAAATATGTTTTGCCGAAATAAACACCGGTTTCCTAAACTTGGACACTCCATTCATTTTAAAGGTAAAAAACTCATGGAAATGAATGTTTTCAAAAGAACGTTCAAAGTAAAACATTCAATTAAATATCATTTGACAATCATCATGGATATGAACTTGTGAAAAACATGGTATTACCAAAGAAAAACAACAAACGTTGAATAGTTGGAAATCATAACTATAAACCCGACAATATCGCCGTTGACTGTTGTAATTCAAAATTCAATTGGAGATTAAAACAGTTAGTTAGTTTTATGTTAATACCAGATAAAGTCAAAGTTGGAAATTTATCGGTCTTCCACTGGTGTCCTATTATAGCTCCAACCATAACTATAGATCTTCTCACAGTTGGTTACCCACTGGTAACTGGACTTGCTACCTCTGCCAAATCCACAGCTGGCTTGGCTGTCGCATCATCTGTGGGCTCGACAGCACACTGGCAGCATCATTTGCAGTACACACAGGCGAAAGGCTGAATACCAACTGAAAGGCAAACTTTATATATATATATATATATATATATTATATAAAAATGGATGGCAAATAAATATACCGAAATCCCTACAAGCACACCACCACCAAACAAATCAAACTTGATAGAAACCAAAAAAAAAAAAAAAATGAGCTGAAATGTCATATGAAGAATCCCACACGGCCACTTCACTGGTGCCCACCGGGGCCACGGAAGGGGCGATCCTACTGCTCCACGGCCATTTGGACCCCGTGCCATATGCCATGCCCACCGCAAACTCTGCGTACGCAGCAGCGTACGCTGCTCCGATTTGACATTGGCACGCTGGCCCGCTGGGCACTTCAGTTGGTAGCGGCTCGTACCGGGTGACTCTCTTGGATGTTTCACCGGCAGTGGCATTCCTTCAACCTCTCATTCTCTGCAGAACGCTATGTCATCGCACTCACCTTCAGTCACAGGGAGGCAGGCAGGCCTGTAGGCTGTGGATTGGTAGAGGAAGGTGTTGCAGATACTTTGATTCATCCATCCCCCCCTTTTTTTTCATTCTTTCTCTTTGTAGGTTTTATCTTGTTTGAACTTCCAATGTCCACTATTTTCATTTTTTCATCTCTCTTACCTTCTTCGTTTCTTTAAATTCTTTACTTTAAGAAGACGTGGATTTATAACCCTGGTCTTGTGTGTTCACGTGGGAGCTACGCAGAAAGCGACTTACAGTTCTAAAAAAAAAAAAAGAAAAGAAAAACACCTTTTTGACCTTAATTCAAAAAGCCTACCTTCCAGAAAGATGAACAGTTGATATTTAATCTGATTCAACATTGTTTCTGTCTGTTTGATCTTTTTCAAAGTTACCTGTCAAACACCGAACTTGTTTCCACAAAAACCATGTTGTTCACCCTGCTACCAAAATCAAATGGCTGCTCATTCATGGATTAATTACTAACCACTTCTCTGTACGTCTATTTCATTCTATCTAATCGGCAAGTGAACACTGAATTAATTTTGATTGCTCTGCTTACAACAAAGAAGCATTCTAAGATACTTCAGCCAGCTGCTGAACCTAACAATACATATCTTCTTTTTGAAGACCAAATAAATAAAAACGACCGAATATATAGCTAATAGAAACACAGGGAAAGACTAAAGATTAGAAAAAAAAAGGGGCCACAAGCAACCACAAGTGAAAGGTCAAAAATACACACTAATAAACAATACAATCCTTTTGTGGTAAAGGATATAAATAAAAAAGTGACAAAAAAAAACTAATGGCGTAGCAGTCAACAAAGCTGACTCGTAAAAATGATAGAGTAATATGAATCACAACGAACTAGAAATCAAACAAAATAATACAGTATAAAAGCAACATTTAAAATAATAATGAAAAAGTAACAAAAACAAGGAGCAAAATATGTTATACATTTTAATGGAACCATCTCCAGTCTAGTCGTTCATGAACATTCATAAATTCAAGTGAAAACTTCAACAAGAATAACAAATAAAAGCTGAAACAAACAAAGAAAAAAAGAAAAATAAAAGAAAAAAATAAAAAACTAAAAAATAAAAAAGACGGTAATTTATGAACGTGTATACATTTGTTAGGAAAGATTTCTAATTTTAATGGTGCTGCCCGCTGTCTTGGCTTTGTCTATCACCTTTTTGACTCAGAACTTGTTGATCTTGATAATTGTGAAGATTTGCTGTTACTCCATCATCACCAGCAGCAGCAGAGGTTCCTTGATGATGATCGATTTGTTCAACGTATCTCAATTCCGATAAAGAACCTCCTTCTTCGACTTTAACTGTTGTCGAACTACTATTGTTGTCACCGATGGCTTCATAACTTCTGTTGACGTGTGTATTAGTAGCAGTAGTAGTAGTACCAGTACCAGTACCAGTACCAGTGTGTGATGTAACAGCAATGGCAGTACTCGAATATTTACCGGCATTCTTATGTTTGTCGTTGCTGGGGACGTTTTTAGTCTTGTGTCTCTCCTTCAGATGTCTGGTCACGTCTGATTTTCTGTTGAATGTTCTAATACAGAGAGGACATTTTAACTTTGGTGTCTTCAAATGTTCGATACCATAATGCTGCTTAAGGTTCCATTTGGAAGTGAAAACTTTCACACAGTCAGTACAACGAAACTCTTTCTTCTTTTTAACAGGCTGGACCACTTGGATCTCCGGTGGAGGTAAAAATTGGTGCCCTTGAAGATGTGACGATGGCTGTGGTTGCTGCTGTTGATAGTAAAAATTGTAGTAAGGGTTGGCATTAGGATTAGGATGGTACGTTGTTTGGGGTTGAGGAGGATAATATGGTTGGTTCATTGATGGCATGTCACCAATCAAGGGACTTGTGCGTGTAATAGGAACCTGGTTAGTCACGTCCGGGCCAATAGTGGATTCTGGCAGAAGTGCAGGTTGCCCTATTATAGGTTGCTGCTGCTGTTGCGGTTGCTGTTGACCTTGAGGGTAGTACATATAGTACATCCCAGGGTTCGTTTGCTGCAACTGTTGTACCTGTTGATGTTGCGTTGGTTGCTGCTGTAGTTGTTGCTGCTGCTGCTGCTGCTGCTGTTGTTGTTGTTGTTGTTGTTGTTGTTGTTGTTGCATTTGAAGGTGTTGAGGCTGAAGTTGTTGTTGTTGCGCTTGCTGTTGTTGCTGAACTCCCTGCTGCTGCCAATTATAAAATGCGTTGTCAGATGGAGGATGATACATTGGAGCCGAAGGTTGCGATTGAAAATTTGTCTGGTAGTTCAGTTGCACAGCTTCTACTCCTTCGGGAACGGTCGCATGGTAATGAGACGACGGAGGTGACGCAACTAGATTTCTGTCCGATGATTTCGATGCATCTGGTTTAATATTAAGGAAAGATGGATCATTTGTCGATGAATCCATCTTTTGTTTGTTTTAATTATTAACTCTTTAATCAAGCAAAATTAACAAAACACAAAACCACTTGGGATAAAGTAAAAGGGTAAATAATGAACGCAAATTGTAGCCAATTAGGTGATGTGATATGATATTGGCAGTAATAGAAGAGGTTCGATAAGCAAAAGGAATATGAATTTGGCCAAAATAAATCCTGAAGACCCCAGAGTTTGTCTTCCCAAAAATTTAGGCAAAATGGATGGTAGCACTAAGGAGGGCGGAAAAAAATACACGGACACCTCAGTGACTTTCAATTTTATAGCAGCACCCGGCGAAAATTGGAAGCAGTGCTGCAAAAAGTGATAGATACAGAGGAGGGCAGTATCAAAAGATCGATGTAAACCAAAACCAATAATAAAATTTGTATATCAAAACAAATATGTTGATGTTTATTGAATTCAAATTATTGATAGTGATGACGGTAGTAAACGAAATTTATTAAAAGGATAGCGAGGCTCTGTATCCAATGTACACTCTTCCAAGTTTATGACAATAATAATAACGAGACCGAGAGAAGTTGGAACAAATGTTATAATAGATAGATGCAGTAGAAAAGGATTTGAGGATGTATAAAGATTTTCCAATTGGAGTTGATAGCAATATGAAGTAATAATTTATAAAATATATGATGAACTTGAGAGGGACAAAGACACTAGGAGAATGAGACTGGTTGTAACCGAGATTTCTCTTATTTGAATGGTGGTGAAGATGAATGGCAGAATACTCAATCAAGATGGATCTTTAATCGAAGATGTTATATATATGATACAGATCAATAATTAGCCGTATCTAACTTGTTTTAATGCATCAAAAAGCTATTTAAAACAAGTTCATCAAAGAGTACCCGGATTCTAGCACAACCAAGAGTGATCGATAGGCTGCTCACAGTGTACGTCCTGTCCTGTTGACATACAACTTTCGGAGGAGAAAAGATGAGAGTTTTGTAAGGAAGAGTGAAAGAGTGATGGAGAAACAAAGAACAAAGGCAGGACAGACTCCAACATTGTCTTAAAACCACTATTTACCATGTATTTAAATCCTAAAATTTTCTTTTTTTCCTAAGGTGAAGCTTTCGAAGCCGGTTTTACTTTGTTTGCATTGCAGTTGAATCTGGCGTGGAACGTATAGCTTTTTGGCGTAGGGGCGGCGACTGGCCCTGTGGACTTGGGCTTGGAGCCTCGACTAGCAGGTGGGGGTGGGTGGTGGTAGTGGTACTCTCGCCTGGTGGCCAGCCTCACAGTCGCGGGCACCACCACTACCACAGCACACATAGCTGCACCCCCCTGGGCCGCAGACCCAGCCGTAGACGATCAGCTTTCTCTCCCCGCCCCCACTCCACTGCCACCACCGCGGCCGGCTGCGTGTCTCGCCTTGTGCTTTGCCGCGTCTCCTGCCGCGAGGCTCACATGTTCGATCGTTTTGTTGCCTACGACTTCCAAAGTTACATGCTCTAAATACCGATCTTGATTGATTTTCACTTTTTTATCGTTGGATCATATATATATACATTAGTATTTTAACTATATATATATATATATATGTATATAACCTTCTGTCCAACTGACTGATTCATTAAAAGACTTAATACTTGCGTGTGTCAACTGTATATATATATATATATATATATATATCAACTTGTATATTGGAGAATTTACCTACCTAGCCGACCTGACCCTGCTTAAATGTGACGGTGACCCTGACCACCCCAGTCCAATCCATGCCTGTTTGGCTGTGCCTCGGCCATTAGTGCCTCACTAAGCTTGCACACATATAATAATTTATATAAAAAATTATTATAATTGAGATTGTAACTCTTTGATGGGCATGTCTGGTGCGTCAATAGGAGAGTGTGAGTGTGCGTGCGTGCGTGCGGCAACATAGTATGTCTCCCCATCATGGTTATCTTGCCTTCACAGAATTTACAGCGCACGCGCGGTGTCGGCTGCCGTTGACCAGGAGGTGGACATCTTATAAATTAATTGTTGTTGCAAAGCATCGGAGGCTGACACTTGACCAAGACTTGAAGGTCTATCAATCAAGCTTGAAGGAAGGTGTCAACTTGCTTTCCACACACTCAATTTTTCTGTTGTTTTGGACGAAAATTATCAACTATAGCTTGAACAAACTCATGGCCGAGGTAGGTTAAAATAGAGCGTGTAGTAAACGTTGCAGTGTTCACTGCACACAGCACTGGCCTCCGACCGTAGGAAACGTTCTCAAAACTCATAATATAAGGCCGATCTGCATTTGCATGTGGGATAGCGCATCTGCTTGCGTACACACATGCAAGTCCTTCTGCGGCTCTTATTCTACGGTACACGCATGATGCATAGTTGTACTAGTGGCTCTACGGCGTGGTAAGTGGCTGGTGGCTAGGTAAGAATTCCTCCAAAATGCAGATGCTTCATCGCTCTCCCATCCATCGGCACTCTATAAGTCTGTGGATGGGTGCTTTCCAAGTGTTGATTATAATTCTTGTATCAATATATATATGTTTAACCCTCTTTAATCGGTTGATTTATAACGTATATATATATATATATATATTTATATCTGAAATGACAGAGAGATCTGGGCACTAACAAGGTTTTAGATCGGAAACTTGAACGTTTCATCCAGAGAAAACCCAAAAGCTTTCTTCTCAATTTCCTTTTTATCAGAATTTTGGGGAAAAAAAGCTATCCGTCTTGATGTTTGTGAACCTATGCGCACAGATCTAAACGAGATTCCATCGATTTGTTATAGACGATGATCCAACATAGCTGCATCAATCAATCGCGATCAACTTCCAAAATAATTGTTGCACCGTTAGTCTCCAATTCATTATAACTACAGCAAACGTCGATCAATATAAAATTGCAAGCTCTTAGGTTTGGTAAGATCTATATAGTTTCTCAGCAAAAAAATCTCATTAATTGAGGTTTTAAGAAATATATAATATTATATATATAGCACATGCTGTATGGACAGGTCTCTTAAATGATGAACCTGAACAATAACATATATATATATATATATATATATATATATATATATTATATTATTTACCAACTGATGGCAATTGGTCGCTTCAAGAAAATATAGCAATTTTTTATTTTAAAAATCGGAAAATTATCATTTGTAATTACAATTTATTAAGTAAACACATGTCCACTCTGTAACAAAATTGTTAGTAAGCTATTGAAATTATAGTTGCGGCAAGTCTCATGGTGTTTTGTCGCAAAGTACAGTCTTTCTCTCAATGAACAGTTCTGTTACGTAAGAGCGGCTCTTTTTCTCTAAGAATAATTTTTTACCAAAAATTAGATCTTCACGCCAGTTTTGACCCTTTACTCCATCAAATATCTTTACCAGTTAAAATTAGCTTTCTCCATATATTAATATAGCAACAAAGATGATTTTCAAATACAAAGTCAATTTTTTGGATAGACAAGTTGCATGGAAAAATGCTCGAAATTAAACACAAAAGCAGTTTTTTCAGAGAAAAGGTAGAACCCTCACTCAAACAACAGTTTTTACGTAAAAGAGCCGTTCATTGAGAAAAAGACAGTACTTTGCGACAAAATTATATTATATATATATATATAAATCAATCGTATTATACCGGCCTATATATATATATATATATATTATATATAAATATAAAATTTAAATTATAGGCTGTAGCGAACTTGAATAATACGCCACGTTGTTTGCCCTATTAATAAGCAATGATCGATCATTGTTGTACTTTAATTGGTAGCATATAAGCTATATATATATATATATATATATAATTACAGATCCCGTCAAAACTGTTAAGTGACTCGCATTTGATGACTCGGGAGTCTGGACTGAGTAAACTTTTAACGAGCTTTGTAGAATCCAAACCAAATCTTGAGCCTTAAAAGTACAAACTCGTACTTGAAATGCCAAACCGATAGGCCATAACCCCACTCTTTTTTTTGAACCATCAATCATTACCACAAGACCAAAAAAAACACACACAAAAACAACAATATAACACAGATCTGGTTGAAAAGTCGTAAGACTCAAGACGGGAAGCCAAGACTCTATCCCGGCCCCTGCTTCAGACAACTGCACCTACTCCCCAAATAAAAAATCAAGTGATCTCGATTCATGGCTTATATGAAATTTCTTTTCTTATGCAACATATAATTTATATCTTAATCAATACTTCTAGTGATAATTGGGCTCGGCTCGGTTGCTGAAAATTTCATTTACCACTAGTAGCCATGGATAATGGTAAAAAACTTAAGGAACAAATCTACTAAAAATGAACTTTATTTTGCTGGTGATTCGGTTATTTATTTAACCACACTACAAGATGGGATGGAAATTCAAGTTTTCAAATCTTTTGGTTCCTTTGGTTATTCTCATACAATTATAAACCGTATAAGACTAGATACATATATATATCGAGCAATACTCAAACAAAATATATAAATTGCAATTTGTATATTAGGGAATATCTGTGCGCTTTAAAAGAGAGTCAAACAAGATGCCGACTGCTTACCGAAAGACGACACCTCCTACAGCCTTCCAGAGAATCCTAACAAATTTCAATTTTTAGAACTTTTCGTCCCAATCACTTGAAATAAATAAGACATCGGTTGTCTACATTATAACATATAAGCTTCATCGCCTGGAATACTTGGGACCGTGTTCTGGATTCTCTTTGAATTGTGATGATAACCACATGTCTGGGGCTAGCTGAGTTCCAATTTTCAACCATAGTTAGGATTTCCTCAGACTTGTTAGCACCAGGCTCCAACTTTAGGAATTTTTTTGCTATATACATATAGTTTAAAGCTTTGGTATGGAAGCGAACTGGATGGAGTCCAGGATTCACATGAAAAAATTAGCAAAACATAAGCATTCGTGGTCACCCCAATCAAAACCGCAACATATCATACAACGTGTACTATATATATAATATAGTACGCGATTATGGAAATTTATATTATGAAGTTATAATACGATATATAGTATCCGTATAATTACGGAATTTATATTATAAAATTATAATTAATATACGATATATATATGTTTTATACATTATATATTTCAAGTCCATTGTAATGTCTACAATGTTGTATACGTGCCCCAAGACCAGTGCAGGTTCCCAAGACTAGTCATTGACTTCTCATTGAGTGCTCGATATATACTATTATAAAAAAAAAAAACAAAACCGAATCTGGGAAATCTCAAAAATTGGTAATCAATAAATTTATACCAATCGACGAATTGCACTCGATTAATCCTTTAGACCCCAATATACATATATATATATACATGCATGTATACATATAGCTCAAATCTCCTCCAACGTATAGGGTAGGATCTCGAGGAATGCCTCTTCAGTGGCATGCATCGATAGATTCAAGGATATGAACTGGGAGATATCGATCTTGCCCTATCGTCTTTAAATTCTAGCTCATTTGAAGTATACAGCCGTGTTCAAAACTTTATCAAGCCTTGACCCTTGATCGATTTAGTCTGAATCTTGTATCGACATCAAAAAGAAACATGCAATTGGAAAAAAGTAAACATTAACCCTGAAAGAAGGCGATTAGTCCCAGTTAATAGTGGAACAATCACAATAACCGATATACGTGTCTATATAGATCTATAATTAAAATTGGTATATGGGTCCATTTTGGCGAATCGCCTTTTTAAAACTTCTAGCTCTATCTGACCCTCGCTAAAGTTGAGACAATTTAAAATATTTAACATATAATATATTTATAATATATATATATATAAGATATATAATTTGTGACATATTGTAGAGATTGAAAACCAGTCTTTTTCTTTGAAACGAGATCTGTTCTTTTATTTTGGACGAAGGTGTATCAATCGAAGCACAAGCTTATATATATCTTAGTCACTCGAAGAACTCATTTTGGCTGCATGTTTGATCACACATGGGGTGTAGAAAAAAATTCCAGCTTATAAATTTATATATATATATATATAATATATATAACATGCCGTGCACTCGTTGCACCTCCCTGACTTTTTTTATCCGCGTACCGCCACTGCTGCATACCAAAAAGGGATATTATATTCTAGATCAACAGATCCGCGTGATAACTGCCCCCGTGTCTGCCCCTGTTCGCATGTGGTCTCCCAAAGAAATCAATAACAATTATACCCACTCCAGCCACAACTCATGCACCGAGGAAGGCTGGCCAGTGGCCGCATTTGTGATTGGGAAATCCTCTTGCATAATAAATATCCCGCAGGTTTGCGCGCCAGCGAAACGATGTGCAAACCCTCCACTGGCCTTTCTGCCAATCACTCTGCAAAATATTATTTCTGCAGCTGTAGATCGATCGTGCAAACTACAATATTGTGCCAATTTGCTTCCCAAAATGGAAGCCCGTGCCTGCGGGAATACAATAAGTAGGAAGAAGCTAAATAACATAATATGCAGTATCCCAATCCAAGGTATTATGTCTGCAGTTCAGTTGCTTAATGTTTGGGATGCCACCATGAAGATCGACGAATTTGCAACCAAACCTCCTGCACTGCTTATATTCTCGGTACAATTTTTAATTCATCTAAATATAAGTTCGTAACATGTGATGAGAGGATCTCTAGTACGATTCATCAAAAACAAAAAAAGAAAAATAAGCCGTGCATTTTCAAATCTTTTAAATAAATGAGAAGGTATATTAATTATTCAAAGTATAATGGTTAGGGCTCAAACTATACTTATATATATAGATACGAGCTTCTACAACAAACCGAGAGCGCAAAAAAAAATCAAATATTTTAATTTAAAAACAAATTTATATAAATACACGAGAGCTATACAAATTATATTATATTATCTATACTATAATATAAATATAAATATATATATATATATATATATATTGAAAATTTCTAAATGTGAAGCAGAACCGACGCAACAGCCAAACATTCAAAATATTTTTGTTGCGCCATTTCCATGAAGTTCCGAATTTTACTGCCGGATAATAAAATTCTTATAGGATGGCAGACTCATTTCTTTTTTTGTTTTCTTAATTTTTATACAATCATGATCGAACTTCTTTTTTTGGAACTTGCAATTGAGCATGCTATAAAAATAATAATATTTATCATGAAGGCCCTCTTTCTACACATTCCAAATTACTTCTATGAGTCGTTTGTGAATCGTTTTACATCAACGGATAAAATAGGAGATAGCACAAATCACGGTATACCTGCTGTGGTTTAGGTTACTTTACTGAACTAAAGCCGTTGTGGTATATATATATATATATATATATATATAGATAATATATAACAGCACATTATCTATACGCAAATTTAATACAAACTATTTTCAATCATCGAGCCTCACAAATTGGCCACTCTTTCCCACACTTCGACGCAAAACTCGGTTTTTCAGTTGTTAATATCGTATAAGCTTGTGCTCACACATTACGGTTGTACAATCGGCATTGATGCAATACCCAACTCTGCTCGTTAATTTCAATTCTTATATATAAGTAGTAAAGTTTATAATACACATAAAAGAACCGACTTCTGGCCAGTGAAACTGAAAGTGGATTAATCTCGATAGTTCGAACAATTCTAATTGATTGTTCCGGACACAAGATGTAATACATTAGTCTTTAAATCGTATATTATACGCATCTGTGTTATAATTTGTACGGAAATAAGAAAACCTTGGAGAACAAAATCAAGACAAAATGTCAGAAAACAAATGAAGAGACTTGTATATATATATAGCCTTTTCTGCATTTAATCGGCCATTGAAGTTACAGCGAGGACAAAGTTACAATTATACAGGAATATCATTTAACTCTAAACTATCGTATTAAGTTTCAAAAGCCTGATAAAAGTTCAAAAAATTACTGATACATATATATTAAAACTCGCAACAGGAGTTTGCTTTTAATATATATTGATGTCTGAAGGTGGTTCAAATACCGATCGGACGTTACTGAATTTCTTAATGCCTTTTAAAACCTTGTCAATATATATATAATATATATATATTTATATTTCATTGCACGATCCCAAGCTTTTCCCCACAAATCGGTATAATCAAACACCTTAATTTAACGTTCGAAATATGAGGTTAAAATGGGGATTTCCATTCAAAGTAATGTTTACGTCCATAAATATATATATTATATATAAATTTTTATATAAGCACGGAAAAAAGAAACTTAAGATGAAAATTGCTTCAACTTTGCAACTTGTTTCCCGACCCAACTAATTTACTCCAACAAGTTTCACGCGCCACAAATTACCCGAACCAACGAGAATTCGAGGCGTTGAAGCCACACGCCGAATCCAATTTAGTATTGGAGAGGGTAGGTGGATATTAGGGTATTTTGTACAGTGTCGGTTCTACTACAAAATATAAATTTCTTTAGGAAGACACTAACGATTAAGTCCCACTTCTTTAAGAATTAATTCTAAAATCACCAATGGATATTACAAACATCAGTATTGATCTCTTAACCTTGGTGTTTATAGTTACACATGTTACGAGTTGGCTATCTTGAGATTATTCAACGCACAACGTTCTTCTCCCCCTGTTTACACCTGATGTCCCATAGATTAACTGGACCCTCTTGTTGAAGAAGCATTACAGACAGGCTACTTAATAAAGCGTGAAAGAAAAAACACAACTGGCATTGATACATTACATATATTTCAATATAATTTATCTTTCGGTGGGCGTGATGATACTATATATATATATCTATCCTTCGTTTGTTTCAGTTGTCTTGCCAGGTTACTTAAAAATTTAAATTTATAATTAATTGATTTATAAATTTAATATATTAGTGCACTCAACAAAAGCCAAAATTCAGAACCAGATACAACATGTTTCAGTTATCTACATGATACACCAATTTTTTGATCAGTTAATATCATAGAGAGTTAAACAATCAGGCTATAATATTATATTACCCATGTGTTTACATGCACGTTAGAATCTTGCGGTGAAAATGACATATAATATATAATTATAAGCTCAAAGAGGTACGGCAACATTGCAAAAATAAATAAATTGATACATGGCAAAAGAAACGAAAGTTAAAAGGATCCTGTCTTAAATTCAAGTATATGGGCTAAAAAAAGTATCGGACCGATTTGATCCCTTTGAATTAGTGAACATTTCTCAACGATGTAACATCCATATGGTTCAGATCCTGTTTTGATTGAAATTACAAAGTAATGAATTAACAGAAAGAAACCTGTGATATATACAATTTGGTGCCACAATCTATTTGGATAATCAAAAGTTATCCCTGATAGCTTGACTTGAAAGATGAGAACCATGGATGTCTCAGAGGAAATCCAAATCTCATCTGTCAACCGCAATAATGCCAATTTGGTTGGAACCAATGTTTTACTTTGAATATCGATGTTTGATAGCACGCCCCGAATTGTTTGCTTATATAATATTATTAAGTTTTAGTGTTTGAAACATGTATAATCTGGTTTCATGCGCAAGCTCCTGGATTTTAGCTACAAAAATTGCAATTATTATATCCATTACCCACGGTACATTTAACGTCCAGGATCAATTGAACAGATCGTCAGCTGTGACAAATCTGATCTTGTACCAACCATGTTTGCAGTATATTATATATATTGTATCCAATTCACAAATACCCACTGGTGACCACTGCAAGGTCGATGCCTCAGGCAGGCTGGAGTCTGCCAGTCTGGCACCACCATAATCACACTTCACACGCCGCCAACGCACCATAGTGTACCGCACACTCTATTATAATAATTCTAATTCCTTACATCCCATAGAAATTGCAACATCCTATGCGTACCGTGCTACCAAAGCAGCAGGCCCACGCGACCCGTTGCCACCTTGCAACTCATCGCCCAGCCAGGCACAAACAGGCGACCAGCCTCAAATTTCCTCCCAGCGTGAGTATATATTAGACTAATCCATTTCCAACTTCCCCCGGCCGGTACATAGTCACAGAACCCGAACCCGCTGGCAGAAAGTTACGGTTCGCAGCCATCAAAGCAACGGTGTTTATTGATCCTTACCCAAATTTGAAGAAATTTGTATAATATATATATATATATATACGTATACGCTGGAAGCCTCTCTCAGTACATATATATATATATACATACCGTTTGATAGACTGTGAAAATGGTATGTTTTATAAGGATCGTTCGTTTGGTAAGGGTACATTTGGAACAACCGTTATCACACACCCCCAATTTTTCTGTTTTATAAGACATTTTCTTAGAACAGAAAAAGAAAAACAATTAGATGGTTGTTGTTTGAACGCCTATATATCGTATTGCATACGGGACTCCAAACCAATTCAAATTGAACATGTACTATATGATATATATGCGATCGAAAGACCTTGCGATAAAAACACAGGTTACTTATCTGGCCTAGCCAGCCGCTATCAAACCCCTGCGTGATTTCTAATATCGATCCTTTCAATAGTTGTGTGTGTCGCAATCGTCTATTTCCCTGACTGATACTAGATCCGAATCAAGTATTGTTGAACTAAAACGACCTCGCCCCCCCTCCCCTGCACAGCATGTTGAATTTCGAGAAACAAAGATTTCTATGACGCAAGACTTATTCACATTTCAACACAACGAGTTCACCGCATATAACAAAATCAAAATGATTGGTTTTTGAAGACCCTATTGGTCTCAGGCGCAAATTCGTCATGGGCCTTACATATACAGAGGGCCATTTCTCTACGTGGTTCCTTAACAATAATGAGCACATTAATAAAGTTCTTCAAAGGAATTTAAATGGTAGAAAAATTGTTTTTCTTTGCTTTTGCCCCTCATAATTAAGTTTCATTTGGATGGCCGTCAAAGAAAAACAAAAAAAGAACGACCCAACTCCTGTCAATTGCTACTTTCCACTCCTTACATGTGGCTAATTGATTTCGGTGTCCGTTGAAGGAAATTTACGCTACGCTAAGTCCAACTGGTTTCATCTACTCTCCTATAACAACTTCAGCTTGAGTATATTATATATTTGCTACCAAAAATTTAACATGGTTGCTCCATTGTACCCAGCCGAAGTGTTTACCGGCATAGTAAGGATGGTCACCCCAGTCGACTGCTGATAGTTACAATAATTAGCTGAAAGAACATCCATAAAACTGCAGGTGGTTATACAAGAATTGGTGCGTACCGGAGTTATGCTTAACGCCTGGCCTCTGTTTCAAGGGGTATCGATTAAAAGAGGCAATAATCGTTTACCAGACCTTCAAACGTTTCTCACGTGATGGATATGCAAGAACGAAGGTTCAGAAAAAGGCTGTTAATTATCGATTTTGCTAGGAAGAACGATACTACTTTAATTACTGCATCTTTTAAGTTAAATAAATTTCTAAAGGGATTGCAGCAACAAAAGTTTGAACTCTCGGGAAGCATCGAAACAAAACGTATGGTGAATGGATTCGTAGATTCCATCCTCTACTGATTACCTGAAATTCTGTTCACCAACCCATGAGCGTTGAATTATCTACCTGGTATTTTAGATTCCATGGACGTAAATTGGAATAGAATATAGACTTTGGTGCTACTTTTAGGGTCATCATACAAGGGGGAGTAGGGACTATTTCTTTATGACGTGCTGGTTGGAAAGTTCGTATACGGTGGTATCGTTATCAAACTTCTCCATATCTCTATATTCCTCTCCCCGTTTATATCAACAAAATGAAACGGTGGTTGTCTTGTTGGACGCTATTGGTATTCTGATTCCACACTTTTATAATGTTCAGTGCCATTCCCAATTTTGTGTTTTTAAATTGGATATCTCAGTTTTATGATTTAAGATACCAGCGCTATTGCAATACAAGATATGATGGATTTGACGAATTGCAATCCTCCCAAAAGTGGCCAAACTTCAAGCAAGTCTGCTGCTTTTGAGTATTGGGTCAGCATGGTCATAAAAATAAAACGCAACGAGGCCCATCTTGACTCAACATGTGACACCATCATCATCATCAAAATATGACTCAGCCGAGCATACCTTGACTTGACTTGACGTGTGCCACCTGCCAATCATCCAAACACTTAGCGACAGAAAAATAATATAACAACATCTAAGCAGGTCTAAAAAAATCGCTTGTCTTTTTTTTGTTTTAAATTATACGTATAATGTGGATTTGACAAGCGGCCCAGCCGTTCTGGGCATCGATCCAAACTGCATCATGCAAGAGAAGCGGACGTCAGATTTAATCATCGATCCATCGAAGAAAAAAAAAATAAACAAGTACGATCGCTCCTAGTTTATGCATGGCAACATCTCATATTATTGATCAATCGAACAGAGGAAGAGACGGTGGACGACAAAAATTTATCGTGCCGAAATAGATGCCGTTCACTGGATTCCATGACACGAAAGCCATGGGCATGATACAATGTCTAAGTCCTAATTTCACACGTATGCCACTTCAAAACGTTGCATTAGCTGAATTACTATAGTCGTCTCTCAGAAACGAAGTTTTTGATGAAGCATATAGAAGGTGTAGAATTCTCTGTGATCGGCTTCAACTCTACGCAAGTGTCTGGCAGCAAATAGAGCAATTTCAACAGTGTCATGTGCCCTCTCCTACTCTAGTTGGCGAGTGCGACAAACATGGTCGGCACTCGTAGCTTTGATGAGCCATACAGAAACGAAAAGTTTATTGATCTACATCCTGAAAGACATGCCGAAAAGAATCAAGAAATTGCTCAACTTAAGTTCGAAGATGCTAATGTATTATATCAGGTTTTAATAAAGGTAACAGGGGACATCAAATACTTGATTGTACAACGACTTGAATATATGCTTCAGGTAAATATTGACTGACATTTTTTTTGGATTTGATCACCTTCAGTGCATATTCAGTGTCTACAGCTATCACATTTAGCTGTACTATCACGATGTCTTGGCCTCCTGAAGTCAAACCAAGAGTAAATCGTTCGGACTAGAGGAATTTACTGGGTACTGACCGTTTGCCTACTAATTGCAATTAACTTTCTGGGCACCGGGATATCTTGCATTAGGCCTTTAAAACCATATCCAAAGGTGGTTGTATTAGGACGTTTAAGAGAAAGTCTTGATGTATTAACACCTTCTTTGGTTTCTCAATTTGAGGCGACTTTTGCTGTACCCATAGCCCCCTCTCTACGTTCTCATGACGCAAAAATTTTCAAATCTGCACCACGACCCACCCACTTCGTCTAGACTCTAGATTAAAAAAACGCATCGGTCGAAATAAACCACGCTTCACTCACGGTCTTGTTTGACAATACAACAACTCAATCTCAAAAGAAATGTAGTATCCTTGTCCTCCTCTGATAAATTTTAGTACCCCCTTTCTTTTTTCTGTTTAACTCAGCCTCGAATCCTTCATGTTGATACGTTTTAGGTCCACTTACATGCAAGTCGCTAACAATTGGATTTCCTTTATTGGGTCATTTAACTCGACTAACGGTTTGCTCAAGTTATATATATATATATATATATGTATGAATTGGACGAGATTTTGTTTGGCCGCAAATTAACTACAGGTAACGTATATCTCCAGCGTTCCAAGCTGATAATGAAGGCAAACGTGTGTATACAAGCAATAAGACAGCGCAGTACCCTAATTAGAATCCTGCACCGATCTGTTGCAACATATCCGTTTACTTAACCCATCATTCTATATAATCTGGAGAAAACAAAACTATATTGACTCGTTTATTACGTACAACCCATTATTATCTATATAACACAAAGAAAACAGAAAGGCAAAAAAAAAGAAAGAAACACAAAACATTATAATAATAATACCTAAACAGAAAAGTAATTCATACAACATGCAATGAAAAAAAAAAAAAAAAAAAATCAAAACAAAACAAAGAATAAAAACATAATCTTTCAAAGTTTTCGACCCCTCATCTTCAGTAGCTTTGAGCTTTGTTAGCAAAACGTCTACGACTAACACCGCCACCGATCCGGTCAAACTCTGGATCTCTATCACCACCACTTCTCATTCGTTCGTTCCTCGTGCCGTCCTTCTTGATGCTCTTCGAATAGTAGAACCCGTCTCCGTTATCCGCAATCATAGCCTGGTCGTTCTCCAACTCTAATTTCACCGAGTTGCCCAACTTTTCAATCTCGTTCAAGTAGTTAAACAAATCTTTCCGCAACGGCTTCTGCATCTTCTTATACCCGTCCATCAACTCCACGAAACTAGCCTCCAAATCCTCCCCGCCTTCTTTACCACCACGAGCACCACCGTGCTTCAACTTCTTCTTCAACTCAAACTCCTTGGAGTGTAAACTCGTCGTCACGTGCGTCAAGTAAAACTCCTTCAACGTCTCGTCATTCTCAAACAATTTGAGCAAAACCTCAAGATCGTGCTCCTTATAAAAAGTTAGAACTTTCGACATCCGCATCGCACGGCCATGGTTCACTGACTTGACAGCCGTTTGAACGTCCTTTATAGGCAACCAAAACCGCAAGTCGTCCAAGTACAAATGCTTGTTGAACGACATCCGTGACAAACCTTGCCTGTACTCGGACTTCAACACGGATTCGTAGTCGTTAGGAACCAAGCAAGGTGCACCTTCCATCATCGACAACGACACGGGCGATAGTTCGTCGTACGAATAGAAATGGTTGTTTCTGCAATTGAAAATCTGTAACTTCTCGTTTCTCTTGAACGCTTCCCCTGGTGGCATGGCAGGCACCTCTTTCTTAGCAGAACTCACACGGAGCCTGTTCTTCTTTTTGATCGAGATCTCGTTCGAGAGTTGTTCTAGTTTTCCCACTGCAGGAGCAGCTTTCTTGGTGTCCTCAGCAGCAGACAGCTTCTTCTTCTGCAATCTCGTACTGGCATCGTCATCAATAACCTCTGGTTCCGGTGCAGGCAAGGCATGACGCTTCTTCAAAAACTTGCCGTTTTTCTTTGCCTTTGCCTCCTCACCACCGTCGGAGTTCATCTTCTTCCACTGTGTTTCGAATCTAGAAGGCAACTTGGCAGTCGACGTGAGCGCCAATCCGGTGATGTCAATGTACATCCCGTTATCGACATCGATAAACCGAGCATCGATGTTATTCTGCCCGTTGTCCTTCGTTCTATGCGTCATGAACGCACCACAATCGATGAAGTACTTGTTGAACCCATAGTTCAAGTCCTCAACAATCAGAGAGTTGTTGAACCTTAGGGCAAACTTGTCCAACTCCATGATCGGCATCTGAACGTCAATGTCGTTGTCCCATTCGAAAACCAATCCATCCCAGTACCAACTCAACAAGGATCCGTGGGCAATGAACGAAACGATACCTTCTTTGTACGTGAATTGCAACCACGTGTGTAACATGCGGTGAAGGATGATCTTCCGCTTTTCGTTAACGTCATCGTACTTGTTGATCTGCGATTCTGTGATGAACCCGTTGAAGAACCGGTAGTCGTAGTGACCACCGTTCTCCGTCAGGCGGTGTCCGTTATAAGTGGCTGGCCAGTTGATGGCCACTTCTTTGAACGATTTAGGCAACTTCATTGGGTTTAAAGAGTCTGAATACTTCAAGGATTCCCAATGTCTCTTCTCCTTCAGGCTCAACGTCTTGGCTCTCTTCTTGTAATCTACCATGATGTCTTTGTAAGGGTAGTAAAAACTCTCTATTGGGATCTGGTACGAATAATTGGATTGTTTCGTCAGCACGGTTTCGAAATCAAATTCGGGACTTCTAGCAGGCACAGTGGTTGTCAACCTGTTGAATTCATCGACAGGGTCCGCCACCAATTGCAAATCAGGGTTGTCTGTCAGGTACTCTCTAAACAACCCACTATTGATCATGGTTTTATCCTCGTCAGGGTAGACTTCGTAGGTTCCGTTGGCAGACAAGAACACTATAGAATTAGGCACTGGTGCAGCTGAAAGCAGATACGATTTAGCATGGATCTTCTTCTCCAAGAAACTTCTCTTGTCAGAACCTTGTACAAAGTTGAAACCAGGTAGTAGTTCCTTTGGTGTAGGACCTTTGTAGTCCTTGTTATCTATGCACGATTTGTCGTATTGCTTTTTGGGAGGGTTCTTATTGGCAGGAGGTTTGAAATCCAAACCTCTCATGAGAATGTCTTTGCAAGTTGGTTTATCCTTCTCTTCGTATTCGAGGTATGGGTTCAACACCGACAGGTCGACCCAATCTTGCCATGAGAAAGGGATCATCACCCTAGATTCGTCGTCTTTTTCCAAGTTATGAGGATTCACCGATATAAACTGTTTTCTGATGTGGTTCAAATAGACTGAATAGGTGATTCTAGGATCAAACAAATGTTTCTTTTCACGTTGTTCTAAATAGCTGTTAGGGTTGAAATTCAACTTGTAATTGTTCAAATCGGTGAAAAACTTCCAATATCTGTTGTAGTCGGAAGATAGGTTGACATTGGACAACTTTTGCTCGATTCTGGTCACCAAATCCTGGGACGTTCTAGCAGTTAAAGACAGCCTCAGAAATGAGGTCAGGTCCCCTAGCATGTCGAATTCCGACTGTGTTTGGTAGAAAGTGAAGAATATGGTTTGGATCAAGCTTACTAGAGCCAAAAGAAGCACACATCGCTTCTTTCTGGGTATAAACCTGTGCAAGCCTGAGCGACGTAGAGTCATTATTGGTGTAGAGCTATATGCCGAAAGGAGTGAATGTATATGTATGTATGTATGTATGTGTGCTGTGAAAAATGCAAGAACCGTTGATGAGCTGAAGTTGATAGTGATCAATATATGTGTATATGTATATGTATATGTATCTGTGTATGTATATATATATATATATATGTGGATAATGTGAATAAACTTTAGAGGGGACTAAAAACGGGTGAGGGCGGACGATGTTTTAGAAGTGATATATACAAATGGAAAAACTGAAAAGTCCTGATGATCCACGAGACCGAGAAAGAAAAGAATAACACACAAAAACACCCAGAGTAACTTTAAGCAAGAAGCAAAAAAGCAGACAAGCAAACGAGGAGGCAACCAGAAAAGGATGGAATGCTTATATATATACAAGGTATTACCACCCACCAGTGAAAAATCGATATATATATATATATAAGTTGAACAATTTGTATATATATATATACATATATATAACCATCAAGCGACCAAATCAGATGTAACAAATTCAATTTCAAGCCGATCAGCGATCCTGCAATCTCGACAGGGCGCCGTGCCGCAGCCTCCAGTTCCACTCACTCTCCACGGGCAAACTGACAACTCTGGTTGCTTCCCCCGGCTTCGCCGGCGGGTACCCCTGCGGCCCTGCCCCCTGGTGGATTCACGTATTCTAACAGGGCCCAGTGACTGGGCAGATGGCAGAGGGCCCAAGGCTTAGCGATAGGCTCCGTGCCACAGTCAACTCTCTTTGAACAGGTTTTCCTCCCACTGCTACACCACTACTCATAATATATTATATATATATATATATATGTTATACAAATTCATACATCCCTGCGCAACTGGAGGCAGTATACACATGTATATATATACGTATATACTGCCAAAGAGCAATCCTCCCCTTCAATGTTCATCGCACGCAGTGCACACACACAATCCATATGCTGCAGGCTTATAGTGTTTTTCGGGATTTCAAACACGCAAACATTGAAAAATATATATAATATATAATATAGACAGAAGCTTCAACGCACGCAGCAATTGTGATTCCTGGATGGGAACAGGCGCTAGGGTTGTACAAAACAAGCAAGCAAGCCTTGCAACAGTAATGATAAATTCATTTTATTAAATACAAATTTTAATATTGTAATTTAAATATATATATATATATATATATATATATATGGTTGATCGATACACCGACACCCAGACTCCAGACTCCAGAGTCCACGTCCCAGTCTCCAGACCCAACCAACCATGGCCGTGCCGCGCGCGGCTCCACAGGAATCAGATAAAAAAAATAATGTAAAATAAAATTGCCAGAAAATGGAATTTTAGCGTGCGTTAGATGCACAGCCCGGTTGGTTCAAAACCCGTGCACAAGGATAGGGGTCGAGTCTATATAGTAGAGGAGCCTAGAAGTAGTCGGCTGCAACGGCAGCGAAGACAGCGACGGCGGACGCCCGTTGGGAATGCCAAGGCGAGCGAGTGTATTCAGCCGATCGCAGCTGCTGTCATTTAAGACCCACGCCAATTCCTTTCACTATATATATATATATATATTATATATGTGTTTAATCAACAGATTGACATCTACAATATATTCAATATATATATATATCCTGGACCCTTCCGCTCACATTCGTGAATCTCAGATTCTACATTGTACATTCAACATCCTACATCCACAGATGCACATGAATCTCAACTGGAAAACCCTCCCATCGATAAACTATGTATATATATATATATATATATATACATATATATAAGTACAACATATTATAAGCTCTAAACTACACATGTGTATATAATATTTATGCGATATAGTACTGCCAGTATTCTATGCTCAGGATGGATCACCAGGGGTTGATTCAGTACTCGCCCGTCCCGCGTCCCGCGTCCCGGACTCCCGGTGGCTGTTTGACTGCCCCCAGGCCCAACCCGCTTCTCATGGCCACGCATACAGGAAGGGAGGCGCAACAGCAATGAGGGGCCCCTTTTAGAATTCGCGCATCTTTCTTGCTCCTTTCACCTTGGTCCCTTGGTCCCCTGTATGTCTCGATCTGTTTTCTCGGTCCATCAATCCATCCAGTATATATATAATATATATATATATATACTATATATATAACGTCTAAGCCACTTTCTCTTCTGTGTATATCTTATATCATTCATGCATAAGAATTATACTATATATATGTATATACAACGTCATAGTAACGTACCTTTAGCTGTCTCGTATAAAAAAACTATTTTCGAGTCAACTTTCAATGAACTAGCTTCCAATTTTAGTATTTTTCATTATATAGATCTATATTTACACGTGTAACAACAATTACATTACGATCATCATCAACCCTTCAGTCAACCCACTCAACAGGAGTCTTCAAAACTTGTAACAACTTATGCTCCCTACTTCCTTCTTCTGGATGGTGATCGTACAACCAAGTGGCAGTCATAGGTAAACTCATCAAGATCGATTCAATTCTAGACCCTGGAGTTTGCAAACCAAACTTGGTACCTCTATCGTAAACCAAATTGAACTCAACGTACCGACCTCTTCTCAATTGCTGCCACTGCTTCTCATCTTCACTAAAACTATCGTCTTTATGCTTCGCCACCAAAGGTAGATAACTAGGTAAGAACGCATTGAAACAAGATTCCACCATATTCAAACAAGTTTGTGCTGGCAATTCATCAAAGTCGTCGAAAAATATACCTCCCACACCTCTTGTTTCGTTTCTATGAGGAATGAAGAAGTACCGATCACACCAACTCTTGAACCGTGGATACAACTGGGAATCGTACAAATCCAACGCCTTCTTATGCTGTGTATGGAACAACTTACAATCCTCTGCGTATAGATAACTTGGTGTCAAATCTGCACCTCCACCAAACCACCAAGTCTCAGTACTGTCATCCTCTTCGTTCATGATCTCAAAATACCGGTAATTCAAATGCGTGGTTGGTGCATGTGGATTCCAAGGATGGATTACAAGACTCAACCCACACGCAAAGAATTTGACACTACCTGTATCACTACATTTGATGTTCTTATGGTCAGCTCTCATCTTATCAACTGCTTGTGGTGGTAAAACACCATTGACGACAGAAATGTTCACACCGGCTTTCTCAAAAGTTGTGCCGTCTTGCAACACCATCGATTTGCCTCCACCACCTTCACCATTCTCACCTCTCGTCCATTCATCGGTGTGGAAAGTTTTGGTATCTAAGGATTCCAAACCTTTGGTGATTTCAATCTGTTTCTGTCTCACTAGTTTCTCCATTTGAACCCTTATTGGTTCTGATGGGTTTAAAACACAGGCACTCATGATGCTTGTATAGAGAAAAAATAATGAGCAAAACCAAAAAAAAAGAAAAATAGGAATAAGTAAAGTATCTATATGAATTTATACCAATCACAAGACCCAGAGTTGTAAAAAAATCAAAAAAAAAAAAAAATAGGCCAATCTCGTATAAACCTGTGATCGTCTGATTTTACAGCTGTTTATAAATTCATTGATTTTAGCTTATTTAAACATTTACTATGGCTCGCATGTTTTTTCCGTTTTCCCCAGAGTCGTTCGTCACTCGCTCCTCCATATAGTTCTGCCACGCCCCGCCCCGTGCCAATCCAAAAATACCAACTATTATATATACAATATATAATTACCCTGCCTGCCCTTTCACTCACTATATATGTGTGTAGTTTAACACACGTTAATCATCTCGGTGATTCAACACGCTTTCCTCCTAAAAATAAGCCTCCTTCTTCGGTCTTGTCTCTCACAACATCGAGATCCTCAAAACTTAAATATATATATATGATTGAGATATCATAACCCAACTCTTGATTTGACTAACAAACAGATGACGTTCCCAATTTCCATGTACGTGAATCATACGGGACTCCAAAAAATGTTATGTTCATGGATGAACCACTCCCAAGTTCCAACACAACTGGGATCGGATCGACAAGTTGATCCGTGTCCCGTGCACCAATTAATTTTCATCAGCCGTATTAATTTATAACGTAATTATCGTATCCACAGGCAAAAAGTCGCACACAATAAAATATTGTATGGCATTACACATATACAAACTGGTGCGGGTTGGGCAAATCAAAATTCACCTTAATTAAATCGACTTTCTAAATATATATTAATCATGATTATATCTACGAATCGTCCCAACTGTTTGAAAGGTTCATTTCCTGTTCTCAATGTCCGTGTCCGAAAACCTGATTGCTAGCAAATAAATTTAACGTCTACTGTTAGAATGTTGTAAACAACCTATATACGTATATGTACGATATCTCTCTTTTCTTCTTTATTCAATAAAAAAAAACCCCAGAATAAAAGAATATAAATAAAATGTATAAAAACACAAAGCAAATTAGTAATAAACGAACACTGAAATCAAACAAAAAAAACGCAAATTATATATATTGAAAAAGTTAAACAGAAACTAGAAAAAAAAACCCAGAAATAATTAAATTAAATGCATATAAGTTTACTCGACCATGACCAAGAATAAGAAGAACAACAAAAAAAAAAGATGTAAAGCTGTGTATGTCGTTTCTTTCACACACTCTTACCTCTCTTTCTACCTCTCTTGCTATTTAAATGCGTCTTATAATGCTGCATACAGTTGTCCTGTCTAGAGAACCGAGCACCGCAACCTTCATGAGGACAAGAATGATTCTTAACACCAGTATGAATCCTAGTATGTCTTGCCAAATGACCCGAAGTCGTAAACGTCTTGTCACAAGTCTTACACTTGTACTTCCGGCTAGGTGACGTTGCCAATCTATTCAACCGGGAATTAGGCACGTTACCAACACCACCGTTCACGGTTTTCACCAAATCTGTGTTGCTGTCCAGCACAGGAGATGGAGTAGTGGAGCCGTTGAGTAGGCTTAAATTTGGTGGTTGTGATTGGTAGTTGGAACCGGAAGCATGCAAGAACTGTTGTACTTGCTGTTGTTGTTGTTGAAGATGAAGATGTTGTTGTTGTTGTTGTTGTTGTTGTAATAGAAGTAAATGCTGTTGTTGTTGTTGGTGGTGGTGGTGGCTGTAGTGTTGGTCCATAGCCAACGACGGATTAGAGAAAACCAGTAAAGGCGTAGCAGTGAGCGAACTTCTGTGTGGTAGTTGAGGTTGATGATGCAGAGATACAGAGCTTTGCGATGAAAGCGAAGAAGACGAAGAAGATGGTAATATTGATGTAGGAGTAGGTAGCAACTGTTGTGGATGCAACAAAGTGTTTGGTTGAGGTAGCGGTTGTTGTTGTTCGTATTGGATCTTGGAAAGAATGGAATTCAAACTAGGTAGTTGGAAGTTGGAGCCGGCCATAGCGACAGGGGAAGTGTGGGAAGTGGTGGAGTTGGAGGAAGCGGTGGTATTTGCGGATGAAGCAGGATGGTGGTTCATCGTAGAGTTGGATGCGTTTATGAGCAGTAGAACGTCGGACATTGTTTGGTATTATATATGGATAACCATGAAACTGATTTAAAAGTGAAGTAAAAGTATAGAAGAAAGAAGCAGGTGTCTATTTTTTCTGGTTTAAAAAAAAAAGAAAATGTAAAAGTTTGGGAAGGAATGAGGTGGAGATGGATCGATGCCGGACGGTGAATATAAGTATATATAAGGAGCACGAGTGGAGGAAAGAATTCAAAAGCAAAAAAAGAGTGAAGTGAAGTGAAGTGAAGTGAAAAAGAAAGGAAGTGGGAGGAAGGAAGGCAGAAAGAAAGTTTAAAACTTACAACTAAAAAGAAGAATAAAACGGCAGCAGCAACAACACCAGATGATCGTTGATCGACAAAACCAACCAACCAGCAGACCACCCACAGGCCACAGCCAACGAAAAAATGACGCAAACAAAAACGGGTTGTTGTGCGTGCCGTGAAATTCAGCTTTTCAGGGTGCTTGGCGCATCCTTTGTGCCAATTCTTTTTTTATCGAGTGCGCCCCCTCGGCCCGCTGCTGCCGCGTCTTGCTTTATTATTTCGATGCTTCCACCAGGGAGGGGGGGGGGACTGGGCAATGGGTGGGGGACTACAGGCCTAAATTCCCACCGCGAAGAGAGAGGGGAGAAGGGGATGTCCCTGCGGGCACCCTGAAATTCTACGACTCTTGGCAGGGTCCCCCTTGATTTGTCCAGTCGAAATTATTTGTTGTTTGAATTGAATTAGTGAATTGCCTTTTTTTCTTCCTGTGCTGCAGTGCTGTTGTGCTGAGCCGCCTGTTTTGGGCTGCACACGCTGATCTCTTTGCATCGACACTCCTCCTCCGTTGTCCAGCTCATTCTCCTCTTTGGATCCCTCATATATATATATATATATATATCAATTTGTATAAGGCTATGTAATATTCAACTGTCCACCATCTAGCAATATATATAATACATAATATATACCGATCATCCCACCCAAATTAAAACGGATCAAAACATACACGCCCCCCCCCCCCCACTCACCAACTCACTAGTATACAAACATGCTAGCTCCATGGCAAACGAATTCAAACCAACCCACCCTGCGTGCCCAGGCCGAAACCCGGCAAATGATCTGATTGCTCGCAGCTCCACCCCAGTTCGCCTCCAATTTAGAGGCTTCAGCCAGTCTGTTGCCCAGGAAGGAACACACCTGCTGCTCAGTGCTGGTAGGTCACAGTGGACTGAGTGGAGTGGGCACCCTGCCACCACACCCCACGGCCCGCTGCTGCTTGCACCGCACCCACATTGACAATTTTTATTGTACAAAACGCCCTGGCATCAATTGTGGCATTATCCGCAGGGCGTAGACAGCTTTGTGGACACTGGGCACTTATGGTTGAACTTGGCATCCATTCATTCATCCATCCATCCATCCATCCATTCCTCCCAGCTGGCTAAATGTTCTATAAATATATATATATATATAAGTACAACTATATATACCCACTTTGGCTAGTGAAAAAATAAACGTCGATCAACGATATATATGTGTGCTGACTTGTGTACCATGTAAACCTATCGACCGAGAATTCCTAGCCTTCACACCTCCTAATTATATGATTTAGTTTGATTGAACCAGACTACAACCACACCATGCACGACCACTTATCAGCGTGGGATGAGCCAGCATTAGCTCATGTATGTATACGTGTACTTTTTAGAATTGCAAATATACTAGCTCGACGTCTCTCTCTCTATATATATATACGAAACACACAGATATAAATTATATGATATTAGATATAAGTTATATATATATATATATTATTCTACAACGTATATACATGTTGATCTGGATGCCTGTATGGCATGTTGTAATAGCCGATGTAGTACAATCTAACATGACCTCGGGAAAACTCCGTAAGTTCTCTTGCTCCATACCTTTTGATCCCGAGTTTTACGATTCACAACTTTCACTAGAGTAATCAACGTCTGACAACGTATACCTCAAAATTTGTACATCCTTCCGAACCAACACATCACAACAAGCTGTTATCGGTATGTATATATATACACTATAGTCTATGAATAGATATAACGTATATATATAGATATACCAATTGATTTGGTTTTAGAATACGGTATGTGGGCGCAGCCAAGGCTCTATTCCGATTAACGTTTCAAAGCCGAATGATTTACTCCAGGGACGACGAGGGGTGGGGTGTGCGTGTGAGTCTTAAATTATATATATATATATATACAACTGATACGGACGGTGCACGGTTCATGTGATAGATATATATATATTGATTCATCATACTGCCATTCTCAAAGTCACAGATTAAAGGCAAAGCAAATCGTTCTTGCAATTGGTTATCTGGTTCTCATGAGGGGAAGAAGCAAAGCTCGGATGTGGAGTAGTAGCCTGTATATTTCAGAATCTTTTTTTTTTATTAAGGCAACATCCAAATGTACCCTGTAAGTTGTAACTTTCCCTAGCTGCTTTTTAAGTCAATCAATCATCTAGCATATTTATATACGATATATATATATATATAAACATCGGCCATAAATTCTCATCAAAATTTAGACCGGCAAGTTAATAAAACAAACAAAATTACCATGGCCAATATTCACACGCACAAATTTATATATATACATGGCTCTGACAAAATCAACGTAAATTATATTAATTTATGCATGCATGTGATCGCCCGGAGGAAACACAGCTATAAGTTTACAACGTCATACAGGTTATAAGGGCCAAGTACTATATATATAATGTATATATATATATATATAATTTTACTCATCCGTGAACGACTTACGATCACTTTATTACGGTGGTAAACCCCAAATCAGGGATATAACCCCGACTCGTACGCCTTACGCTATATCAAATACCATATATATATATATATATATAGCAACTTTGCCTATTCGACGTACGTGAAACCCCTTCCATTCCACGTGAATTCATAAGAGTTGCTACTATAATTATAAGATAGTATATGGTATCAATGCCATGCTACAAAAAACCACACAAGCCATGATTACATTAAATATAATATGTATAATATAATATATATATATACATGTGTTGAGATCTCGATCCCTTTACATATATTCAAAACGTCCCATAATGTATTCTGTATGCGCCTGTCTCGGTCTTCCTCTACGAGAAAAACTTGCAGTGCACCGATCGCTTCTGCGCAATAAGAAGACCCTCGTGCCAATAGGAGCCTATTGAGATTCTTCAGATATACATTCTGTAGGCACACTTTGCTGTACAAATTCTGCTAGATCAATGGTTCATCAATCCTTACCCAATGGATCAATTCTGTCAGTCAATCTGAATAGATCGATATATATATATATATATATATATACAATTTATAGGGCTCATCGATAGCGCCCTGTTTTCTGTTTCTCTCTTGTCACAGTTTATCTTAGCTCTTGGCTGCCCTTCCAGCAGTGATGAAAATTTGTTCACAGCGTATTGTTTGTTTGGCCACGCATCTCTTGGCAGGAGGCGTTTTTTCTTTTTTTTTTTTTGTTATTCAAATGGAAATTCCTTTCATTGCAGGGCTTGCGGTGGTGGCCGGGTAATGCTTTTTTTGCACATCGCGATGTCTCGAGATTTTTGTTCTTGAGCCACACCCACAACGTTGACTTGAAAAATAGATTACACACAATCACACAACCTCTAAACTTTAAATTAAAGGTATTGAATTTTGAATCTCTATACAAATATATATTAATTATGGATGTGTATATATATATATATATTAAACACTATAGTTGTATTTCAATGCAATCGTTATATATATATATGCTGGCTTCTTTTAAGTTCTAGCCAGACCAGAACCTGTCGACGAAGAATCTTGATCGTCAACTTTACCTTCGTTGTCAGCAACACCTGCAGTGGCAGCCTTGGATTCTATCTCTGGAGCATAAGCGTACTTACTCCACACTCTGATTCTAGCACCGTAAAAGTAGAATGCAAATGGAATGGCACAACAGGCCAACGAGATGAAAGCCATCAACGACGTGGCCCATTC
This sequence comes from Ogataea sithepensis, assembly GCA_030564825.1. Classification (NCBI taxonomy): domain Eukaryota; kingdom Fungi; phylum Ascomycota; class Pichiomycetes; order Pichiales; family Pichiaceae; genus Ogataea; species Ogataea sithepensis. Next base: position 51,664 of record JAJMAB010000054.1, on the reverse strand, counting down.
GTCACCTAATCTATGGTACATTTGCACTGTAAACAAGGGCACTGCTGCACCCCATATCGATCTGACAAAAGTCTTTGCAGCCAATGCAGAGGCTGCATAGTGTTGATATGAATCCACAATGTAGTTGTTAGCAGGGTTGTACAACATGTTGAAACCAAAACCACAAGCTAAACCAGAGATACAAGGACCTGCCCATGAAATACGTGGGTATGAGGACCAAGCAAATGCAAACAATCCAACAGGAACAAACCAACAACCCACCATCATTGGAATCAATCTGAGTTCTGCTGGTGGCAATTCGCCTCTTGCCTTGTAAGCATCAGCTCTTCTGTTATAATCCTTGTTGATGTATGGAGCACAAACCGATGCAATTAAGACACCGACAGCAACGGGAATGAACATCAAACCAGTCTTACTTGCGGACCAACCTTTACCTTCTTGGAAAACAACTGGATAACCGAAGAAGAACATGTACAACAAACCGTAAACGACAGACATGTACAAAGTGATCAAGAACACAATCACCTCTTGCAATAGCACAAATGGTCTCAACAAAGTTTGCTTGGCGATCTCTTTTGTGGTTCTGATCTTCAGTTCTGCTAAGGATCTGTAAGTATCATCACCGGTCAACTTTCTCAACTTCTTAGCTCTCTGCTTCAAGATGTGGGAATGCGAGGTCTCTGGGATGAAAATAACCATAGCGACGTACACAACACCGCTGAATATTAGCAAGACCCAGTACAACCATCTCCAACCTGCGTTATCACCTATGTAACCACCGATCAAAGGACCAATCACAGGACCCAAAAATGGAGCTGCTGAAAACACACTCATTGCCATACCACGCTCATGAACTTTGAACAAATCGGCCAACGAACCACCAATCAAACACATTGGTGCGGAAAAGGCAAGACCATCAATTAGTCTACAGACGAGTAAAGTACCGATATTCTGTGCCACTGCACATGGGATGATGAAGATGACACCGAACGCCAAAGTGACAACGTAGATGATACGACGTCCCAACTCTTCCGACAAAGGTGCAAATAACAAAGGTCCAAACCCGAAACCTAGAACGAACAACGTCACCGTCAAAATGACCACTTCTTGACTCACACCAAAAGTCTCCATTGGACCTTCGATGTCACCTGTCACGATGGCAGATGCCAAGGCCACATCAAAACAGATTATACCCAACAACAACGTTAGGAACCATCTGTAACCTGGACTCCAGTTGGTTGGATTCTCCTTGTCATCATCAACGAAAACGACAAGTCTCATCTGTGTGGCCAAGTCGACAGGATACTTCCAAGGGTCGGACTCATGGAATCCTGAAGTTGGGTCTCTTTCAAACTGGCTGGCTTTCCGTTCAGCATCGATAGGTTCTTCAGGTGGACCAAGTGCACCGAAACCTTCCTCCATGTTAGTCAGCACTTTTTCAACGGCTTCCGATCTATTGGTGATCATCTGTTGCAACCGGTGTTGGTCTTCGATATCTTCTTGGTTGTGGTGGCCAGTGATGGTGTTCACCAGGTTGCTCAGTCTCGAGTGGGTTTTCTGTAGATCTTCATGATGGTGTGGGATCTGTGGTTCGTCTTCAGCAGTGAAACCGTGGATGTCGGCTGAATCTAACGACTCGAGGTCTGTATGTAAATTATTTGACATATTGTATATTATTTCTTGCTGTGTTTTTCAAACTTCAGATGAATATCTGTTTGGATAGAAAAAAAAACAAAAGAGTAATGCAACGATACCAATAGGGGACAAAAGAGAAGGAGGGCAGCATACGATATATTTATATACCAGTTACGTGACGGGAGAATGTAAGACCACAAACAAACAAAGAAAACGGGCCAACCTTTAGGTGAAAAAGCCTGACCGGCTGGAATGCCAAAGAACATTGTCTAAAGGCTTTGCTCCATCGCCAGACCGGCTGGAGAGCACAGAGCCCGCTGAATATGAACCGACAGCCGCCGTCAGAAATGCTGGGGCACCCTTGAAAACAATAGCCGCAGCGCCAAATAGGGGACCTCCCTTACGAAAATCACGCACGCAGCATCGGTCCAGCTGCCACTTTTCAGCCCTTCGATGGCCGACAAGCTACAAGTTACAACTATAGTCGCTCATCACGTGAACCTCAAGGTATATAGTATCTATATAATATATATATATATGCACTACATCAAGGGACCTTTCCAATGCCCTTTCATGTATAATATATATATAGATATATATATATGTACATGCATTGAACTTAAGAATCTTGCGGCCATTAGTATCGATCTCGATTAATCAATTCAGATATTTGATGTTTATTGCGCGCTGATTCTGCCCCAACCAGCTTGGAGGGAGCAATTGTCTCTCTTTTCCTCTCTATTTAGCACCGCTTGCACTTATTTGCTAGATCCTGTGTCACATTTCTGGTCATAAGTGAGCACACCAGATCTACATGTTGCAGGGTCCGTCCCCTTCCCCCTGAACCAGGACGTGAAAGACCCGTGATTGGCCTCCAGTGGAAAGCTGTATGGTGTATACTGTATATATATATATATACTCACCTGCCTAAAGCTGAGGCTAATGCACTCACTCGGTCTCGCCCTCCGCGAATTTCAACTTTCAGCCGCCCCTTGCCTGGGCCCTCGGCAGTGGCTCACACATCGGTCCGACGACCCTTTTTGAGCAGCAATCTCCTTTTTTGCCGCGCTCTTCGTTGACCCTAGTTTGTACTACAGGTTCATTTTTAACGATCCTTTCATATTTATATGTTAATATATATATATATATACCTCATTTACCTCTATTAGATTGCATATGTTCATTCATGAAACTTCTGTTTTTTTTTTGTTTCTTTTCACCTAGCTCTGGGGTCTCACACCTCCAGATCCAGCAGATGACGTCTCTTCTTCCTCCTCTTTAACTTCATCGGTACCTGGTGTCACCTTCTTTTCCATCTCCGGTGCATACGCGTACTTACTCCACTGTCTTATTCTCGCACCAAAATGGTAGAACGCAAAAGGAATAGCACAACAGGCCAACGAGATGAACGCCATCAACGACGTTGCCCATTCGTAACCTAACCTATGGTACATCTGCACGGTGAACAAGGGCACTGCTGCACCCCACATGGATCTCACGAATGTCTTTGCAGCCAAAGCTGAAGCTGCATAGTGCTGGTAAGAATCCACAATGTAGTTGTTAGCAGGGTTGTACAACATGTTGAACCCAATTCCACACGATAGACCAGAGATGCAAGGGCCTGCCCAAGAGAGACGTGGGTACGACGACCAAGCAAACGAGAACAATCCAATAGGAATGAACCAGCAACCCACCATCATCGGAATCAACCTGAGTTCTGCTGGTGGCAATTCGCCTCTTTCTCGGTAACTGTTGGCTCTTCTATTGTAATCCTTGTTGATGTATGGAGAACAGAACGACCCGATCAAGACCCCAACGGCAACAGGAATGAACATCAATCCGGTCTTGCTGTCGGACCAACCTTTACCTTCTCCATAAACAACAGGAAATCCAAAGAAGAACATGTACAACAACCCGTACAAGATCGACATGTACAAAGTAATCAAGAACACAATCACCTCTTGTAACAAAATGAAAGGTCTCAAAACCGTTTGCTTAACAATCTCCTTCTTGTTTCTGATCTTCATCTCAGCTAACGATCTGTAGGTATCGTCACCCGTCAATTTCCGTAACTTTTTAGCTCTCCATTTCAATATTTGTGCATGAGAAGTCTCTGGGATAACGATCGTAATCACCATATAAACAGCCCCACTGAAGATCAAAATCACCCAGTACAACCACCTCCAACCAACGTTGTCACCGATGTAACCCCCAATCAAAGGTCCCACAACCGGACCTAAAAACGGAGCCGCTGAAAAAACACTCATTGCCATACCACGATCTTCTGCTTTGAACAAATCAGCAAGTGACCCACCGATTAAACACATCGGTGCAGAGAAAGCAATGCCGTCGATCAACCGACACACAAGCAACGTTCCAATGTTCTGTGCCACTGCACATGGGATCACAAAGATGACACCGAAAGCTAACGTGACAACGTAGACGATACGACGGCCAAACTCTTCTGACAAAGGAGCAAACAACAAAGGTCCAAACCCGAACCCCATCACAAACAACGTCACAGTCAAGATCACTACTTCTTGACTCACTCCAAAAGTCTTCATTGGACCACGGATGTCACCTGTCACTATAGCTGAGGACAATGCCACTGAAAAACATGTAATTCCCAACAACATCGTCAACAACCACTTAAAAGCAGGGCTCCAGTTTGTAGGATCGTCTTTGTCGTTGTCCATAAAGACAACGAGCCTCATCTGCGTCTCTTGATCAACAGGATACTTCCAAGGGTCTGACTCGTGGAAGCCTGAGATTGGGTCTTTTTCAAAATGGCTGGCTTTCCGTTCAGCATCAATGGGTTCTTCGGGTGGTCCAAGAGCACCAAAACCTGTATCCATGTTGCTCAAAACTTTCTCAACGGCTTCGGATCTGTCGGTGAGCATTCTTTGTAGCCTGTGTTGGTCATCGTCATCGTCTTCTTGATTTTTAGCGGTGGCTACTCTTGCGAGGTCGCTCAGTCTAGACTGTTTTCTCTGTAATTCTGCATTCTGGTTGATGTCCTCAGCTTGGTTTGGAGTGAAACTCCTAGCTGAGTCCACTGACTCGATATCTGGATGCAAACTGTTAATTGGCATGATTTTACTTTATAATCACCCCTCAAAAAAAAACTATTCAAGAATTCCCCCCCCCCCCCAAAAAAAAAAAAAAAATGGGCCAGGATGCCGTGTATTTATATGACTTTTTTCCTATCAATACATACATGAAAGAAAATTTGATACGAAATGGTTAAAACTTAAATGTTCTACATGAACACACATGCCTATAATTGGTACAACACTTCTTATATATATACCATATGCCTGAATTCATGCATGTATAACTCGGAGGTGAAGCGAAGATGTACCTTGTTTCAACAATAGCCGCAACCACTGGATTCTAACGGGACAAAAATCACGCATGCGGCAGCAGATCTGTATATAAGCTTATAATTTATGGCAAGTAAAGCACGTATACGGTAAGACCTCTGATCTGGGGATACCTTCGGTACAAACGGTCTATATTTGCCAGTTATCAGTATATATATAGATATAATTGGGTACCTGTTTAACTCGTTTTCTTGTCCCTAGAACTCTTTGTTAGATCCCCTAAACAAATATCCAGGTTTCAGCTACTGTACACTTCGAATAATATAAGTATATATATATATATATATAAAGATATGTTGTAAAGAAGTAATCTATAGCAAGCGTGCGATCCTGCTTGGTTTAATTAGCTTGGAATTAAAGTTTTGTCCACGATGTGCACCGTGTACTTGACGTTCCATCTGAAACAACTAAATCCAATTCATATATATGTATATCTTACATATAGAGAGTGTTCAGGATCCAAGTTGACCCGGGCGGGGTCCGACTGGTCAATACTCTGACTTCATTGACCATTGTTTGATTATAACTTTGCAGCGATGTGGTTACCCCACGAGTTTGATGTATTAGAATATTGTATATATATATATATATATATATATGTTGATTTTTTAAAGTTTAATATTAAGCATTCTGATGGTCATATGTATATATATATGCATATAGCATCATTGTTTCTTTTTCTTTCCCCACTCAAAATATCACTGGATCTAGGGTCTCCTCCTCTTCTTCCGATGACGAACTGATAGGCTCTACAAACAAACTGTTGTTGCCTGTGGTTGACTTTGATTTCCCCTGATGCTTCGCATTAGGAAACAATTTCCTAATCGTTGTCTTCTTGTTGTTTTCCGGTGTAGACATCGTCAAGTCGATCACCGACTGGTCCATCTCAACGTGTCTCACTTTGCTCTCCAAAAAGATAAGAGAAGAATCGTTACCAACACCAACATCTTCATCTTGCAAAGAAGCGTCCGATTCGATAATAACAGGTTTGGTCGATGACCCCACCACTTTCGTTGGATTTTGGGTTATTGTCGACGTTGCCGCCTTCTTGTTGAAGCATAGGATCGGACTTGCATCCAACTTCATCTGCTTCTTCTTCTTCTTCTTCGGAGACATGTTGGACGTGCGCTTTGGTGAGTGGTCAACTACAACAAGGGTGGCAGCCTCGGGGCGTAGGCTCGGCATATTCGCTCCAAAAGGTGAGCTCGTCCTTCTTCTTGGCCGCTTCTTCGGCGTTGCTTCAGCGGCGGGGGCGGGGGTGGAGGCGGCAGTGTAACTGTCAGAGTTACCTGTGTTGGGGTCCCACTCCCCGTCCCGCGGTGCGCATACCGCGTTCACATCAAAGTGTCTCTGCCGCGTAGGCGTTGTGGTGGTGGTGGTGGTGTTAATGTTGATTTTTTTTGACATCTTGATCGGAGACCTCGTGAGGTTCTCTAAAGTGGACGACTGCCTCGAGATACTCTTCCTCTTCTTCGGGGAGTTCTTCTTGCTGGATTTCTCCTTTTCGTACTCTTCAACCAACCGTCTACCTGTCTCACTACAATAGAGTAAATGTTTCGGCAACCAAACGTACTCGAGCTTGCCCCAGTTTGCAACAAGGTTGTAATTCTCGTCGTACAATTCCTCATCACCGTTTGTTCCCAAGTACCTGTCCATGATCGAATGCTTGTTGTACTTCACCTGGTACTGTTCTTCCACCCACCGTGGGACGTACATATCGTCATTGCGTTTCTTCAACGGCAGTCCGTGGTTCTTGTGTCCTGACACAAACAACTCAAACTGCTTCTGCTGCTCGTTGTTGTTCTTGTTGTTGTTGTCCATCGCGAGAATCGCACGTAGTACGTACACTTCGGCAAGGTGGTCGAGCATAAACGACCTCGTTGACCTTGCAATGGGGAACCTGTAAGTGCACATCACACGGAAATCGGGCTCTTCGAACCACGCCAGCCTATCCCTCTTGTACTCGGTCACCACCAACGGTTCACGTTCACCAACACCAACACCAACACCAACAGGATCCTTGCTGATTACATCCCTGTCGTTACCTCGAACGACAAGCATCTGCTCGTCACCTTGCAATTCGATCGAATTTGGTTGTGGGATCCACGACAATCCTACAGGAATTCCACCACTTTGATCCGCTTCCAAGTCACTGCAGTTTGTGTCGAACAAAGAAAACTTGTACACTTTGTCCGTTAAGAAAGGATAGAAGTGGCACATGCAAAAGAAGTCACTCGGCAGAACCACACTACCGTTGTACCTAATCTTGAACAATTTACCGCTGTTGTGCTTGATGTCCCTCGATAGAGCCTCGTTGATGCGTTGCAACCGTTGTAACCTTTCACGGTACCCAAACGGTGGTTTGCCCAACATAGCATCCTTTGGATCGACTCCATAATACGTCCTCGCCAACTCCTTAGCGTAGTCCATCGTTATCATCTTCTCCTCCTCTTCCTGATCATCATTACGGTCGTCTAAATGCGTCCCCAATTGTGCAAGCTTGAAAGTTCTCGTTATGCCTAACCCTACAACACCATCGCTGTAATCGCTTCCGTTCAAACAAGCCACAAAGATCATCCGGTCTTTGTCTATCCCAGACAAGGCTTCGATCTTGGAAATACGGTATGGAGTCACGTAAAATTCCGATTCTTGATCAATTCCAACGTAAGTTGCCGGTTTGTCAACCAACCATTTGGAAAAATTCTTCAAGATCGTCTTGGCACCGTACATGAACCCATCGGAATCGTTACTCAAAACTGCATCTATCACGTTCATGTCGTCCAACCTTGCAAGTTCAGCTTCAGCTTCACCTGCTGCATCGATATAAGTCACGTTCCAATCCCGTAAAAGACGACGGACGTGCTTTGCCACAGAGTAGTCGTCATCATGTACACCGTTGGACCGTTTGATCGCAAGGTTCGTTGCTTTGTACACACGCTCAAAATCATCGTCTCCTACTTCTCCGGTAAGAACACTCACAAAACCACCACCACCACCACCACCACCATCCCATCGTTTCTTGTGGATCTTGAACTTCCCATCAAACACAAACACAAACGACAAGTTCAACCTCAAAAGCTCCCTTATCCTCGCACTGAAATTCAACAACAACTTACCCACAAACTCATCGTTGCTCCCGTTCCCACCTGGCAAAAATTGGCTGAGTTCGGCAAGCCACATGTACGCATCGATACCCAAACGTAAGTTCCTCCCTTGTTCCAAGTAAAAATCCCTTGCGTATATCCGTAACGGAAGTCTGGTGTCAAAAGTGCCCAAGTCAGCTAGCTTGTCCCATAGTCCAGGAATAGTCATGAAATTAACTGTAGTAGTGCAATTGCCATGTACAGCAGAAACAATAACAACAACAACAACAACAACAACTTATTCTTCCAAATCGCCGTAGTGGATCAAAAAACATACTATACATGCACCTACAGAGGGACGCCACACAGTCGCACTGCCCGGAAAAACGGGATTTTCATCCCCACAAAATGTCTTTTTTTTTTTTACCTCGTTTGTGTTCAAACAACACTGTTATAACTGTATACATATATATATATATAGCTATCTATATATATCATAATAAGGGCTCCGGTATAAGTGCCTTGTAACAAATCAATCTATTTACATATTAAAAAAAAAAAAAAAAAAAAGAAGAATCTCTCAAACAACCTCGCTGATCACGTTGGCAGCCTCTCTGTAAGTCCGCAACAACTTCTCGCACTTCTCCCTTTCCTGGCTCAAGTTTTCATCCTCATATAGCAGCTCATCAAACAACGCCTCGTTGTACAACTTCTGCACCAACGTATTCTGAACAGTCTCCTTGGTGTAGTTCACGAGCAAGCACATGATCGATTTAGGCACCTGGTCCTGGATCATCTCACGAACGATACCAAAATACGACACGATCAACCTACGGATCAACTCACACTCCAACTGTTCCCTCTCGGACAACTCCTCGTCCTCTTTGATCATCAAAGATTCCATCTGTTGTTCCAATCTCGTTTGCACAGGAACGTGGAATTGCAATGGGCTCGATTCGGTAGGGTATCTGAAGGAATCCGTCTCCAAAGTGGCAGACTCGTTCAAATGGGACTGAGATTGTGATTGCGAGGATGGTGGTTGGTCCTTACCGAAAAAGAAGTTTAGGAAAGAATCCTTTTCGCCTGTGGCACTGCCGTTACCACTCTGCGAGTGCGAGTGAGCCAGCGGTTGCGATGAAGATGGTTGTTGTTGTTGTTGTTGTTGTTGAGAAACATGGCCGTTCTTCTTTTCAGCTTCTTTCAACTCTTCAATGGTAGAGCTAGCATCCGAAGGTTTGTGCGATCTGGCACCGTTTTCAGAAGCAGTACCGTTAGCAACCGGCGACCGATGGGAGTCTTGCAATTTAGGTCTTGGCAACAGCTCCTTTTGCTTCTGTCTCTGCCTTTCTTCCACGACACCTGACATGGCTGCAGCGGCACCGACAAAGTTTGGATGGTTGGTGTTGATATAAGCCCTGTGGATCTCGATCAAGCTTTCAACGTATTTTGTGGTTGGTCCCAACCGTTCCCTTAGTAACTCCGAGACAACTTCGATAAGTTTGGTTTGCATCTTTGGATATCTACTCAACTCGGTGGACCCACAGTTGTGGCAAATCTTCATCAATTCTTCGTACACTAGCTCGACGCATCTATGAGAAGGGCCTTCGAGGAGTTTAATCTGGGGTTTAACCAATAGGTCAAAGGCCAGTTCAGGAACGAAAAGGGAAGGTCTTGGACCGGTCGAGTTTCTAATTGCGGTTCTGATGTCGTGCACCGACAAGTTGGCCACTGGGTTGATCGATGCCAAAGAGTTGCCAAACACCTCGTAGTAGAGGTAGTAGATTCTGGCACCACCACATAGTTCTTTGGTACTGATTTCGCTCGAATTACCTTCGATGGAATTGATGAAATTGTTGGCAAATTTGTTCATCAATTGTAAGATTAGGTTACCTCTGTTAGCTTTGGAGACGATGTTGATATCTCCATAGGAAGCTAATTCCTGTTCTGTCTGGCCCATCAAAGTGTTCAACTTGGCTTTAATGTCTGGTAAACGTTCTCTAATGTGTTGCATCAAAGTCTTGTTTAAAGTTTTGGCCAAGTATGCGGTACCACATCTGTTTGCGATGTTCTTGTAGGCAGGATGGCTTCTAAAGAAGTCTTCTTCGGCACGCAAACTTTCGTCCAATCCTTTATTGACGGCAATGTCCTGTTGAGATCTGTTAACGACACCGACAAAGCCTAGTTTCAATGGGTAAACTTTACCAGTCAAAATATCCAAGGCGTTTGTTCCATGGTCCATGAGATCCAATTTGGACAAGATACCGATGGTTCTCTTACCTTGAGGGTCAACCTGCCTAGCCAGCTTCAAAGATTCGGAATTCACCAAATCGACGTTTGCAGGAGACACTGCCAAGATGATCGAGTTTGGTTTGGAGATGTATTCCAAGATCAAATTTTTGATCTGTCTCTCGATATCGGTTGGTTGATCACCTATAGGGATCTTGGTTAAACCGGGCAAGTCGACCAAAGTCAAGTTCAAAACGTTGGGGGAGTAAATCTTTAAGTTGATGGGTATTCTGCTGATGCCTTTGTTTTTACCAGCGATTCTAGCGGTTTCGTTTTCAATCTCCCTTCTGATCTGTTGAAAGTTGTAGAATCTCTTGTCTGGGATGTGCAAGAACTCTCCCCATTCTGAAGGTGTTCTATCTGCACGCTCACTATTGCCGCCGTTGGCAGAGGATCTCAAGTGATCTTCCAAAGTGAAATCGGATGTATTCAAGTCGGTGTCAAACCCGGTCTTGTGAACCATTGGGTCATCTGGTTGGACGTTTATGAGTTGTAGGATCAAAGGTCTTCTGGTGACGATACCTGTACCTCTTGGCAAGAAATCTTTACCGACGATGTTTTCCAAGACGGAGGATTTACCCGCGGATTGGGACCCGATGACGGTCAACAGGGGCAAATCCAAGTCTGTGAGGTTAGTGTTGGTGACGATGTCCTGTAGTTTGTTGACCACGGGGATCAAGTCTGATAGAGAAGACATTAGGGGAAGAATAGCGTGAAGTATGAGGGGATTGCAAGGTGTAAGAGTGGAAGGAAAGGAGTGAACGAACGAACGAACGTATAGTAGAAATTAGGAGATGATCAAAACAAAAGCAAAACAACAACGGCGACGCTCGCGGTTGCTCTCTCTCTGCTTACGTGCTGTGTTATGTAATACATGTACATCTATCTATTTTTGTCTATCTATCTATCTACTCTTCTTTCTCGTCACTTCTTTCTCCGTCTCTGCCTCCACACCTCTCTTCTTCGATCTCACACTCATCACGTTGATCACCGTCGTCGTCGTCGTCGTCGTCGTCGTCTGCATCTCCTTCTCACCTTCCTCAACCAATCTCCCGCTGATGCTCACGACGCAACCTCCTTCCAATCCGAAACTCTCCAACATGGCAACGCAGCTCTTCAACACCTGCGAATACGACACCTCCTCAGAATAATCTACACCAACCACCAACTCCTTCAACTTCTTGAACTTCTTCCTGTTCAACAAGACAACACTTTGATCGTCAAATCGGTAGTGGTTGGCCGTCTGAGTCTGAGTCTGAGTCACCCCTTGCACGCCAACCAACCCAACAACGATCCCGAGACGGAACTCCTGCCTTATTGACAACTCGGTCCAAAAATGCGCCATCTTCAACTTCTTGATCCTGTTCTCCACCACTAGATGCTCCAAGAACCGACCTTTAGGATCGTCGGGCAACAACGGGATGTGGTATACAGCCAGATCGTCTTTGTTTCCAACATCCGAATAAACGTCACCGACGGTCCAATCGTCACTAGGAAAGAACCGTTCGATTTGCCTTCTTTCAGAGTTCAACACGTTCACTGCCTTCTTGTGAACTTTTTTGAAACATGAGTCCACAATAGGGTTCAATGTCTTCAACCACCACTTCAACAATTGGCCGTCATTTAACAGGTGCTTCCCTTTATTCTTACTGGATTCAGGAAACAAGTACTGTGGTTCGGCCCTCGTAAACATCACCAATTTTGTAACAATCTCCCCAGGTTCTTCAACTAACAACTTTAAATCCTCGTAGTTTACGATTACTTCTCCTCTGTTGCTGGTCCCATCGTCGTTGGATGATGATCGTACAGGCATACCGTACTGTGGGTCTCCACCTTTCTTATGTCGTTCAGCAAGGATGTGCAACGATCTTTGTACGACCGATTGGAACGGTTTATGATCTTTCAATACAACCATGTCACGATTCAATTTCTGATTCGACGATAAGTCAGCAAGGTACTTTGTCACAGGATATTTAAGAATCCATTCCACTATCGTTCCCACCACTGGACCCACTTTGATTTGGGAACCTGCTAATCCTGTAGTGTCTGCCTTCGATACAAACACCGTCCTTTCGATCTTTTTGTCTTTAAGAATGCGCAAATACACGTACACTTCGATACCCAAGAAGGGCAAGTTGTCGGAAAAGACCGTTACAAAGTGGACCGCTTTCACCGTTGTCTGTCCTTGTTCAGGGTGTTGGATGAGCGGATGGCATTTGCGGGGTGTTGTTTGTAAGTTGAGGACTCGGTACGGGTGTGTGGATTTGGGTAAAACGTTACTTAGTTTGGTTGGTAGGTCTGAAGTGGCCATTGCCGTTACTGAAGATGGGTTGTAGAAAGGTGAAAGAGCAGTAAGTATGGTGGGAGAGAGATTTATCATTTTATGCGTGACAAAAGTTGTTGTTGTTGTTGGTGGCAGACGCGTCGATCGACTGTCTTGTTTTCGTAAATTGTGGGGCCGTTGTTGGGATTTACAAATTACAACATCATCAAATAACTATATATTATATATTATATATTAACTTACTTATATCTATTTATTCTCAAGCATCGACGTAGTCCTGTGGGTAGAAGATCAATCTCTCGATACCTGCTTTGGTCAAGATCACCATTCTGATCACACCACCGGAGGACCCGTCCCATCTGATGGCCTGTGACAAAGCAGTCTTGATGAATGCAATCGTCTCCTCTTGACTCATACCCGACTTGAAGTTTTTCTTACACCAACCGTAGATAAACGCCGATCCGGACCCTGCAATCGTGTATTCGTGTTTGTGGATGGACCCACCCAAAGGTATGCTGTACACTTCCCCACCCCGTTTCTCATCGTATCCTGCACAGATGATTCCTGCAGTCAAATTGTCCTTGTTGTTGTAACAGAGTTCTTGGAATAATGAGGCAGCTATCTTTGTCGTTGGACTACGTCCGTTGTTTGCCTTGTACATTTCCAAATGGTACTTGACAATGTCCGCCACTGCCTGCGTGTCTGCAGCAGACCCGGATCTACAACACCAGATCTTGTCGTGGATCTGGGTCAACTTGTCGGTGACACGGTTGGCAATGTAAGAACCTGTGGTGGTCCTGCTATCTGCACCCAAGATGACGCCGTCTTTGAAGGCGACGGCCATGATGGAGGTTCCGAGGCTGACTTCGCCTTTCTTGAGATGGTTGATGTCGACGTGAATCGATGAGTCCATTGTGTGTGTGATTAATGGTCAATTGGTGGGTGGGTGGGTGGATTGTATAAGAGAGGAGAGACAAGAGAGGAGAGAGGAGAGAGCAGGGTGGTTGAATAAAGAGAAGGAAAATGAGAAGAAGAAGAAGGAGAAGAAGGCGTTTTCGCCACTGGGATCTTCTTTGGTGCAGAGGTGTTCTATTTTGGGTGTTTGCACGACCATCTGGAGAAATTTTCGTTTTTTTTTTTGTTTTTTGGTTTTTTTAATGTCGATTTCTGTTTTGGTGGTTGATTTTTCTTCTTGTCTGTATTTTATTTATATCTACTTCCACTTGATATTCCCCTCCTCCCTCCTCCCTCCACTGACTCATCATGCCCCCACTCTCATTCGACTTCTCCATCCTATCCTCCCCTCAAGACGCCTGGGGCCCTGCTGCCACCGTCCCTGCCAGCCTCGGCTTCAACGACGTGCCCTACGCTCCCTTCTCCAAGAGCGACAAGTTGGGTAAAGCTGCCGACTGGCAACAGAACAAAGAGGACGAACTCAAGTTGCAACAGCAGCAGCAGAAGAACCAGAACCAGAATCAGAACCAGAAGAAAAGAGACCAGTACCATGCTTACGGTGCCTCTGCTGCCAAACTGTTTGGTGCCGAAGCTGAAGAAGAGGAGTTTTCTGTCGTTGACAACAATGCAACTCCAACCTCCCAACAGACGGTTTTAAGAGGAAAGAAACCATTGAATCAGGGCAAACAACAAGGTAAACTTGCCGGTGGTGCTTCCAGATCTCAGAATTCTAGACAACCTTTCAACAACAACAACAGCAGCAACAACAACAGCAACAACAACAACAACAACAACAACAACAGTAGTGGTGGTAGTAATAGCAACAACACTAACAGCAACAACATCGGTGGTGGTTTCAACGTCGCAGGTGGTAGAGGAGGTTACAATAACAGATACAAGAAAGAGGAGAAAGTTAGAGATCCTTCCGTCAAAGTTGGCGCCAAGTGGAACTTGGTTGCTGAAATTGAAAACAGCAAGTTGACCAAGTTGAACCTAGAAGTTGGTTCTTGTTCCGAAGTGGCTAGCTACGGTACCGTCAACGGTTACGTCAAGAAGTACGAATCTTTCAAGCCAGAGATCTTGAAAGCATCAGACAGAACCATCTTGAACCCATCCACCTCCGAAGATCCTGTCATCAAAGGTTTTGCTTCCAAGAAGGCAGCAAAAGTTTTCGCCACAGATACCATCTTGGCCCAACTAATGTGTGCTACCAGATCGGCTTACTCTTGGGATATAATAGTCACCAAAAAAAATGGTTCCATCTACTTTGACAAGAGAAAAGGTACCGACAGATTGGAAGTTGACGAAAACACCCACAATCCTCCTTCCGACAACCAAGAATCCGACATGAACGGAGCCACAAACCTCTCCTTGGAAGCAACCTACATCAACAACAACTTTGTCGCCAATTCTCTAGACACATCAACACAACACGAATTCTCCACACCATCAAACCCGTTCGTGTCGTCTACATCCCATGAAATCCACCTCTTGAATAGAGGTTACAAGTACAAGAAGTATGCCCTACCATCCTCCGACCCTGAAGCTGAACCACTAGAGATCATCACCAGAACCGAAGTGGATGCCATCTTGAAAGATCAAGGCAAGTTCCTTTCCATTTACGCTTTCAACCAATACAACCCAACAACCACTAACGATTGGAAGACAAGACTGAACCAATCCCGTGGTGTCATCTTTGCCGAAGAGTTGAAGAAGAACAACAACAAGATTTCCAAGTGGACAGTGAGATCGATCTTGGCAGGTGTCGATAGCATGAAGATCGGATTCGTCTCTAGAGCCAACGCAAAGGATAATACCAAGCACGTCGTTGCAGGTGCTGTCACTTACACACCTGCCGATTTGAGTTACCAGATTGGTTTGTCCATCGGTAACGGGTGGGGTATAGTGAGATCATTGATCGATATCATCGAACATGAAGGAGGCGACAACGATTACAAGTTTGTCATCTTGAAAGATCCAAACTCTCCTAAGATCGGTGTCTATAAAGTTCCTTTGGATACGTTTGCCTACGCCAACGATGAATAATTGAACACCTCCTTATTTTATTTTATTTTTTTTTATTTTATTTTTTTCTTTTAATTAAAAAAACCTCATTATACTTAAAAAAAAAAAAATTCTAATATACATTCTATTGGATAAACACATTCTCAGGATCCTCCTCGCCTTCTTTTTTCCTCTTTGAAACTTCCCCTGATCCCTTCCTAAATTCGGGATCCCGTAACGGCACACCACCAACTTCTCTTCTTGGCCGAATCGGCGTGGACACAGACACCGTCACTTCGTCTTCTTCTTCTTCTTCTAACTCGCTCTTGACAGGTGAATCCTGCTTCATCTGCCTATAGTGGTTCCTCCGCTGTTCTAACCGCATACGACGAACCCTTTCCGTCGCAGGAACACCAACTGAACCTACACTTCCCCTCCCAACAGGAGTTCTTGTAGGTGACGACAACGTTGTAAACGTAAAGTTCGGCTCGATAGAAAAACTTCTCAAGTCGGGTACTTCGCCTGCCTCGTACAACCGGAGCTTCGTCAACTGGTTACGCCGCTGTGCCAACGGTGACAGCTTAGGTGACGACAGACCCACAGGGGACACAAAGATGTGGTCGTCGTATGACACTTCGGATCGCTCTTTTTGTTGTTGTTGTTGTTGTTGTTGTTGTTGTTGTTGTTGTTGTTGTTGTTGTTGTTGTTTGTCGGTATAGTTCGTATGCCAGATGTCAAGAAACAACTTCATCCTGTTCCTATCCCACCGACGCTCGAATGACTCTGCGTTCTTCAAGTCGTTCTGCAACTTGATCCACTTCAACGACATCCGGGACATCGCGTCGCTTAAAAGATCAACGTTCTTCAACTCCACAAACTCGTCGCAGATCAACGAAAGCTCGCTCGTCCTATCCACCGCTCTTTTCCAACGGTTCAAATGTTTGGTCTGCAAGGACAACTCCCGGAAGTTTATAGCGTCCTGCATGTCATTCGAAACCTTCAACTGCCTACCCTTCCACAGTTGCAAGTACTTGCCCGTGACGTTCTCTCTGCAGGAAACCGTGTACAACTCGTTCAATCTTTCTGTCCGTGACACCAACTCAACATGCTTGTCCAACCACACATCTAGCGTACGCCTTTGCAACCGCTTGTCGGTTCGCAACTTGGACTCACTTAAAAAATCTATACACATAGCATCTACCCCTTTCAACGTCTCCACTCTATGCTTCCAAAACCGGAACGCTGAACGCAAGCTAGAACAACTCTCAAACTTCTTCCGCTTACACTCTAGTCCCTTATAAACACCCGCCTCGTCCCGCCACAACTTAAAACACCTCTGCTTCAACTTCTCCTTCCTCTCATGCTCGCTCAACAGACACCGTGCCCCCAACCTCCAACGATCAAACAGAAACCGCTTCAACGCAACCTTGCCGTCGTTCGTCACTTTAACCTCCCTCAACGACAACTTCCACCGCCTCATCACCTCCATGGCAAGCCTCTGGGCACGGTACCCGTCTGCAACAACGTTCATCTGCTGTTGGTCTAACCACAGCTTGAAATGCTTCTTCACCAACGCAGAATCGGTCCGCATGACCGCTGCTTCCACCATACGTTCGTTCGCTACAAAATTCCGCCAGTTGTCAAATACCCACCTCAAGAGGTGCACGTCGTTCTTTCGTATCGCCTCCTGCTCTAGCACGTGCAGATTGTAGTTCCCGATCCAACAACTGAGCTGTCTTTGCATGACAAACTGCCGTTCAGCTTGTTTCAACACCATCAGCGTGTCCAACTTCAAACTCGATTTTCGCAACATCAGTTTGAAAAAACACCGTTTCAAGCTCGTCGTGGCAAAAGATTCTGCATCCCGCAAAAGTTTCTTTTTTGCAGCATACGCATTTTGTAACTTGTCAAAGTACAACCTTTTAACCAACTTGGAATCCCCAAGCATCTCACATACAACGGCTTTGGCGTCCCTAGCGGTAGCAGCTAGCTTCCAAACCCTCATGTACTTCTTACCAACGGTTTGAATTGCAAACTGGTTCATCTTCGAATCCAGAGTTTGCTGCTTCAACTCCCTTTTAAATTTCCAAAGAAGTAGAAATTTTTCCAAGGTAAACAGATCCGCTTCCAACCCCATCTTGCCGTGCTTGTTGTATACAAAGACCCACTTCTGCACCGTTCTATAGGACAATAACGAATCGTAAATGATATCCGTCTTCTGCTGCCTCGTTGTTTCTTTCTGCAGACGATCAACCCATTGCGCAAGGTAATTTTTCTGCACAAACTTATTCCAAAGAGCCATCAACGACCGATCCGTTCTCGAATACGTCGCGTTGTCGTACCACAACCTGATAAACGTCTGTTTGCACTTCAAGTTCGATTCGGTCTTGTATAGAGCATACCGCATCTGTACACTGGGTGCGATGGACGACCCATGGTATTGGAACGGTTCCGAGCTTGGAATCATCGAGAGAAACTCCAATTCGTGGTATAGATCTTTTGGTGTGTCGTTCAATTCCACGCATTTCGAAACAAACCGTCTCACGTCCCTTAGATAAAAATCCGTCTCTGTTGGGATTCCATCCTCTTTTAAAACTTGCACGTACACTTTGAGCAATTCGGAGAACCAACGTAGGTTACTTGGAATACCTTCTGGTATATTTCGTGAATACGCTGTGATGATCCGTGACACTAGAGAAATTAGTTCTGTATCTGTGATCTTCATCATCATCTCCTCTTGTTCAGTTTCACGTATCGGCAAACCTTCAGCTGACTCTACATTAGTCGTGTAGTTATCGTCGTCGTCGTCGTCGTCATCGTCGTCTTGATCGAGTTTGAATTGCCGTATGATCGGTACCAGAATCGGGAAGATCGGGTTCACCGAGAAGAAGGAGTCGATCTTCTCTTTAACTTTAACGCTATCGCTTCTGTCAACCAACAAATATTTCGTTGTGTTGAATATATCCAAATGTAGCTCACTGACAGATCTAATGTCGTAAACGATACCGATCTTATTGAGCCCTACAAACGTACTCACGATCATCTTGGCTGCTCGCTGCACTTTCGTCGATACCACTGTACTCCTATCTGCTCTCGAAAGTGAAGCAATCAACATCAACAGTCCTTGCTCGTAACAGTTGTTGAAAGACTCGTTGTTGGAAACGAATTCAAGAGCCATGATCGACCTCTCTAGGTCTTCTTCATCTGAAATGCTCGATGTGTCATCTAGCAAGAAACTCGTTCTCTGATGGTACCTAATCTCATAAGTAAACGCCCTCTGCACCAACTCGACAAGCTGCATCTCCTTGGATATGCTGCCAACCAGAGATTCATGTTTTAAAAGCACTTTCCGGATCTTGTTAACTAGCGCAACGTCTCTGGTGATGTCCTCCAGCGTCCTCGTTGGTGACTCCTCTATCGCTCTTACAATCGACTTTGTACGGTTCACATCACCTAACGACTTTCTGATTTCATCAAGCACAGGTTCGCATCGTCCTTCATCGAACGATTGGTCTTTTCCTAGGTATTGCAAACATTGGAAACGAAAGTTCCCGAGCGTACAACCAATCTCCAAGCTCACGTTCTTGTATTTATCCGCAGCAAACATCGGTTCGTCGATCCCCAAAAGTAACTGCCATTGCAGTTTAAGATCCTCGAGTTGGGATCGGGTGATCAAATGGAGTGGTGTCTTGGATAGATTTGATAACAAGGTTATCAAATCCATTAACTCATCTAGACCACCGTTAGATGACGCCATATCGGCTCGGTTGTGGTTGCGATTCTGTAAGCAGAGATGAATCAAACTTTCAACGTTTGAACCTGTATATACTCGTCTATTGTTGATTGCCCTGCGAGCTTACACACCTGTAGTTAGTCCTATCTAGAGAGATTGTCCATATATAAAGAAACCCCATGCATGGAGACGGATCCTGTCTTTGTTTGTTTTTGTAGACGCGTTGATACGCAGCGTCGTTTTCGTGGGTCGATCGACCGGCAATTGTTTCTTTCCAAGGCTGCGCACGACCGTCGGTGAGCGAGGCCTCGAAGACTGAAAGTTGTAAGAATTGTTCAAGTTGCACCCTTCTCACTCCCTGTTGCAACGAAGTGTTTCCGTATCAGCCAAGGTTTGCATAATCAAAAATAGTACAATGTCTCAATTCTGCGGCTACACGTTGGAGCTCGAATTGAACGATGACAAGCACACAAGGCTAAAAGGTATCATCAGCAAGATCGTCAACAGAAGCTTGATAGTTTCCAATGCCGAGTATCTAGACGGTTCTAATTTGAGAGAGAAAGAGGTCACCATCGATGCTGATGGCATTAAGGACTTGAAAGTGATTGAGCTACCACCTAAGAAGAAAAAGGAGAAGAAGAACAAGAACAAGAAAGAGAAAGATGACGATAGAAGACCAGCCACCACAACAGCGGACGTGAAATCGGATAGCCAAATAACAACTAGTACGTCCAAGCCGATGGTTCCAAACGGTGGTAGTTCAGTCTCCCAGTCGAGATCCAACACCCCTAATCCAACCAAACAACGTTCTAAGAGGGAGAAGGTCAAACCTCTACAGGATCCAAATCTTCCTTACAACTACCATGCCAACGGTATCGACTGGGAGTCGGAGAACGCTCACAAGGTCAAAAACTTGGAAGAGTTTGATTTTGCTTCGAACCTTCAGAAATTCGACAAGGCTTCTGTATTTAGAGAGCTCTCTGAAGGTGATAAAGTTGACCCGTACAACAGATTAGTCGGACACAACAAAGTGGCCGAAAAGACCAACTATGACAACAGCGAGATGGTTCTACAGAAGAAAGCTGACGATTGGGATAAAAAGACCGAAAGCAAGTCTCCTTCTAGAACTGCAACACCTCAGTTTAATGAACCTGTTAAAGTTGAAGAGAGATCGTTCAGCGATAACTCGGCTACAGTTTTGCAACGTAGAAACACGACCCCTGCTATTGCCGGTTCGGTGCAATTGAAATGCGTCGATGACAACTCACCATCTGCTACGTGCTCTCCTTTGCAGTTGGTAGAAATCGAGAATATCGCCACCGAGAAGTTTGGTATAACACAGGAGATCTTGGCAGAGAATACCGGTAGAGGTGTTGCCGAATTGATCGTTAAGAATGTGTTAGGAGAATTTAGAGTGTCGAACTTCAACCACAATTCACCTCCGTTGGTGTTGTTGCTTGTTGGTAACAACAGGTCGGGTGCTAGGGCATTGGCTGCAGGTAGACATCTATTCAACCACGGAATTAGAGTCATTGCGTACTTACTACATGATTTTGAAAAATCCGAAGACGAGTTGATGCCTATTGTTTCTAAAGGTGTCGACGTCTTCAACAAAACTGGTGGTAAGACGGTCACTGTGTTAGGTGATCTTGAAGATTTGTTAAGTAAGCTCGATTCCCCTCTCGAGTTTGTTCTAGACGGGTTACAAGGTTTCGACACCAATTTGAACGATCTAATTGAGCCAGAGTTGAGCAGTGCCAAAGAGGTTGTCGCATGGTCCAATAACTCCAACTTGCCCATCATGTCACTGGACGTGCCATCAGGGTTGGACGCCTCTTCAGGATCAGCAGATTTCGAGTCATATTTGTTCAGCAAGTATGTTGTGTCTGTTGGGTTGCCGTTGAACTCGATCTTGAACTTGTACAAATTTGGATACTTCAACAAGCACGAGCTCACGCACTATTTGGTGGACTGCGGGACACCGAGAAAAGTGTTTGGTTCGAAGTCGAGCCTACGGAAGTTTGACAAGCAGTGGTTCACCAGCAAGTGGAGCATGACGCTGGAGGTGGTGTAGTGGGTGTCTATATGGAGATGTACAATGTATATATATATGTATTAATGTATTTATACCGCCTCGAAGTGGAACTCTACCGTAGATCGCGTAATGCGTGAGTCAGCGACGACGCCCCGACTCCCCGACGCTGCTCGGTGTGTGCAGCCTTGCTGGGCAGCCCGTTGAGCTTTGTTTGGAATTGGAACCTCCGAGGTTGGACACACATGCATTCCTTCACATTGGAATTTGGCACACATCCACCCACCATCCACCCACTTGTACAGTCATATCTTATCTCCACAGGCTATCTTGTACAACCAACCTATTCAAAGACAGGACCACATACAAACACACGCACAAGACCCCCCAAACAATCAAGATGACCACCAGACCCGTGCATCTATCCAAAGCCGACCTCAAGAGGACAAAAAAATCTCCCACCCTGCAGAAGAAAAACCTATTCGAAGAACTCGACGAAGAGAATGGCGATTCCTCAGCAAATAGTAGCCGCATTAACCTATCTATGAGCGATACAACCTCACAGAAGTTACGTTACCCACCAGACAAACTGCTGGAATTGAAACCGAACGCAGTCTTGATCAAGTCTAATCCGCTACCAAGCAAAGAATTCTGGAGACTCAACGTCAAATCCTTGATCAAAATGACCCCGCATTTCGGCGTGCTGGCACCAGGAGGGGCATCGAGCAAATATGGCAAGTCAGGATACCACAACCACAGCTCTACACAGTCGCATGGAAATAACTCGCATCAACCTAAATCCAAGAGAAACTACCCTAAGGAGAAAATGGAAGAAGAGGAGGAAGAAACCCCAGAATGGCTCAATGAAACGGATTTCAAAGTGGACAGCAACTTTAGAAACTACAGTACTTTTGGTACCCATACTTATGAGGATTTTGAAAGAGAAAAATGGCAATTCCACCAGCAGTTTGGTGGCTTGAAGAAACATGACGAAGTTGAACCTGAGGAGGTTCACCAAATTAATGATATTCATGAAACTGAAACCGGGACCGGGACCGGGACCGTGTCAGCAGCGGAATCGATGCTTTTTACCTCCCAAGATTTCCAATTCGAACAGGAAATTAGAAACAAAGACGAGCAGAACAACCAGTTCTTCAACAACTTGTTGGATTCAAAACGCTTATCGAGTTCGCAAAGTCTACCCAAGGTTGAACCTAGACACGATCAGACAGTCCCACCACTCCAATCAAGAAACTCAGATGCTTCTAAATTTGAAGTCCTGTTCCATTCCAATTCGAATTCCCCTGTGGAAACTCCAATTTCAAACACACCTCGTGAAACTAGTGCCGTCAGTACACCCCAACAACTTCCTCGTCAACACTCGCAACAAGGTTTGCCACACCCTCCTGGACTTGACATTCAAAATTTCTCCCAGATCAGAAGTCAAAGTCAAGGTCAAGGTCAAGGTCAAGGTCAACAGCTACCGCCAGGTCTACAGTTCCCACCGGGTTTCCCGCAACTACAGATGCCTCCACAACAACAACAGCAACAACAACAGCAACAGCAACAGCAACCGCAACAGCAACAACAACAGCAACAGCAACAGCAACAACAACAACAACAACAACAACAGCAGCAACCGCCGCAGCTCCGTCAACAATTCCCAGATCATCAAAATAGAAATCACAACATGATTCCTATACAACCACCGCAAATTGGAGTACAAGGCCAATTCGTTCCACAGATGATGCCACAACAAGGACAGGGACCACCAGGTATGATGATACCTCCAGGTTTTAACCCTGCAAACCTCCCACCGCCACCTCCTGAATTTATACAGATGATCAAAGAGGGAAAGATACCGCCTCCACCTCCTGAACTACTCCAGTTGATCAAAGAAGGGAAAATGCCACCGTTGCCAGGGATTAACCCTGCCATGATACCTTTGAGAGGTCAAAATCAACCACCACGTAACGATGGATCGCAGTCTTTCATTCCACCACAGGGTCAGCAGCAGCAGCAGCAGCAGCAGCAAATGCCACTTCCGCAGAACGGTAGCATGGGACTTCAACTCCCACCACACCTCGCACAGGCATTGCAGCATGCCCAGAATACCGGGCAGGCTCTACCGGTTCAAGTGATACAACATCTACAGCAGATACGTGCGCAACAACAACATCGATTCTTTCAACAACAACAACAACAACTACAACTGCAACAGCAACAACAACAACAGCAACATCAACAACAGCCAAACATCCACCATCACGGCCCACAAGGATTGAATCCAACTTTCATGAACTCACAGAACTACAACAACTGATTTTGTTTTATTACGTGCTTTTTTTTTCTAAATGATTACGCACTGTGATGAAGGAAGATGCTGGAATTACATGAGGCGTTTTCACGTCGATAAAGAGATATTGTCATGCAACCGTTTTTTGCTTCACTCTCTGTCCTTACTATTATCTACAAGATCATGTACTCTGTAACTGATTTTTAACGTGTGCTTTATGTTTCCCGTCGATGAAAGTAGAATATATATACTGCATATATACAAGTCTGTAAATCTGCTAAATGAGAGCAGTGCACGATCTCCGCCGCACGCTATCCAGACGCGATGCGGTGTTTATTACGTAATGGCTGACTGCCCAGCGGAGAGCTCTCGATGGGAAATCTGCAGAAGCTCGCTCGAACATAACATACAAACTCGACTTAAACAAACTAACTGTACGGTGAAGATATTCAGGCTCCGTTCATTCCACACTTAGACAACCAGAAGACTTCCGATCCCCACTTCTTTTAGTAAGTTTCCATCGTGATCGAATTTTTTTCGTAACTGTATTCGGTTACGTGTGCGTGGAGACTTTAAGTTTTGGTTTGATATCCTAGAGTTAAACTTGTTAGAATTGAAAAGCGCAAATACCATTTTGGTATCATAGTTACGCCGTTAAACATTCAATTGATACACTGAAACACTTAAATTTTGTTTATTGGAATTGGATTTAAACTCGTTACACAGAGGCGATCGTTTTGTTGTATGTGATGTTCAATTTTTCACTATATATCCTGTATTTTATTATTTTTTTTTTTGGTACTAACATTATTATCCACTATTATAGGAAACGGCAAAACAAAAAAAAATAAAATAAATCAAAATGGATTCCAAGCTTGATGTGTTCAAATCAAGTAACTCCATTCAGTTGTACAGATTGACGGACAAGTTGTTCAACGATGGTGCGTTCAACTGCTACTTGACACCCCAACAGTTCAACCTCCTAGACATCATACTGCACAGGTTCCAAGATCCGAAAACGAAGTACAAGATCTGGGATGCTTTCATAAACAGCCGCCTATCGTTCAAGTTTTTAGAAGAGGTTGACGGTGCTCCAACATCAGGAGCATCTGCATCTAGTCTCGCCTTGGATTCGACGAAAAATTCAAACAATAACAGCATCAGTGCGTTCAACAACATCAGTACCAGTAATGGGAACGGCAATGCAAGCCATAATAGTTCCACTCCAACACCTCAAGAATCTGTCCTCTATTTAAAACCAGGGTTGAAGTCCTCGAGAAATTTGTGCTCCACCATACGATACCTGCTATACGAAAAGGCAATTGATTACTACTTTGATGAAAATACGGAGAAGGAAGCCAAATACGAGGAGTTTCAAATGTTTGATCATGCTGTTGATGTTATCGATGGTTCCGAAGCCAATAATACTAATGATACTAATAACAAAGACGAAAAGGCAAACGGAATAGTAACTGGAACAAAGAAAGTAGAAACTAAAACTGTCAGAGATGAAGAGGACGATTACGATGATGATGATGATGAGGAGGAGGAGGAGGAGGAAGAAGGTGACAGCAAAGAAAGTTCAAGCAAGCCTGAGACTGAGGCTAATGGAGATGCAATGGACATTGACAAGAAAGAAATCGAAACGCAAAAGCAGGATGCTCTCGAAACGGGGCCCAATGGTGAACTCATTGTAGAATTTGATGTCCGTTCAATAACGGCAAAACCCAACTTTCCTACCCCTATAGAACCAGTCTCCTCCAACGACGATGTCATTGGCAAGATGGTGCATCCAATCCTAGGAACCAGCTCGGCCATCGAATCCAACATTGAAAAACAAAACGAGTTGAAGCTAATCAAGAACTTCAACAGAATCTACCACAACTTCGAAAGTGACATGCCGAACATAGTCAAGAGAAGAAAGCTCGAAAGAAGTGACAAGCAGTTGGAGATGGTTTCCGATGCTGCTGCTGGTAGTAAAAGCGATGGTGAAGGCGATGGGAACGACAATGCAGAGAGCGTCAACAAGTTGATGGGATTGGGTGGAGCCGCCAACTTGTCCTTGAAGAATTTGCTAGGGAGGATTGAAGAGAGCCGGGATAAACTGGACCTCACGGACCTCGAACTAAAGAACTTGATCATGGACGTGAGAAGAAACAGATCCAAGTGGTCGTCCTACAACAAGATCGGTCAAGAAGAGCTATACGAAGCTTGTGAAAAAGTTGTGTTGGAACTAAGAGGTTACACCGAGCACTCGACAGCGTTCTTGAACAGAGTTTCCAAAAGGGAAGCTCCAAACTACTACCAGATCATCAAGAAACCGATGGATTTAAATACCGTGATGAAGAAGTTGAAGAACTTCCAGTATAGCAACAAGACGGAGTTTGTCGATGACCTAATGCTGATCTGGAAGAACTGCTTGACTTACAACTCTGACCCAAGCCACTTCATCCGTGCCGATGCCATTGCAATGCAGAAGAAAACTCTCACTTTGATTCCATTAATACCCGACATAACGATCAGAGACCGTGCCGATGTGGAGAGAGAAGCCGCTGCACAACAACAAGAAAAAGAGGAGGAGGCAAAAGGTTCCACTTCGACTAGAGGTGTTGGTGGTAGTGCTACCACCACGAAGAAGACCAAGAAGAGTAGGAAGGGCCATGCGGATGTTGAGGACTCGGCGGATGAGCAAGCTGGCGAGAACCCTGATGGTACTCCTGCCCCATCTTCAACAGACAAGGATAAAGTTAATAATGCTGAAGAATCTCAAACGCCTGCACCTACTACCGATGCAACCGATGTGAAACCGGCCACTGCTGAGAAGAACGGTGAAAAGGCTGCTGAGGATGCTGCTAATGTAGATGAGGACGAGCAAGAGGACGAGGATATGACTGGTGCGATCGACGAAACAACAATAAATCCACAAGCCGAATCGCGTGCAGAAGATGAGGATGACGAAGACTTGGAGATGGCCACTTGGAAGAACCTCACCTCCAACACGAGATACAAGCTTTGCGAACAGAGATCGAGCTTGTTCAAAGAAGGCAAATTGCAGATGAACGAAGAAGCGATTCTCAGAGACGCCACACAGATGTCCAACTTCAGCAGCTACTTGGACGACGACACGACTGTTGTCCTACACAAGAACAGGCAGTACTTTGTCGAGAACGACGACCCTTATTTAATTGAATACGACGTGAGTGGTGGTATCCCACAGATCAAGTACCAAGGTTTCGACGATGAGTCCACGGAGAACAAGATCTTGGAACAGATGATGGAGGCTGGTGAAACGCTAGACGACCTTCCCGAGTCCGGACTGATCACCAAACAGAACGCATCGTCATCGATCCTATTCAACAACATAACCCTGATGCAAGATATCAGAAGGGTGTGCTTCAAGATCAACATCATCAGACAGATGCAGGCGTCCCAGTTTATGCACCAGTCACAGTTTCAACCTCCGGAGGTGGAGAGGTTAAAGAAGGAAGACATCGATCCTATCTCCAAGTTGTCCACTCGTGATGCGATGACTCCCGAGATTGCGTTCTTTTCTTTGAAGAGGGCGGTTTCTACCGTGGTGATGGCGAACGGGTTTGAGTCTGCGGATCCGTTCTGTGCTACTATTATGACCCAGTTGGCGGAGCAGTACATGGGTAATCTAGCCAAGTCGATCAAATTGAACTTGGAGTCGAACTCGATCAATAAGCTTCCGATCAAAGGTAAGAAGCCGCTTAGTTTCCATGATGTGTTGTTGATGTCTTTGAACGAAAACGGTATTGAAAAGCCAGATGTCTTGTACTCTTTCTACAAGGAGCATCTATTCAAGCAGAATAGAAAGTTGAAGGATTTGAAGTTTAAACTTGAAAGCTTCTTAAGAGATTTGTTGAGACCAGGAATCCAGGAGATCTCAGAAGGACAGTTCACCGATGACTCTGAACAGTTCCTCAACGGTGACTTCTCGAACGAGATTGGAGAAGATTTCTTTGGTTTCAAAGAGTTGGGTCTCGACAAAGAATTCGGTTTACTCACGTCCACCATCCCATTGCATTTGTTGCATTCTAAGCTTGCTAACCAATTCAATGCACTCGATTCCAAATCCAAGAAGGCCAAGTACGAAGACTTTGATGAAGTCAAGTTCCCTAAGTTGAAAAAGAGAGACTTGCCAAACCAGATTGGTCTCCTTAAACCATTTTACGACGAGTTGTTGGTCAAATCGAAGGCTATGTACACTAAACAGCTGAAGAAGCATCAACAGCAGGTTGCATCACAGGCAGATGCCGCCGCTGCGCAATCAACTAACGGTACAACTCCATCTTTAAGAGTCAACCAACCTCAAGGCATAGTTGCTGCAGGTGTCCCAGTCACAACGGCCACTCCTCTTCCAATAGTGCAACCTGATCCACAACCTGTTTTTGTGGAGATAAAAGACCCAGAAGACTTAGTGATCATCGAAGACGACGACTTGCCGCTCAAGCAGAGAAACAACAGGCCGAAGATTCCACCGAACGGTAAGATCACACAGATCAAGAAGAAGTTCATCGCGAATGCCTTCTTCCTCGATGCTCAGGACGCTAGGGAGAAAGCTGAGAGGGAGCTCTTGGAGTCCCAGATGGCGTTGGAGAGGGAGAAGAAGAGGCTCGAAGAGGAGGCTGCTGCTGCTCTAGAAGAGAAGAACAAGCCAAAGGAGGAAATTAAAGATGCAGACGGTGATGTTGCCATGAAGGATGGTAATGACGATGAAAAGAGTGAGTCTAATGTTGAAGAAGCCGAGTCCAAAATCAATGCAAACTCAAAGTCATCCTCTAAAAAAGCTGCTGATTCCAACTCTGATGCCGAATCCAGTTCAAGTTCAGACAACGATGATGAGAACGAGGACGAATCCGATGAGAAGTCCACCAGCAAAACAACAGAAGAAAAAGGTGTTGCCGAAACTGCTTCTACTGAGCCTGCTATAAAAGTCAAAGTGGAGGAAGAGAGCCGGATAGGAGAAGAAGAAGAAGAAGAAGAAGAAGAAGCAGGCGACGACGATGATGACGATGATGATGACGATGACGATGACGATGATAATGCCTCAGAAGCATGATTTCATTGTACTCATCGCAGCGATAAGGTTGTCTGTCCCTTTTAATATTTACTACTTTTAAAATCAAAACAACTGTATTTCTATGTATAATGATGGTGTATATGTACTTACATATTTTTTTAACTAACCTGCCTACAGTATTCTGAAAATCTAACAGCAAAGTATGAAGAAACTTTACAAGAGATGGGTGTGCTGTTGTTAATGTGTTATTTTTTTCTTCGTTTTGTCTTCAGCACTAAAAATGAACGTCCTCTCCTCTGAGGAACTGGATGATTAAATACAAGTTCATGAATCCAATGATGGCCCATGTAAGAATGCCCAAAAAGTTCATCACCGCGGAATTTGCAAAATCTCTATACTCTATATTACCTGAATGGTCGGTGCTCTTTCTTCTTCCCAACAAAGCGGTGCTCTCAGTCAACGTCTCGGCAGTAACAGGAATCACCTCCGATCTGATCGCACCAGACGTCACTAAGGAAGTATTGTTCACTTCGATCTTCATGATCTCCTTGTTTGCAGTGAAGTACAACAATGGTGCTGCCAAGAATGGGAGCATCAAGGATAGCATCACTTGCGAAAGGTTCAAAATCGAAGCAATCCCTTCCCTACCCATGAATGCTGCCATGAACATACATGGAATTATGGCGATGGTTCTCGTGATGAACCGTCTAACCAACGGGTTCAACTTCCAGTGCAACCCACCTTCGGCGACTAACGTACCGGACATAGTACAGATGATTCCAGCAGCGATCGATGAGAAGAGCATGGCTAACGCAAAGATGAACCCAGCTCCTGACGAGACATATGTGCACAATAGCTCGTATATGGAGATCAAGTCCGCATCTTCAGCGTCTGGTTTCCCGAACAACGCACCACCAGCGACAATCAAGATGGCGGCGTTGATAAACACGGCAATTATGCATAACGACAGGATCAATTCCGAGTATGAGTAGTTCAAGCAGTAGTTCACAGCATCGAGTGAAGGTTTGTAGACGTGGTTCCACTCGAAGTCACTGCTGGATTCGTTTGGGTTCGCTTGCGTTGGAGTGTAGTTTTCGTGTTGTATGTCAAACTCCTTCAATCTTGGCTTCACCAAGTTTGAACCAAGGTACAAAGAGTGTGGCATGACTGTGGCACCCACTATACCTAGAGCCAAGTATATGGACTTTCTAGAACCAAACACTTCTTTGGATGGCAGGAATCCTTTGAAAATTTCGGTCTTGTCAGGGATATTGATCTTCGATAGTAATGCAGCAAAGCAAATGAAAGTCAAGATCACGAGTGTCGACACAAAGATTTCGAAATTTCTTATTTTCTTCAAAGATCCATCTGGACTGTACGCTAAAAGAATCACCAGGACATCAAAAATGGTTAAAAAGACGCCAACTTTCAATGGAATTCCAAACAAGATGTAAAGTGCAATAGCTGAACCAACCACCTCTGCAAGATCGGTGAAGATGATACAAGCTTCAGCCAAAATGTAAATCGTCAAATTGAGCCACTTTGGCAAATGCTTTCTACAATTCTCAGCAAGATCCAAACCTGTCACTGAACCCAACTTTATGCACAAACATTGCAAAATGACTGCAAAAACGTTGGAAAGGAAGATGATGAACAAATGGATGTATCCAAACTGGCCACCTGCTGACATGGAGGTGGAGTAGTTACCAGGGTCGATGTAGGCACACGAGATCATCAACCCTGGCCCAATGAACTGAACCAATTTGCGGAAATTCACCATGATCAACTGTGTAACTTGAATGAAGCGATGTACTGTATTTGGTTGCTAATAAGCTGTAACGGATGAATACCAAGCGCAGATAATCTTACGATCAAAGGAAAGACGATACTCTAATCGACAACTGTAGTAGCTGACGTATAACAATGCAATATCTAGTGTAAATTCGCCTCTATACTGGTGTCTAGTGAGTTCCGTAGTCTAAATACCTTTGTGCAAGCACAAGAAAGACACCATATATAAGCAGCACACTTCTCCACAAATAGCCAGACAATCAACCAACCTGTGTCGCGGCATCTGGAAATATTCTCGTGAAGCTCTCAAAGTGTTGATCTTTTTTTCATGTTTTTTTTTTTCTTTTCCTTTGGCTCTTCTGTTTCAGCTTTCTTGTCCCTTGACAGACAACTAGAGTTTTTGCTTCCAGAGGTGGGATAGAATTGAGCATTTGGCTTGGAATTTGACTGTATATCTGTGCTGTAAAACAAGCCTACAGGTTTCGTGTTTGTGAAACGAAAAAGACGCAGCAGTTCAGGAGTACCAACAACAACAAAAGTCCGAAATCAAAATCTCCTCTTGCAAGACGCTTCCTAACCATAATATGGGTGATGCAAAGCCTTCACGCCCAGTAGAGGCAAAAGGAGTGCCCGACTTGAAGTTGAAGCCACTCATACCCGAAAATGTGCTTGATCTCGCTTCACAAAGAGTATCACTTATTTCTGTTTTTGTTTTAATACAGGCATGGAAAGTGTACGATCTATATTTAATCAAGAATGAGTCTTTAAGAGAGTTACTCAACGCTAACCTCCTACTTACATTTACATCACCTGAATGGAATTTCATTTTCAAATACATGTTCTTGGACGGTTTCATAATATGGCTTTGCACAATCCTAAGAATCCCGAAACTAGTATTGAAACCATTGACCACTCTCACATTGCTGGTTGTGCTGTATTCTTTGAATTTCCTGTTGACTTCGGATATAACTATACCAAGCTTTTCAATTGTAGCTGCATTGTGGGCCCGTGCTTTCCCTGAAAAGGAGCTGGCCATCTTAGAAAATTATGTCGATCCTAACAGCATAACCGACCAATCATCTCATTTCAAAGGTAAGAAGACGATCAGATTCCTACCAGATTCTTCAATTAAGCTTAATCCATTTGCACAAAGTTTCTGCTTAAGTGGCTCAAATGCTAACAAGCTGAAGATTCCTATCAAATACAACTCTTCAAGTGAGCTAGAATTCCTCCAGCTACAGTACACCGATTTCAACAATGAAATTACTCTGCTTAACTACACTAAGAAGGAGATTAAGAGAGCAATGCAGATAGACTATACCGACTACCAAAGGTTAGACAACAACCCTAACGACAACAGAGTCTCATACATGGAGTTGACTTTATCGAGTCCTGGTTTTTATAAGATTCATCAAGCATTAGATAAAAAGTACAAGAACATCCGTAACTATAAGTCTGATTTGATTATCCCAATGTGTCCAACGGCAAGCTTTTCAAGATTTGACCACACTAGAGACAGATGTGTGGAAGATGAGTTGGATGATTTTGCCATCACTGTCAACGGTGTTCCTCCGCTAACTCTTGTTTATGAAGAAGAAATCAACGGTGTCTTGTCCAACTTACCAAACTCTATAATTGTGCCTGAGGTTGAAGATTTCAAGTCTCCGTTGTTATCACGAGGACTCTATGGTGGACAAGGGAACCTCAAGAGTTTCCAAGTTAGCGAGTTGAGAGATCTTTCATGGGCAACATCTATGACTATCAATGTTCCGTTCGCTAACAAAAAAGTAGAACAATCGGGTGACTACATTTACACGGTCAGCAAGATTATTGATGGATTTGGAAATGTGGTGCAGTATGTTCCTGATCCTTCCGATAGAAACAATTTCTACAAATTCAAATCTCATCCAATGCCACTAATCAATTTGGTTGATAGTAACCCAAACACTCCAATTTTGGTTGGTCAACAGAAATATGTTGACCTTAGAGTCGCCCAGGTGAAAAATGTTGCCGCTGAAGGACCTATCACCGCCGTCTTTGGTTTCATTCCAAAAGATGGAGGCAAGGAGCAGACCTTCACTAAGGTTTTCAACACTAACGATAAGCTCAGAATACCAGCAGATGAACCAGGAACTTATGTTTTGCAATCTGCTTTCACTAAATATTGTTCTTGTAGGGTCGGTTCGTCATCGGTCAATGTTTTAGAGGCGAAATTACCACAAGTGATGATCTCGACTGATCCAATTGTGGACGTCTGTGTTGGAACAACTGGTTTCAAGTTTACTTTTGAGTTCATTGGTAACGGACCTTTTGAAGTTTCTTACAAAGTGACCAAATTGGATCCTAACAACGACAAAAAAGTGATATCCACAAAAGAGGCCAAAACCCTGATCTCCACTGCATCTGTCCTCGAGTACATTTACAAGCCACCAAGTGAGGGAAGCTATGCAATTGAATTCCTATCCTTAAGTGACACATTCTATAAGAAAAAAGTTCAGTTCAACAACCAAGAGCATCGTTACGTTACTTATTTCAAACAAAGGCCAAAGGCTTACTTTAACAAGAAATCAAACATCCAAAGACTTAAGGTTTGTAATGGTAAGGATGCCGACATCTCGTTGTTTTTGGAAGGCAAGCCTCCATTCAAGGTTGCTTATGATCTGATCTCACCTGATTATAAGATTGACACTTTTGTCAACGATATAATCATGGAGAATGAGTTCAAGATCAAGACTCCTCGATTCACCAAAGGAGGCGAATACATTTTGACTTTGAAAGACGTTACTGATGCTACTAATTGTAGCGTCGAATTCAAGGGACAAGAGGTTCACATCTCTGTGACCAAAGAAATTCCTCGTCTAGGCTTCACCAAGGCAAGCAAGCATGAATTAGTTCAAGGTAAGAAGATGCTTGTTCCTTTAAAGTCGGAATCTGATCAACCTGTTTTACTGAAATATAAGTGGAGATCATTGGACGGCGCTATTGAAGAAATTCGCAGCATCAATCATTTTGATCCTACATTGGGATTCCCTATCAATGAAGATGGTATTTTCTCGCTTGTTGAATTCACCCAAGGTGGATGTCCTGGTATTATTGCGAACGATTTTGAAGTTAGAGTTGCATATGAACCAAAGCCGTTGCTAACTTTGGTTACCAAGTCTGGTATCAGTGTGGAATCCAACTCCGTCTTCAAGAAATCCACAGTCTGTGAAAAGGACGCTGGCTCTTTAGACTTTGAAGCTGTCGGTGTCTTGCCGTTTATCATCGATTATTCCATCAAATATCCAAGCGGTTTAGTGGAAACAAAATCTGAGCAAGTTTCGAAGAAGAACTTTTCAATTCAGTTGAAGACCTTTGAAAGCGGAGAATATGAGTACACCATCAATGGTATATATGACGCTATCTATACAAACGATATCCTTCGATACTTACAAGGTAAGGGGCAATATTCGTTTGACAAGATGAAGATCAAGCACCACGTCTCCCCGCTACCTAGTGCTAAATTCTCTGAAGAGAATAAGCTATATCAGACCTGTATATCTGCTTTGGGCGATCTCGACAAACTCCAACCAATTCCTATTAGTTTGGTCGGTAGGGAACCATTCAATATCAAACTAGGGTTGTTCCATGAGCAAGAAGACAAATTTGAAACTTTCAACTTGGAAAAAATTGCCACGCACGAAATCAACTTGTACTCCGTTTATGAAAACCTAAAGATTGGATCCCACATTGTTTCGATTTTGGAAATAGAAGATGGTAACGGCTGTGTTTCTAATGACTTTGAAAAAGAAGAGGTTGTGGTTCTTGTGAACGACGTTCCAAAGATCAGACACTTGATCGATGAATCTACGATTGAGCATCAACTGCTACAGAAAAGTGGCACCAACGACGACATACTCGGTTCGAACTATTATTGTGTAGGCGATCACATCACTTACATGCTTTCGGGTGTGCCACCTTTCACTGTCTACTACAAATTCAACGACAACACGCAAAAAGTGGAAGTGACTTCCAATTACTTCAAAAGAAGAGCATCGGTGGAAGGTGACCTGTCTGTGCTAGCTCTCTCTGACTCGTCTTCGAAGAACTGCCTCGTCAACTTCACGTCGTTGGACGGTGCTAGTTCGATTAACAGGAGACCCGATTTGAACGCGAAAGTTTACGACTTGCCATCTGTGGAGATATCACAGGGGGACTCGATAGAGGAGGACATACATGAAGGTGACAATGTCGAGATTATTTTCAACTTTGTGGGGCATCCTCCATTCAAATTAACCTACATAAGAACGGACTTACTTGAGCCGGATAGAATTGTGGAGACCGAGGTTGTGGATGGTATTTACGACTATGAGTATAAAATATGGGCCAAGATGGAAGGTGTGTATGAGGCTGTTGAAGTTCAAGACGCCTATTGTATTGCTAGAAACCACCGTGTTTAAATAAAATACTGGTGGTTTACGTGTTCTTGCATTTCTGTTTTTGTTTTTTATGTTTTTGTTGTTGTATTTTTGTTCTCTGTTTCATTCCGTTCATACAGTTAGAGTTCATAATCCTTGTTTTACTACAGTGTAAAAATTTAATTTTGTTACAAAAAGAAAAACATTTAATAAGTCATTAGTATTTTTAGTTAGATGCATTGAATAGCCATATACTGAATATGCAAGTTCTCCAAGATCAGTTGATCTTACACCATCCACTAAAAGTCTTCTCTATTTTAAAGTCATCGACAGATTCGTAGCTTCTATCTGACTCGATTTCAGTTTGACGGCACAGATGGAGCAATCCATCCAGCAAAACAGAAGAGGGGTTCTGTTTCCTTGTTATCCATTCCTGTTCAAAGATTAAAATTTTCCTTCTCTTGGATTTATTAGCAGTTACAGTGAATTCAACGTCAATCTCCTTGCCTTGAGTGTTTTGACTAAACGATGCGACTTTCGGGAGCGCAGAAAGACGTAGCTCTCTCTGTACCGGAGCACGAATCAACTGTGGTGCTTCCCTCAAAGTAACAGGGGTAGACTTGTGCTTCTCTGCGAGTTTGGGAACTATAATCGAATGTTGATGCTGCTCAAAAGTTGT
Source organism: Ogataea sithepensis (assembly GCA_030564825.1). Lineage (NCBI taxonomy): Eukaryota > Fungi > Ascomycota > Pichiomycetes > Pichiales > Pichiaceae > Ogataea > Ogataea sithepensis. The sequence continues at coordinate 16,063 of JAJMAB010000054.1, read as the reverse complement.
CTCCGGTGTAGGCAGCGCATCTGCTTCCCTCTTTCTATTTTCCCTCATTTGGCTAGCCATTTTAGAAATAGTCCAAGGATTCGAGATGCTGATGTCTCGTATAGTGGAATCGTTCCTACCCTGTTCCGCCTCTTCAGAGGAAACATGGGTTGAAGAAGTAGGTAGAATATCAGGTTCAGATGAAAGACCATGTGCTTCGTACATTGAGTAGGACCAATCGTCTGTTTGGTTATTGTTGGGTTGCAAATCAATAGTTTCGGGTGTAGGTAGCATATTCTGGTTTGCTGATTCTGGCATTTGTGTTTGTGTAACTGCGCATAGCTGAAGCAAATCACTGTTGTCGTCATAATCGACTTCCTTGCTATGAGCACCATCAACTCCTTTGGACTCCTGGATAGGTAGAAGTTCAGGTTCATCAAGGTCATCAACCAGGTCTTGTCTGTTGGTGGCTGTTATCTGATGATCTGTAATCTCTTCGTGGTAAGGAAGTTCAGGTAGTTGTTCTCCAATTTCTTCAACTTCATCCATACTAATCGGCTGAGGCGCCTCAACCAATTCCACAATAGCATCTGAATCTGATTCTGCTTTTTCAAGTTCATGTTGATTAACCACATTTTTATTAATATATTCTCTTATATACAATAGAATAGAATCCTGTTCAGAAATCATAACATCTGATTTTTCTGGTTCGATATTAACATCAATCTTACTTGGTGGTAATTCAATCTGCAAGATCCATATAGTAGGCACAAATAGCTTATTTGATGAGTAGATATCGTTTATCATCTTTCCAATGGCTTTCCCCAAGCTCAACTTGACGTTTAGAGGTCTCTTATTGACGCTTAGAACTTTTAATGTCTTCTTTGGCATTTCATCCTGTGCCCTCATCTTAGGAAGCACGGCATTCAGCTTCATTGTAAAGGAGTCGGATAAAATAGATCCCGGTATTTCCGTGTTTTCATTAATTTCAAAGAATTTGGTTGTATTTGAGCCAAGCTTCAAAATGGTATTCAAAAGTTTTATCATGGGCAATTTACTGGCAAACGTCTGATTGATACCTTCACTTGAAATCTGGCCAGTTGGTGATACTTTCACAAACTTCAATTGAAATCTTATGTGTCTATAAGTAATTGCGTATGCTGAAACCAAATCAAATATAGCGTCAACAGTCTTTTTGGATTGTTTTTTTAAGAAATTCTTTCTCACTGGAGTCGAATGAAATAAGTTCTTGATCATCACCAATGTTCCTTGTCTAGCAGCAACCTTCTGTGGCATTCCAATTGGCAAGCCCTTATTATTCACCTTCCATTTCTCTGCACATTTATCTTCAAGAGTTTTAGTCGTGACTTCAAGGGATCCAGACAATTGACAAATGAAAAACAATGCTTCTCCTCTGAATCCACAAGTTTCTATTCCGTTTTGTAGATCTTTCCAGGTTGATATTTTAGAAGTTGAAGAATTCAAACACATCAATGCACGATCTTGCTTCATCACTCCACAACCATTGTCCTCGACAACAATGTGTTGTAAGCCACCTGTGGCAAAATCTATTTCAACCGATATTTGGGGTTGTGAAGTTGACTCGAAGGAATCAATCGAATTATCGATTAGTTCTTTAACCACGCTTACCGGAGAAAAGATGGAACTTGACGATGTGATTGAAGTTGCATCATATTGTGGTAGTCGCTTGATGGACATTCTAGAGAATAGATCCCTTTGCGTGAACCGTTTGACGACTTTTCTTCTTGTCTTTAAAAGAGGGAAACAATGTTGGATCAAAAGGATCCATTTCCAAGGTAAACATGACACGAAAATAATAGACGCGGCTCGCGTCGAACTTCGCGTCGATTTCTTATAAGCTTAGGTACAGTTTTTTACTTGCAACTTTGGTCTTCATCAATAAAAGTATGGTACGCTATAACTATATACAAGAGGTGTTATAAATAATAAAATTAATGGGTGACACTTTATAGATGGCATAAGGGGCGATTGGAAATCAACAAATCAAGTCATCTTAAAAGAACATAATGTCTCAAACTAAGAAAAAAAAAACGGGCCGGAATGCAAACAGGATAGATGATGTACAAAAACACAACGGTCTAAATTAAAGCTAACAATAAAGCAAAAAGAAATCTATAAAAAAAAGGGATCAAATTATGATTCAATCGACCTTCTTCTTATTCTTAGCATAACTTAGCCTTGTTCTACCAGCTTTGTTTGGTTGGGACTCTCTCATATGGAATTTACTTTCTGCTTTCTTGCTAGCCTTCTTCGCGTTCTTTGGTATCTCATCATAGTCACTCTGGACCTCCAATTCTTTGTTAAAGCTGTAGTTAGAAAACTCATAACGAAGAGCATTTCTATCTTTGATGAAGGCAGTATCGTCTCTGTGTGGTGCGCCAGGCATGTCGGCAAAGCCATCGTTAAGTAGTTCCAGGTTGTCGTCAAATTCCAAATAATAGACAGTTGATGGTTTCTTTAAAGGTGGTTGTAATGGAAGAGTCATAGGCTTGTAACCTTGGAAGAAGCTGTCTAGTAAGACCTCCTTTGGTTTCAACTTCATAGTCGTAGGCACTTTAGCAAGCGAATTAAATCCTTTTTTGGTTTTCTGTTCTTTGACGCTATTGCTGACTTTCTTCTGTGTCTGTTTCTGTTGCTCAAGAAGTTCTAACTTCTTCTTGTTATTCGTTTGTGGAGACGAGGCCGAACTGGAAGAACTGGATTGGTATCTCACAAAGTGATTCGAGGCCATTCCACTAGCAGCTAAGCGTGGTCTGGCATTCCTTAGCATAGGGTTCGTTATTGTCTTTGCAAACATCGCTGTTGATAGTTGTGGTGGTGATTAGACTATGGGAGGTGTGAGAGCCGACGGCAAAGATCAACAGATAGAGCAAGAGGGTGTCTGTGATCCATCGATAAGCAACAACAACACATACATACTAACCACCAGATGGCTCCTCCCACTTTGCCTTCTCGCTGCGCTCAGCCAGAACGAAAACGGCTGACTCAATGGGGCTGCCAAAACAGCTTTGCGTGTCAGCAGCTTCTAGAAAATTTTCGTGTGCGGGTAACCCTTTTATGACAACTATGGTTGTCGTGCTCTGGTCTTCCCTCACTTATATCTCGATGTCCCTCACCGAGTGGTTCTTGAACTTTCTGTTGGCCCTGTCGTTACTCTTCAGTAAGAATCTGTTACCAATGATTTCAAAGTCAATGAATTCTAGTTGTTCATCATCGCCTTCGCTTGATGTATCGAGATCAATTCTGAGCTTGAATCTCGTGTTCTTCTTGCAGATCAATCTCAATCCTCCAATCTGCTCTTTTATGCTAAATTTCGGATCCAGTAAACTAATATTTGATTTCCAATTATCGCCTCTTGGAACCACTATCATGAAATTGTGCTGAGATTCCCAGATTACTATACCTGCCATCCCAATGTTATCCCTGCATTGGCTATGTGTCACTTCAATAAATGATCCAATTAGCTCTGAAGTTGACAATTTTCCTGTAACTATTCCCACGTTGTTACTCGTCCCAAGTAGTTCTCTGATATACTTGTTCCACAGAGCATTCATTTCAAGAAAGTCTTCAAATTTTAGGAGGTTCTTGCAAATACGTAGTTCGGTTATGTCATTAACATTGGACAATAAGGATGGATCCTTTTTCTGCATCCATTTCAATTTTCTAACTAGTAGATCTTGATATTTTAAGTTATCTCTAATAAAAGTTTTGAATTCTGTCCTCGTTTTCAGTGGATTGTGTTTGTTTTCCTTGGAGTCATTTTTATCGGAGCTAGACTGTGTGCTGTCATTCAATGAACCCAATATGCTCACAGATGGCTTTTTCTTAGATTTTTTAATATCTGATCTGGCAACACCACCATCGGTTGATTGTAATATTAAAAAGTTCTTCTGTGCTCCATTAATGGAGTATCTGCTCTCTAGAAGTTTTAAGATCTCTCCATCGTTATGAAACTTTGAGCATCTCGATAGAAGAAGGTGTTCAATCGGATTCGATTTGTTCATGTTCTAGATAAAATGTATACCCTTCAAATAAATCGTAAGATATCTTAAATATATAAGTGTTCAGGTTCTTGTAGGAGAAGAGAAGTCACATCAAGATCAGGTGCTACAACAACACATAACAATTCCAACTCTGAAAGGCTTGAAAAATTATGCCCCCGCACAAACAGGAAATGGCGTTTCCACAAACCTCACCTCTTCACCACTCTTCGGTTTGATGTCGTATGTTTTATTTGACATTTTTTTAAACCTATCCCCAGTATGTTCCTGATTAACGAAGCTTCCCATCTTCACTATCAGAAGCGCATATGTTGTCGAGGTCCACCATATATACAAAGTACCTCTGCAAAATTGTTGTGCCTGCCAGCACATACAATTTTCCTCTGCGATGGTATTCGATCAGTTCCCGTTCTCCGTTTGACGATACCAATATTTCACTAGATGAGGCCGTGAAACAGACGCTAGAAAACGATCCGAACTTGGAAGGCTTCTTTTATGATCTTGTGGATGATAAAAAACCTTCTGACCGTGTAGAAAATGATTACAACGACGGATTCGATCTATCAGATATTCCTATGCTTGGAAAAGATGACATCGATCCTATATCCGTGCAGATGCAAATGCAGAAACAACAAGAGAGAGCAGAACAACCAATTTCCAATACTTTTGAAGGAACACCTGTTGATCAACCAATCACTATGAGTACTTCTGACTTTATAAAAAAATTTCAAACCAACAGTGCTTTCAATGAAAATGCTCCATCATCATCGACTGTTACGCCCGATATGGTGCAACAAACTTCAACACTACACGGTGAAACCACGCTACAATCACGGCTATTTGATACCAAAGAATTTGATAGGTACGTTCAATTTATAGAAAGGGGTGATACGCACCAGGATTCCCCCTCCTCGAACATAAAACTCCAGGAGATAGTGTCTACGAAGTCACCTTTGGCAGTCATTACGAAATTCAATAATCCAAAATTGAACCTTGCCATTGAAAAGTACATCTATGACAATCTACCGGATCCTAAACAGTTCAAAGATGCGAAAAGACTCGTCTTGTATAAGAATTCACCTTGTATCGTCATCGGAAAGAATCAAAACCCATATAAAGAGATCAACTTGAGGTACGCATCGCTACTTCAGATTCCGGTCATACGAAGACACAGCGGTGGTGGAACTGTGGTTCATGATTTAGGAAACTTTAATTTTTCTTTCATCTCGAGTCAAACAGAGTTTGATCGAGTTGGATTTTCCACTGGATTGAATTCACTGATGAACGAACTAGTTGGATTGAAGTACAAAAATTTCAAGCTTCCCTCGTTTGAGTTGACCACGAACCAAAAAGGTGACATTGTCAACGCTGAAAATGGAAAAAAAATAAGTGGATCGGCGTTCCAAATATCCAGGGGCAAATCGTTGCATCATGGTACTATGTTACTTGACTCTAATTTGAAGACATTGTCTAAACTGTTGAAACTTTCCGACCAGAGAAAAGCTTCCATTACAGACAAGTCAACGAAATCCATTCCTAGTCCTGTTCAAAACATGAACGTTAGTGACGAAATTTTCACGTATTGTGCAATCAACTCTTTTGTTTCTAAGAACGGGCAACCGCGACTTGAAGATCTGAAATACAATTACGATAACATCGAAGCATTTGAGAGCAAAGGATTGAAATGTAGAACGTTAAAAATTGATGACATTTCTGATCTTCCAAAGGAAGTGCATGACATTTACGACAACTTTAACAAATGGGATTGGACGTTTGGATCCACTCCAAAGTTCCATCTAGGTTTGGAGAAAGATGATTTGAAGATGAAGTTTCTTGTAGAAAAGGGTCACATAAAAGATCTTGAGGTCAACAGAACAGAGCCAGACTTGGACAACTTGATCTCGGAGATCCAAAGCTCTAAAGTGGTGTTCCGAGGTGACGTTGTCTCGCAGCTAATAGACGACAGCAGTGACTTGAAAGAAGCCATCAGCTGGGGTATCGATTACAACTGCAACTATAGCCACTTAGGCAGCCACTAGCTAGGCGAATGTATATATGCTGTATATAGAAGTATAAGTGGATCTCGTGGAAGGAAGTGTATAGAAACTAAATTGATATAGATCGAGATCTCCGTACAAGCTGGGCCAAGAAGCAGCCGACGGCAATATCTCAATTGCTGAGCCGCGGCACAGCCCGATTCATAGATCGTGCCCGAGCGGCCAATGCCAGAATTCTAGAACCTGTTCTTGAGTGTACGATACATGTGTAATCATTAATGCCCCCGATTAAACGCTGTTCATATAGCTGCACCCGCCGTTCAGGTTGCAACCGTTCATTTATCATCAACGAAAGGATCTTCCTAAGTAAGATTACGGCAATTTAACTTTTAATTGTCCCTTTTCCATAGAGTTAAACTTCATTTTTAATTCCTTTTTGTTTGTTTGTTACTAAACTATTGGTTGTTCTAGCCAACCGTTATTATAGTTTATAACCACCGATATCTGCCTCAAATTAAAAAAAAAAAAAAAAAAAGATTGAATTCAAACTAAAATTTGCGTCCAACAAGTTGACATATAGGATTTAGTATATATTAAATAACTTAAGGCTTTCATAATATTCGATCGATATGAGGGTGCTGAGCACTATTGTGGCCTGCGCCTTGTTATCTGAAAATGTGCTTGGTGGCTTGGTAAGAAGAAATGACTTTCAAAAAATTGAATACTCACCTGGTTACCATGAATTTCAAAAGACAAAACGATTACGGAAAAGAGATGATGACCAACAACTCACTTCAGGAGTTTCAGCGGCTGCCATCTTCGATTACAAGACTCAGAAAGTTTATGGTGTCAATTTAGGTGGTTGGGTTGTCACCGAGCCTTACATTACACCTTCATTATACTGGGCCGCATCTTCAGATGGGACAGAAGCAAATGTTCCTGTTGACGAATACAACTACTGCAAATCCCTCGGAAAAGATGAATGTCAAAAGAGACTCAAGAATCATTGGGATTCCTGGATCGTGGAGAACGACTTCCGTCAGATCAGAGATTGGGGGTTCAATACGGTCAGATTCCCAATTGGCTATTGGGCGTTTGCACACCTTAAAGATGATCCGTACATATTTGGAGCGGAGGCATATTTAGAGAAGGCTATCGAGTGGTGTAGAAAATACAACTTAATGCTCTGGGTTGACTTGCATGGTGCCCCAGGTTCGCAGAATGGTTTCGATAATTCAGGTTTAAGAGATCATAAGGAGTGGTTGCACAAAGTTAACGCGGATTTGACGTTGCAAGTTTTGTATTATATAGTGGAGAAATATGGAACTTCGCAGTATCACGACGTTATTTCAGGTATACAGATATTGAACGAACCTTTAGGCCCATCTTTTGATATGAACCAAGTTATTGACTTTTACGAAAAATCTTATGCCCAGTCAAGAGCTTTGGGAACTCAGAACAACTTGATTTACCATGATGCTTTTATGCCAGCCTACTATTGGGATACCAGATTAGTTGGCAGCGTGAGTTCAACCACCAATTTTACCACTAATACTTACAACTTGACGGGAAATACTAACTCCACCCACTACGAGGGTGAATTCCAGGATGTGATTATTGACCATCACAGATATGAAGTCTTTGGTACCCTTCAACTTCAAATGTCAATTGAAGGCCACCTAAGAGATTTAAGGGCTCTGGTTGACAGTTTTGTGGTTGAGAAAAAACCATGCGTCGTTGGAGAATGGTCCGCTGCCCTGACAGATTGTGCATTTTGGTTGAATGGTGTTGGCAGGGGTGCAAGGTACGATGGTACTTTTGGAAGCGATGGCAAGATTGGAGATTGTACTTACAGCAACGATGTGAACAAGATGACTTTAAAGAGCAAGCAGGAGACAAGACGGTTGGTGGAAGGCCAATTGGACTTGTACAACAGAACGTCAGGATTTATCTTCTGGTGCTACAAAACAGAGTCTGCCATTGAGTGGGACTTGACGAAATTGATACAGAATGACTTGTTCCCTCAGCCACTTAACGACAGAAGGTTTGCCTCTGTCCTGTCCAGCGACGCCGTTCCAGGCGGAGTAAGTTTTACCATCAAGTGCACGGTAGGATTCGAAATCTTTGCGCTTGTACTAACTATCGTTTACCACGTATTATGTTTAGGTTGAACAGCCACTAATTGTGCCTGATACTCATGACGAAATCTACGACGTTGTGGAGGATGTTGACCACAAGGAGTTGGAAGGGCCTGAATTTGAATTTGTCGAACAACCTGAAGAGTTTGAAGAATTCCAACAGGATGAAGAAAATGGGGAATTACCAGATGATCACGCAGATCACGATGAAATCTTCCAAGAGAATGGCCATGATCCCGATTCGGACGAATCTATCGCTGATCAATGGGCAGAAACACAGGATACTGAAGTGACGTTTTTTTCGGTAGAGCAGTTGATAGGCTAAACGCTCGCCTATTTGCTGTTCTCTTATACTACACGATTCTTTCAGAGTCCATGACGATCACCCTTTTTATAATCAATCTATAGATATTACGCTTTTAAAATAACAGTTTGTTGCTACTTTGGAAAAACACAACACACACTGAACAGTAAAAAAAAAATGAAAATAGAAATAAAAAATGATCGAAATAGAATGAACTGTTCGCCTTTCTACTATCAAACTCTAAACTATGGCATACAAGTCTAGTGTTAGCGAAATAAGGCGAGAAATCTTGTCTAGGCACCTTTGAATATGTATTTATCATATCGTCAAACCATTAACTCATCTCACGGTCGAGGAACAGATACGTCCAGAAAGAGCAACCGGCCGGAAACCAGCACAGTTACCACAAGTCCCAGCAGTGACAAAACGTCACACCAGGTGCGTACCCTTCCCAAAGACCATTCTGCGTTTGTCAACCGTGACAGTCGTAGCTCTCCCGATGCCTGATCAAAAGAGAAAAGGTTAGGAGAAGAAGGAAGGAAAAGAGATGAGGTGGAAAATTTTTATGTGGCAGGATTCATTAAGAGTCGTGAAGTGGCCAAAAAGTTATGTGATGAGAAGGGTCGGTCGACGCGACTGTAGGGCTTGCTTGTGAGCACTGAGCAGGCAACGAGAACCATGGATTCTGCAAATGAGTGGTGTTATTGGGGAGTGAGTGATGTGTGTTGGATCTGTGATAAGTAGGGTTAGTTTAGTTGAGTAGAGTATTAGTTGTTGATCAGGGGAAATTCTTTGTGGGTTGCCATTGCTGTTGGATCTGTGCTTTGGAGAGATCAGGATTACGCCAATTGATTTCTTTTTACATAAACACACACAAAGCAATTCTCACAACACTTTTTTCATTCTAACATGTCGCAGAGTTCCAACAAATTTTCCAGTATAAGTACAAGTGGCGACGACAACAAAGTCGTCATTGACGTTGATGAGGCGGATTTGTCCGTCTTAGAAGAGAACCTCAAGCTGACGAACGATCTGGCCAACAAACTATCCATGAGGTTGAAGGAGGTGTCCGATAAGAACTACAGGGCCGTCAAGTCGGTCAACCCTCTCATGTTAAAGATCAACAAGTTGAAGATACAACAGCGGAACTTTCAGTCGACTTTCAAGTTGGTCGAAGACATCAAAGATTACGCACAGCAGATCAAGAACTTGGACAGGTCGCTCAACTCTTGCGGCGACTTGAACAGTATGTCCAAGATCAACAGTTTCTGTTCCATAGTGCAAGAGTACGAGAAGATCAGACAACAATTGGCTTCCAGAAATATGACTGGGTTTGAAGGGTTGGTGAAAGGTTTGAACGACTCTATCCGAGACTCCGACGTGACTTTAAAATTTGAATTCATCGGGAAACTAAAGCAATTGGGCAAAAATCAGCAGGATAGTGGCTTCAACGGGTTCCTCAAAGAAGACCAGGACTTGATAAGGCATCTGAGCTTGATTGAGTCCCATATGAGAAACATCAGAGGCAAGAGTCTTATGGATACGCTCGTTAAAGAGAGAACCGATTTGAATCTGCTGCTGCTAAAATCGAAAGAACCTTCGGTGCCCAACGTTGTCAAAGATCAGAACTACCTCTACGACGGAGACAAAGGCTCAAAGAGCTTCCTAACGTATTCAAAAGGCTTTGAATCCCAACTGAAATACGAATCGGATCTCCTATCGAAACTTTTTGCCGACTTTGGCGAGATGCGCCACGTTCTAACCAAGACATTCAAGCCATGTTTCGACGAGTACACCTCCCAACTCAACAGGTTCTTGCAATTTGTCGGCAACCACAATTACCAATACGGAACGATGTTGTTTGAAATTAGGATAGGGTTGGGCTTCATCATGGAAAGGTTGAACAAATTCGCGATTGCGCCGCCGACAGAATTAAACGGTGTTGCAGAAACGACGAATGAGAGCTGTAGATCCACATTCAACCAGTTCTTCAAGTTCATTGACCAAAGGTACGCAGAGTTGATCTTGGGTGATCAAGTGAGTGAGACTTTGAACAACACCTTCATGTCGATCGTGACAAGAATGGTGAAGCTTTCGAATTTCTTTGAGTCGCAGTTGGAAGTGATCAAAGGCATGCCGTTGGGGAGCTGGTTACCTTCTACCAAACCACCTGGGTTCCAAGAGATTAAAGTGGACTCTAACGATCCAAACTACCTGTTGAGTATCTTCTACGGTGACATCATCGAATTCAACTATTACTACCTCGAAAACAAGTTCAAAGGGAAACTAGGCGAGGAAGAGTTGGGTATCATGCTCATGTTCAACATTGACGGATTACAGAACCTGATAGACAGCAGCAGTACATTAAGGCACATCTTAGGACAGCAAGGGATGCAGCGGTTAGAGAAATTGAAGAAGAAGACTATGGACAAGGCCACTATCGAATGGACGAGACTGACCACGCGGTTGATGCAGGCGTCCACTAAGCAAGGTACCAACTTCAACTTGAGTTCGAAAGAGCTGGCGAAGTTGATCGACGACTTCAACAAGAACTTTGACGACAACTTCAAGAAGATCCAGCACAAGAAGTTGCCTGCATTTTTCAAGAAACAGTTGGTGCAGGATATCAACAAGATGCTGGTGCCCACGTACAGGGTCTTCTACACGAGTCTGTCGATGGATTCGAGCAACAAGAGCATCATGAAGCATTTCAAGTACGATGTGAATGCTTTGCAGAGCAAGATCACAGGTCTGGGATCGTTGTAAATTATTTTAACTACTAGTATTATATATTAGCAAAGAGAAAAAAAAAATAAAGCGAGAAGATTTATTAGATTGTCAACAATAAATAAATATGGAAAATTATGGTGAATTCAGTAGAAGAAAAACATTGTTTGTTTTTTTCCGATTTTCGGAAGTTTTGTAGATACATTATTTTGTTCATCTTTTTTTTCACTCGATTGCACTCTCTTTTAGCTTATCAGCAGCAAAATTCTCATCGAAGTACTCCTTCATGCCACCAGACACGGTCACGTTCGTCTTAGTGACTTCATCTGGAGTGACACCAGGACTATTCAACGCCGCAAAGACAGGACCCACACCGAAACTCAAATGTCTCCCGTTTGTAGAACCAGCAGCACCATTACCGTCACTCGTTGGTTTAGCAGGCATCTCCAGCTTCATACTCTCCGGCAGCTTACGGCCACTTTTTAAAGATGTATCACCACTGGAAACACCGGAGGCACCAGCACGTACGTTGTAATCTTTGTTAAAAGTGTGCAGCTGCGTGTACTTCCCCACACCAAACCCACGAGGGTTCCCACCTCCATTGTTGATGTTGAAAGGGTGCCATGGTTCACCCACTCTCAATGTACCAACACTGCCGTTGCTATTTCCGGGACCGCTAGGACCGCTAATGGATTCGCCTAGCAAGGAGGTGATATCCACAGACCCTTCACGGTCCCTTGCTGCAAACGGCATCGGCTCAGCGAAAAACGCCCTGTTGTTGTTACTATGGTTGTGATAATTCGTGCTTGTGGATGCTGCAGCGTACCCTGTTGTTGGGTCAATGAGGGAATTGTTTCTCGTAATGTTGAGGGAATCCCTTTGTAACAACGGTTTCTTGGCGAGTGGGTCATCGGAGATCAACGATGCAGGGACGGAGTTTATCGAAGACATGGAGGAACGTCTGTCCGGTGAATCGGGAACGTTCAGACGGTCTGCATCGACATCGGGATTCTCGTCAGTTGGAATCGGCGTGCCTTCTTCATTTTCATCTTCATCTTCCTGTGCTATTGCCTCCTCCTCCTCCTCCTCCTCCTCCTCCTCGTTACGATCCGTCTCCTCTTCTTCTGACGTTGCATTGTTGGCATCCTCTATCGCCTGTGCGATCGTGGAATCCAAAGCGTTCGCCGAATGGTTCAGGGACCCATTCCCAGGCAGGATCGACGAGTTTATCAACCTCGACCTCGATGAGAACTGGGACACCAACGCTGGAGAACTAGTTCTGAAAGGCGACGACGACCTCTCCCTTGACGTTGACCGTGATCTTATCGGGATAACCTTCATCTTGAAGTTCCCGCCCAGATCACCACCGTCCTCGTCATCATCATCATCGTACTCTGGATGCCGGTTGAACCTCGTGCTCCGTGTCGCTGGAGCCATGGGTCTCTCATCCCCAGACGCAACAACGTTCACCGATGTCGAAGCAACGGTAGCAGACGAGATCGGTGGCATTTTATTCAGAGACGACGCCTCGGAGTTCACACCTGTGGCTGACGCTCTCATCGAGGACGCCCTCGATGAAGAGTTCGTCGTTGCGTCTTCAAGTTCAGATTCCGTGTCGTCCTTCACAACCTCGTCGTACGATGGCGGCACATCCGCTTGCGTCTCTGCAAAATTCGGTGGCGGGGTGTCGAATTCGAAAGGTGGTGGGTTCACGCTCGGTTTTCTTAGCAAGTGCACTGGCCTTGTGCTTGCCGTCATCTGAGCCACTGCGTTTGATGTCACAGATGAGGTGGCTCTCAACTCCGGGCTCAGAGCGTGCAATGCAGGTGAGACCAAAGGTGAAAAGGGGGTCGCTTGTGGAGACTTCAACTCCACGGGCATATCGTTATCCGGCTTGTACATGTTCGACGAGAGGTTCATGCCAAGTGACGGGGACATCAGTATGTCGATCATTGGCTCGCTTTGCTGGAGTTGTTGTTGTTGTTGTGATGGTGGTGACAATGAGGATGCAGGGGTCGTCATCATCAGAGACTGTGAACCAACGTACGCTGGGAGTAACGTGTTGGCGTGCACGCAGTGTGTCGAGAGGATGTGCACCGGTGAGTCGATCGACAACTCGAAGTGCTTTCTCTTTAAAGGATCCTCGGGAGTCGGTGCAGGTTTCGAGATCCGGATGCAGAGTTTGATCCAGTGGTGAGACTGGATATCGTCGAACGAGGTATCTGGGTGCAACTTGTGCTTGTCCCCGATCCTTTCGGGAACGTACACCTGGAACTCAAACTCCTTAGCAGAGATCTCATCGTCGTCTATTGCTAGTAAATTATCGGTGTCATCATTCGGTTTGTGTTCCATCAACAGGTACTTTTTCGGTGGTTCAGTTCTGTGCACTCTCTTGTTACGGCAGAAGTACTCTAGGTGTTCCGTTAAATATACACGCAACCGTTGCACTTTGATCTTATCGAGTGGAGTCAACCGAAATGCCAATGGAAGGTACGAGTTCAGTAAGATCTGTTTGGACGAGATGACAATCTCGTACTTCAGTTGGTCTTCCCAGTCCCTATTGATCACGATCGGTTCGTTCTCCTCGATGGAATCCTGCGAAGGAGTTCTAACAATGTTGATCTTTCTTCTTGCCGAAAGGTTCGATTTGAAAGTACCACTTCTCTCTAAAGTTGCCTCTAGCAAGTAGAAAACGGAACCAAAAGTGACAAGCGTTGTTTCTGGTAACGATGCCTGGATCGGTTGTTCGAAGGAGTAAATGTAGTCGCCTGGTGTAAATAGCTTGTTTTCATCGCTATTACTAGCACCAGAGTTAGATTTTGTAGATGTAACATCAAGGTCCGAGATCTGGGTCAACAAGTTGGGTCTATTTCTCTTTGAGGACTTGAAAGCGTTCACCAACGAAGAAGGCGACTTGATCGGGTTGAGGTCCGACAACGCTATGGGACTCGTTACTGGTGACAAGTTTGTGTCCAAAGACCAAGTAGGAGGTTCAGTACTTTCAGGATCTGACCTTGGGACGAACAGATCTGCGTTGTTTCTGGATGTCTCCGAGGCAGGGTAGTTGTTGGTATAGTTAAAGAAAGGCCAAGTGTGTTGCAAGAAATTGTTCACCTCTGAATGGTCCACTTTCTTGGGAGGTATACCTTCAGGCCAATCTGTTCTTGCTGTTCCTGACAACTTCAACGATATCGTCTTGATCTTGACAGGTTTCAAGATCCTTATGAAGAGACAGCCTCTCAATATGGACGGAGGTCTAGCTTTGGTCTCCTCTGCGGTGAAGCCTTCTAAGAAAAGGTTTGGTTCTGCCAAGATGATGTACAACTTGACTGAATCGGACTCTGCATTGGGATGTTCAGGAAGTTTGATCATCGTTTCGTGGGACAATTCCTCCACTGGGAATAGCGGGGAGGTTATAAGCTGTTCCATTTTGCGGGCGGAGGTATGGGTTGTAATTAGATAACGATTTGGTGGTGGTGTACAAAGAGTAAGCGATCGATCCTAGTCAATAGGAGAAAGTATGATGAAAGTAAAGGATGGATGATATGCAGTGATTATGGATTAATAAATATATATATATATATACACATATATAATGACTGATTAACCAACTAAATCCAACAGCTTGTGACCCATGAAACTTTTGATATTAAAAAAAAGCTCTGGTGCTTTTTCCTCTGTGGTTTTGGAATTTTCTTTTATCGGCTCCAACTGTGTCGCTTTGGCCCGCGGCGGCTGCCTGGCGCCTGCCAGACTGCCAGTGCTGGTTGGTAGGTTGCGCTCCAGCCTCCAGCACGGTGCACGGCACTTCTCGTCCGGCCGCCTCTCTGGCTGCCCCGTGTAAGTGAAGTGTATCCTGATTTATTTGTATATACGCTTGTTTTATCGTTCATTCGTTTATCGATTAAACTTCTGTTGACAAGTATATCTTTGGAGTGCCATACTAGAAGGATTAGTTGCCTGACTGACAGCTGTAGCCTGTGACTCCATCCAGGGGCCAGGCAATAAAATCACCGATCGGCGCTATTGTTGTACTCGTATCGCACAGCGCAATCAGCCAACCGATCGATCGATTAAATTATATATATATATATATATATATATAGAGAGAGAGAGAGAGAGTACTATTTGGACCCCTGGCACTTGGTTACTACATGCAATGTATTACGTACACATGGTTATGGTTGGAGTCACCTGACCTCGGTCCCGCCCTGTGGATGGACAATGGACATTGAAGAATCGAGCATACAGTGAGGAGTGGTCACTGGTAGACGGCCAGAAACAGGAGAATCACACACACACACATATATATATATATATATATGTGGCAGACCAACTAGCTTGTATCGTAGATGCCATAAAAGCACAACGCATCCTCGATCGAGGCAGTCAGAAGTGCAGGTGTTGGCATTGGCAACGGTCGCCTGCTGTTCTTCCAGGCTGTCTGTCCAGTGTCCACCACACACATTCACACAAATTCTTTCCAGGCCCCAAACAGCGCAAAAGAGCGAAATTCCTCAAAGGGCGGTGGGGCAAAAACTGGGCGGCGGTTCGGCCAATCACAGGCACCTCCGCTGCAGCGCTGGCTAAATCTACGGGGTGCCAATTTCCAAAACAGACAGGGTGTCCACTGCCCAGCTCCTGGATCTCGCCCTGTTTTCTTGGATTGATCCGGGTATACAGTCGATGAAGGCAGGTTGGACAGGTGTCGGTTATTATAAGTGGCTGATGAAAACTGTAATGGGGCGTCGATAATTGTAATGGCGAACGGTTATTATAATCCCTCGTCCGTAATCGTAGGCGATGTTGATTTATATAAGGGTTGGACGTGAATGATGATGGTTGTCGATAAATATAACGATCGGACTATAATTT
>JAJMAB010000053.1:0-108039 GCA_030564825.1 Ogataea sithepensis | reverse complement strand
AAGTTGTGCCACACAGGGATCCTATTACTCCGCGCTATCCAACTCCAATGCTTGGAACGTTTCTGCGTCTTAGCGGCTGCTTCCATAAGCCTTAGAACCGCCCATACCCACCATATAAATTATATATATAAATTATATATATTATATTCTATAATTCCTCGACCAACCGTCAATGCAGCCACCTCCACCAGCCCCAGGCCCTGTGCCTGCCCAGCTGACTGACGACACAGTGCCCATGCCCACCGGGAGCAGACGCTCGCAGAATCTCAGAACTTGACAAGTTAAAACCCGGCCGCAGACTCTGCACGCCGCCAGTGTGCCCGCGATCCATCATCCCACCTCCCCATGCACGATCCACAAACCAGAAGCTCGAACTGCTATAAATTTTTCTTTTAAAAGCTCTGAATTTAATGTGCAGTACGTATACGGTATTATATAATAATATATAAGCTGGGGGTTCTATGAATCTATGGTTCTCTGGTTCCCTGACCGCTTCTTTTATATTATAAACAACTTAATATACGGTATCCTAGCTTCTAAGGCTCCAACTCTTATATGCATATATTATATATATATATATATATATAGTTGAAATTTATATACAAATCTATAGCCATGTGTATATGTTACCCCACCTAATATGTACTCTGTCTCACGTATAACCTCTAACATATACTTAATTACAAATTGATAAGTTGTATGGACCAGTTATACGCAATTGCATGTATATACATCACGAGTTGCCCACATATACTGAGAGTGCACATGAATCTTACGGTATACGTTAAAGAATCGAGATCACTTTGAATTATTATATATTATACATATAATATATTATCATGTGTATATATATATATATATATATATAAGTAAGGGCGACCCAACGCCGAACTGGCACCCGGGCATCACGAATCACGATCCACCACGGCCACCTGGCAGGCTGGCACCACGACTCGGCGCATGGTTGGGTGGGCCCTCGGCCTCGGGCCTTTGGCCGGCTGGTGGTCCGTCCGCCGGGTGGGACGGGGACCGTGGGAGTCGGACAGTGGACAGCCACACTTACTTACAGACAGGCAGGGTAAAACCAAAGGGCGTCCGTCAGTCGTACGGTTCAAAATTGACCTCTGAAACCGCCCCCCGTACGAGTCGACTCACTCGAGTCCCCATTACATCCTACTCGTTGTCGTTGCCCTCCGCTACATGCATGTGCAATCAGCCTCAGTTTCAACGTCTTTTTATAAAAATTCATATATATCGATTGATCTATATTAAGATTTCTTATATATATATACAATAGTTGAACAATCAAACGAAAATTATAGAAATTATAGAAATTATATATATATATATAAAATTTAACACATATTAGACAGCAGCCAGAGTATACGTACTATAATTTGAACTTAATTTATAACGAAGACCGCAACAATCATATGGGAGGGACCCGGAAGAGCCACGATAACAACTTTATTGCAACCTATAAATTTTTATAAAATGCTGCAACAAAAGGATCTGCCAAAAAAATTTATAGAAAGCGAAAAACCAAAGAAAAAAAAAAGAATGCCGCAAATTGTGGCAAAAAAGGCGAAAAATTCGAAAAAGCTAAAATAAAAAAAAAAACGGCGGGCGGTGTGCATTGAGTGGCGCGCGACTCCAATATATCAAAATTTTTCAAATCGACAAAAATTGCATTGTTTTCGATGCTGCAGCCGCAACTATAATATATATATATATATATATATATATATATATATAACTGGTACGTGGTATATCGATCTCAACTCTCAGAAATTAATTTGTAATTATATATATATATATATATATATATATATACATGGTGAATTTGATTTTGGAAAGTCATCGACTTGGGATGTGCCCACTGTACTATTATTCAATATACATATAATTGATTTATCGATCCATCATTCCCGGTCATAAATATCGGTCGCATCAATTATAAATATTTGATGGATCATCCCCAAGTGACTATTTTTCTTGACGTGTAGGAATTCAACTTGCATGGTGAGTTTTTCTCTCCATCGATCATTATCGATCGATCGATCTTTTTTCCTCTCCAATGCCGATTCTCCGAATTAGCCTGCAACATATATCGCGGTTATTTATACATCGATCGATCCTTCGACCCATATATATATTATAATATAAAATTGTATAAGGTCAATCGAGAGATGATGCCAGCTTGTTTGTTTGTATGCTTTTTACAAAAAATTTCTTATAATGTATACTACCAGCTTCGATATTGTTCGATCTTTTATGATTCCCACTTAAGCTTTTCACATCGCCATGCAGCTTTTGAGCTTCCATGTGCAGCCCATAAGTTAAATTTAACGCGCGTATATCACGTCCCCTTCCATTCTTCCATTAAAATTATAAGAGATATCATATTATAAATTATATATATATATATATATTAAATTGCACATCGATACAACAAATGCTAACGGGTATACATTGAATTCTCATAAGAAACTCTTGTTTCCGAATTATAGACAGCACAGCAATTTCAATTCCCCAAAATTGATCATTTAAAATTCTCGTTTGTCTTCATGCACGCAACGGTGGTAATTATGACCGCTTCCCAATTATTAGCGTTTTAATTCTTAGCACGAATTTATAAATTATGGCCATATTACGTATATATTATATATATTATATATATAATTTTTATTGATTTTATAAAAATGTTGGATCAAACTGCTCTTCCCACGGATGTCATCATATAAATTTTAATATTCATGATGTTGCACAGTTTGCACAGGAGTGGAATATACACTGCACCATACATCAGATATATATATGCATATTATAAATTAATTGGCTGCTGCTTGTTTTGCCTCCAACAATTTTTACATTAATTTAACGTATACCAAACATGCTGTGTGCTGTCCAATATATATATTATATATATAATATTAAGTGCTATCTAAAATCCACAGCTGCTTTTGAAATAACCGCTATATTTGGATCGAGATTGTATAATATATTATATATCTTTTAAAATTTGTAAATAGCATATGATATAGATATGGAGCAGGTGAAATCAAGTTGGACAGAAGATGATTATTATAGAGAACGATCGGTAAATATAATGGCTGATGAGAGATATCAACAAATTATCACTAGCCACTTATAGTAACCGACACCTGTCCAACCTGCCTCATCGACTGGTGATGATGATGAAGATGAATAAGAGGAAGAAAAAAGAGAATGTGGCGCTGTTACTAGAGTATAGTGCCATCAGACGAGTATTCAACTAACAATTAATTATATCTTTCGCGATTTCCGGTTGAATACTCGTCTGATGTCACCATCAGCGCCACATTCACGTATAGTTATAGAAATGTAGATTATTTTATGATGATCTAAGTATAATATTGTGTTTTTTGGATTGGAATTCACGTATGGTCGAAGAGTCCTGATAGACAGTGTGGATAAGTCGGTCGGTTGATCTCTCAACAACCTAAAGACCACCTCAGACGCCTCCTCTAAGAAGAAGCACTCCTAAATTAGTATATAATAGAAAGGAAACAATTAAAAGGACCGAAGTACTGAAGAATACTTGGTTTGTTCGCAGAACCAACGCCGATAAGTGTCGATAGACGCCTATAGTCGTTACAACTTACAATATATATATATATATATATATATATACAAATTGTTTTTGCTTTTCTTTTTGTTCACTTGCATAGAGTCTTTGTCTTACCTTGTCGGGTATCTTGAAACGACACTAGATTAACAATCCTGCACATTTCAAAGTCTTCTGTATAATATATATATATATACAATTTCAAAGCTATATATGTGGTTGCCCAGATCAATCGAGATCTCACATGTACAGTGACTGCAGAAAAAAATTTACGGTGTACTCTAAACGTTAAAAGATCAAGAGCACGTAGAATGTCTCATAGTCAAGAAAGCTAATTAGACACATATTATGGGTGACTGTTGAGATTTATAATGCATGACAATAGCAACATTAAATCATAACCACTTCCAAAGTCCTACTGGTTTCTTATTTTTACCCTCCTCTTAAACTTTAAAATCCTTTTTTTACTTTATATACATTTTGGTACAACAGTTTTGTTCAAACTTCCATATATTTAAATCTCACCTTAGCCTCTAGAAACTCTTACTATTTTGGCATCCCTTGAATATTTACAAACGTTGTAATTTGCTAAGTTAGATGTATTGTTTTTGTATTTTCATATTACTATCTGCATTTTGTCTTTTTTTAAATCCACACATGTTCCAAAAAAACAATATGTACCTCGTATCTGCTTCCAATATACAACTTGTTTAATGGTTACAATTTGGCCCCTTTTAAATTTTTTTTTATATGGTAATATCAAAAGCTCAATTATGGAAAAACACAAACAATTCGAAAAAAAAAAAAAAAAAAAACAAGACAAATTACTCTATCAATCCCTCTCGTTTCTTAAATTCAATCTACCACTTAAGATATCGTTAACTTCGTTCATCTCCTGCCAATGCACATCCAACCCTTTTCTCAATCCAACATCGGTTGCCTCGTTCCACAATTGTTCAACATCACCAAACTCAACTTTGCTACCAAAGATACCCACAACTTTAGCATTGTCCAGACCTTGCACAACCTCCTTCTTCCCGTGCTTGTAAATGAACTTCAACTCTTGTTCCGAATGCCCTTTGAAAGTCAGGTTCGATCCAAATCCTTCTTTGATCAATACACCCAACTCTGCATTCACAACCTCGTTGTTCTGTTCGATAAACTGACAAGCCTTGATGGCAAACCGTGTAGCAAAGCATCTGTCCATCGATGATGGAATCTTTCCCTGTTGAACGTGACCAGGAATAGCAGTTCTCGACTCGTACTTTCCATGAGCTGACTCCCTGATGATCTGAGCAATCAACTCCGTCGTGTAGATACTAGAAGAGTTCTCGTTCCGGATGAACATCTTACCCGATCTGTTGTCACCTTTGTCGTTTTCAAAGTTCTTATTCAACAACTCCAAGTCCTCTTGCATCGACCGCAACGTGATCTTATCCTCTGGAGTGTAGACAGCTAACGCACCAGTCACCAACCCGCTGTACGATGCAATGTACCCAGAATTTCCACCTTGAACTTCCACGACAAACACCCTTCTTCTAGAGGCACTGGCAGATTGCTTCACTGCATCACAGTAGTTCACCAACATGTTCAAACAAGTGTCCGAACCTAACGAATACTCAGTTCCTGGAACGTTGTTCGACACGGTTGCAGGCAAGCAAACGAGCGGCATGTTGAAGATCGGATACGACTTACGGTAGCTTTTCAACTCTTGCAACGATTGGAATGCCTCAAACCCTCCGATGATGATCAACCCATTGATTTCAAACTTCTGGAAGTAGTAGGCAACGGCACCAATGTCCTGGGAGGGCAACGACCGGTTCGTTCCGATTTCTGAACCTCCAACGTTGTGCCACTCCTCCACATCCATCCACTCCAACTTCTTGATCGCACCGTGTCTGATCAACCCGGTGAACCCGTTCTGGATACCGTACACGTTGTGACCTTTTGTAAGACAGTACAAAGCAGCAGCTCTAGTGGCAGGGTTCAAAGCAGCTGTGGGAGCACCGACATGAATGATGGCAACGTTCAACCGCTTGCTAGGGTCCAACAACTGCGATCCATCGTCGTATCTCGACAACGACAAGAAGTTCTCGTACGACTCCTTGAAAGTCGAATCCCGTAACTGCATCGCCTCGTCAAACTTCTTCGACTCGATCGCAGTAGCAACTTGCTTCGTCAACTTCACAGCCTGCACCAAAGCACGTCTCACAACTTTCCCGTCCACGATCCCCACCATAGGAGATGGCGTCTCCGGTGTGTTCTCCAACACAGCTTTCACTGCATCCACACCTTGTAAAGTTGCCAACAGACGATCAAAAGCTACAGCAGACCCACCTCTTTGAACATGGCCAAGCGTCGTGATCCGCGTGTCCAACCCAATCTCAACAAGGCAGTCTTTCACCTGTTCCGAAGTGATAGGGTTCAACTCGTCGTCTAATGCACCTTCAGCCACAATCACAGTAGTCTTACGGCGTCCTTTCTCCCTATGTCTCAAACAAACATCCTTCAATTCCTGCTGCCAAGTCTTGCTACTCGGTGGTCTCTCTGGAATGAAGATGTAATCGGCACCGCACGAGATACCAGCCATCAATCCTAACCAACCGCAATGTCTCCCCATAACCTCAACCACAAACGCTCTCGAATGGGACGAAGCCGTAGAATCGATATAATCCACCATCTCGCAGATCCGCTCCAACGAAGAGTATGCACCTATGGTGTTGTCCGTCGACGACATGTCGTTGTCGATCGACCCAACCAACCCAACAATAGTCAAGTTCCGATAAGGAGCCACTTGCTCGGCAGTCAACTCACCGGTGCTAACCAACTCCTCGATCAAAGATGGCCATTCGGATCTGAACAAATCGGCACCTGTTAACGACCCATCACCACCACACACGATCAAGGCATCGATACCACGCAAAACCATGTTCTTTGCACCTTTCAACCGGCCCCACCTTTCTTTGAACTCCATACACCGTGCAGTACCGATCAACGTGCCTCCAAGTGACAACCATCCTCTCACTGTCTCCCAGTCCATCTTCTTCAACAAATCGCCTCCCTTCACTAACCCTGAATAACCTTCGTAACATCCATAAACGTCACAACCAAAGTAGATCCCGGCTCTCACGACAGCACGAACCGCTGCACACATCCCTGGAGAATCTCCTCCAGAGGTCATCACAGCAATCCTCTTCTTTGGTTTCTTGCTACCCTGTGCAGCATCGACAACGACAGTTGGCAATTGCTCTTTTGTCTGTTGCTGTTTCGTCTCAAAGAACTCGTCTGCAGAAGCCACAACTTCATCGGATAACCCGTTCGGCTTGGCCGCAAAACCAATCAAGTTCCCAGCTGGGTCCCTCACATAGAAGACAACCGGTCCGACACTTTCCAACAACGTAAGCTCGTACCCGTTCTCCAAGGCAACGGCTTTAACTTTCTCCAACTCGGCGGAGAAGAAGACAACTTCACCAGGCAACTCTCTGTTCGTATGCACGTCATGACTCACCAACCGTAACTTCACCATCGCACCTTGGTTGAACTCGAATGCACCAGCTTGCGACTTTGGATCCTGGTACTCTGGTGTCTCTTGGAAAGGAACAATGTTGTGGGACGCATCGAGCCTCGAGATAGG
Organism: Ogataea sithepensis; assembly: GCA_030564825.1. Lineage (NCBI taxonomy): Eukaryota > Fungi > Ascomycota > Pichiomycetes > Pichiales > Pichiaceae > Ogataea > Ogataea sithepensis. The sequence continues at coordinate 100,798 of JAJMAB010000053.1, read as the reverse complement.
GTAGCAACAAAGCCAGCACTCCTTACGGGAGTCGTTGGACACACCGCTCAAATCCAAACCTGTCGTGTTGGCATCTTTGGAATACGTCTTGACCACGTTGAATCCAAAGCTCTTGTAGAACTTGATCATGCTGAGATAGATCTCGGTCTTGGTAGTTGTGAACGAGGTGAACCCGAAAGAGGTTGCAAAACTGCTATCGGTGGTCATCTCTTCTGAATGTAAAGCAATAACTGTAATATAATGTAGATATTTATCGTATGTATAGTATATATATAGTGATCAATTGAGGGAAGAAAACCTGTGGTTGCAACGCCAATTGGGTATATATATATATATAAATATATATAATATTCATGATCATCAATCAGGAGGTGGAACAGAAATTGATGCAACCAGCCCGCCGTGCGTCTCGGAGCGGTGGGGCCATCGCTTACGTCATCAGCTTCCTGGTCTGCGTGGGGCGACGTTTTCGGCCTTTTGCGGGCCTTTTTGTGTTTTTTGCTTTGCTTCGCTGGCGATCACGTGGTTGGTGGCCATGTGATTGTAGTTTACCCTTTTACCCCTTTTTTTTTCGTTTCATGTCTATTTTATCCTACTTATCCCTATTCTACCTCTACATCTAGTACTCACGCCCAAACACATATCGGCTCAGCCTCTCCGTCCATGTCTCGCTCCCGTCCTTCAGCTCCTCCTCCTTCTGGATCGCCCGTTCATGCAGTTCCACCTCCTCCAGCCCGCTCGTCAAGTCCACTTTCGTTGGATCCAACTGGTAGCTCGTCCGCTTGATCAACTTCCATCCAAAGAATATCGCAATGTCCACAAACACCATCAGGTAGCAGAACAAGAACGTTTCCACTTCCCAGTTTCCCTTCAAAAACACCGTGTAACCTTGCACACCCACCATCGTCACTATAACGCACAACACCGTTGCCGAACAGTACGGTTCGAAATGGGTCTTGAAAGTGAACTTGCTCCTGTCGATCCCTTGTGCCATCACCGCTCTACGGAAGTGTAAGTACGTGAACAAGATGATGCAGTAGTTGATCAACTGCGACGCAGTCACCAAGTTCACTATCCAGTTCAAAACGGTGTTTGATTCCTCGCTCAACTGCAAGAAGGCAAGAAACCCCCAGCAGAGCGATGCCAAAACCGCATATATGGGCACACCTTGCTTGTTGCAATACTTGAAAAATCCGGGTGCTTTACCGGCCTGTGCTAAACCATACAGCGTTCTCGACGAACAGAAAGTGTACGAATTACCAGCAGAGAAAGAACTCGTCACTAGCAACACGTTCACTATGTCCGGTAACACCTTGATGTCAAGGTTCTTCATGGCTATAGTATACGGAGATGCACCAGCACCAGGAGCCCCGTTAGCTATAGCTTGGATCAACAATGGGTCTCTAGCATTACAAACAATTCCAACGCACAGCGCACCACCGATGAAGAAAACGGTTAACCTGTAGAACACCTGTCTGAACGCGTTGGGCAACACTTTACGTGGGTTTCTCACCTCCCCTGCAGTCATCGACACGTACTCTGGACCGGCAATCATATACGAAGCGCTGATCAAAACCGCCAACCAACCTTGGAACCGGCCCAAATCACCTTTATGCAAGTACTCTAACATGACACCTTCACCTTCTCTCCAATTTCTAAACCCATAGACATCATGGTGTGGGTTCCCACCTACCATAGTGATGAAAGTGAAGAACAACAACCCAACAGCCAACAGAACTTTCCCAATGCACAGCCAGAACTCAAACTCCCCGTACCATTTAACAGCACAAACGTTGATCAAAAAATACAAGAATAATTCGACACTGATTGGGATGGCTGCCGAATAGTCGTCTCTCCAATAGTGACACAAGGTATTGAACAAAGTCAGCTCGAACGGTATCAACGCACACTCCAACACCCAGAAGTTCCACGCAGACATGGCACCCAAGGCATCGTCAACGAACCTCGATGCAAATACGCAGAACGGTGCACCTGGTACAGGCAGGTAGCAAACCATCTCGGCACATGCACAGGTAACCACCAAGATGGGTATGCACCACACGGCAAAACCAAGTAACAAGGAGAGAGGTCCACCATGGTAGAGTGCTGAAGTGCCGATCGTGGTGAAGAGCGCAACACCTATCGTGCCTCCAAGACCAAAAAGTTGCACGTGCCTTGTGCTCAACCGTCTGTGTGTGTAACCTTGCTCGAAAGAAGAAGAACTCACGTCTGTAGTGGACCCAGCATCATCGTCATCGTTGTACTCTGTCTCCACAAACCCTTCCTTCTTGGTTGAAGAGGAAGGTGTGGATAATGAGGTGGACAGGTTATGCTTATAGACGTGAGATGGAGCCACCGGCACAAACGTATCTGTTAACAGTTGTAATACTCTGGACATAATCGATATAACGAGTGAAGTTGAGTAAATGTAAATGTAAATCAGTATACAAGTATAGATATATATACAAGAGAGAGATACAGCCGTGTATTTATATAGCACCCGGCAGAATGGAAGAACGAAAAAAAACAGCAGAAAGTGAAAAAAAACAGAGTAAAATCCTCGGACCCCACAAAAAAGACACAAAAAAAAAAACAGCCGGTGGATATTTTTTTTCGTGGCCCTGTTGACGTCATCGCTGACTGCTTCTCTTTTTTTTTGACAGAATTCGCTATTCATTACTGCTAATGCTTATATAACTATACAGATCGTTCCTTCAAAACTAACATATTAAATAAAATAAACTGTTCAATGCTTCTTCTTCGTAAACATCCCAAAAACCCTCTTCTTACTGGACTTTGCCGCCCCTGCAACCACACCGCCACCGCTCGCAATCGACGCCGCCTCCTCGTTGAACGAACCAGATATTGGACTGTCGTTGCCGGTACTCTTGTGACTCAAGATGCTCATGTTGGTCATCGAAGGAAACAAGTTATTCCTATTCAAACCAGCCGTATCTGCTGCCTCGATGTTGATCGGTGCAGGTATGTTCACGTTTACCGTCTCCGACGACTTGCTTTTCTCTTTCGAAAACGCAAAGTTCGAAAGTGACTTGTGAAGGGACGACGAAGAATTGGACGACACGTCCCTCACTTTCAACGACGGTGACACCGGTGCTGAGCCAACGTGCTGGCTTGGTGACTGTGGTGCTGTCACTACAGATGAAGACGATTTCACTTTAGAGAGACCCGTGACTGACCCTGCAGATTTCGTGGTCTCGAGCAACGCATCTGCAGAACTCACATCAAATATCGGTTTCTTCGACTTTGGATCGTAAACGTGGTGCGGTTGTAAATCTTTAGTGAGCTTCTCCTTCAGAGAGGTAAACACCACCGTGCTCTCCGCGGTTGATGCGTTCACAACTTCGGGTGTCGACATCGACGATGGAATCGTATTTTGCAGATGTTTCTCCTGTTCTCTTTTAGCAACAAGGATCCGATTCAAATCACCTCTTTCTTTCTTCAACTGTCTCGACATCTCACGGGCGTTCATCGCACGCAACATCAATTTCAAGTCACTTGTTAACGCCCCAACTTCAACCAAGATCTCCACGATTGCGTCCGAACACGCAGGCGAGTCAGGCTCGGTCAACTCCTTGAAAGTCGGCCACTCCCTCGTCTCGTACCACTTCGCCTTCTTGTTACCTGTCGTTGGCTTCTCATCAATCTTCTTCTCTGCTTTACCACCCCTACTCTTACCATCCTCGCCTACGCCTTCATTAGCATCAGCAGCCTCCAGATCAGACCCACTAGTGAACATCTTGTCCTCAATTAATCCAATCGTCTCCTTAATGGACTCCGACTCTCCAGTACTGCTGCTGTTTCCTTGCCCAGGCCCACCATCCTCTACTTTCTCCTCGTGCCTGCTGATCCTAGAATTCCGCCGGCTCGACCTCGACGAATTGTGTCCTAGACTCTCGTCGCTAGAATCGCCGTTTGTACCAGTTGCCGCCATTACCGCAGGGATAGCAGTGATGCTCGACCGTAACCTAGACGGGGACCCCACGGACTTCCTTCTCAGTGCATCAAAAAACGCTGGAATCTGGTCTGGTGGGATCGACGTGCTGGCCGTCAATCCAACGTTAGAACCTGTTGGAGTTACTGTCGTCATATTCACAGAGTTAGAAATAGACCCATGTGCACTCAACGACATGGTGGAACCTCCGTCGGACTGCGAAGACCTCCGGGCCACTTTCGAGGCCCTTTTCAACAACTCCAAATCCATTAGACCATCGTCCAACTTCGTCAAGTAGTTCGTAAAGTGATCGATCGCAGCAACACCGCTGATCCCGTCGGTGAACTCCGAGCTCTTCGAAACGTGGACCCCGTTCGAGGCAAACTCAAACTTCAACTCGTTTGCCTCCTTCACGAGCTGCGTCTCCTTCTTCGCGATGATCATGAACAGCACCTCTAATATCAAGTCGTACAACAATGGCAACTCGTAGAACTTCGACATCATCAACACTTCAGCAGCAGTAGGTGCAATCTTCCAAGACGAACCAACTTGCCCTGTGTACAAAAACTCGGAGAACGCCCTCACAGTAGCGTTTGAAAACGGTAGGCACATCGCACGAGGCAAGTACCGCACATCAATCGAGGCATCCTCGTCACTTGGGAATTTAACTGCTTGCTCAGCTTGGAAAGGAGATGCAGGTATATGATGGTGGTGTTGTTTATCTAGCGGGTCGTCCGATGACGACGACGACGACAGCATGCCTACATGTGGCGCAACTGACTTCGATGGTGGATCCATCACGATTGAAATCGATGGTCGTGGTGAGAACGATGGCGAGTACGACGTGAACGATTGAGCTAGCTTGCTCGATGCTATAGGGGTCATCGATGCCGAGTGTGGGAAACCCTTCATCGAATGCAATCCCTGATTCTGGTGTCCCTGAAACTGCTGTTGTAACAACGACGATGTTGACGATGCATTCGAGTCATGCTGCTGCTGTTGGAACTGTGGAAGTTTGGAAAAACTTGCCCGTGATGGCATCGCAGGCGACAACTGTGGGGGGTCCGCCGTGGGCATAGGCGGCTGTGGGGGTAGATTCTTGAGCATTAACTGTGGTGGTGTATCTCCGTGCTGGTGTTGGGACGCTGACGCCAACGACGATGGCGATGGTGATGGGCCTTTAACCTGTGATGAATGTGGGAATTGCGTAGTGTGGTTGTGCACTTGGGGTGGTCCTTGGAACGTCGGCAGGAACGTACCACTTCTCGTCGGCGCCGACGTGGACACGTACGATCCAGAAGACGACGAGGACGACGACATCAACGAAGCCACCGAGCTGTGTCTCAGAGTGGACCCACGTCTTGCCTCGTGCTGCGGCAGCGTGAACGACGACCGTCTGGAAATATTCAACGAGTTCCTACGTGACTGCGACAGGTTGTTCAACGAATCCCTTCTCGTCTGCGACATGTTCAACGAATCCCTTCTCGAAGGGGGCAAGTTCAAAGAGCTACGTCTTGTCTGCGACAAGTTTAGCGATTCTGGTCTGGAAGTCGACGACGCCGACGATGTTAGAGGTGGCAAGTTTAACGAATCGCGTCTTTGTGGTTGCAGCACGTTCACATTCAACGAGTTTCTTCTCGATGGCGGGTTCGCAGACCCACGTCTTGACGTTGACAACCCAGGAGACCCAAACCTCGTTGTCGAACTGGCCTTGCTATCTTTATCCTGGAACGGGTGTCTGAACTGAGGAGGGTTGTTCACACTCGACTTCCCAGACCGCAAGCTTACCTCGTCTTTAGATGACCGACTCAACGTCTTCCTGATCGAATTTAAACTGTCCCCGTCTGATGGGCTGCGAGTGTCCATTGGACCGCTACCGTCCACGGGGTACATCATCTCTCCACCACTTGGGCCGACACCACCAGCACCACCAATCCCCATGCCTTTGTTTGGGTTGTTGAGGTCAACGTACGCACGCGCGTAAGCTTTGCTCAGTAACTCTTGGAACTTCTTACCCCATCTCTTGCGGCACAAGTTCACAGGAAGTGGGATCACCGACCCGTCAGAGCACACAAACTCAAAGTCGGACATCGCGTACGATCTCTCGAATGCGTTCTTACCCAAAGCCACTGCATACGGTGGGAATACGGACCGGATGGAGTTCACTTTAATCTGGGGTGCAATGTAGTGAGAGTAAGCTTCAAAACTCGACGACGGTTTCACTCTTGATATTGTAGAAGGTGTCGCAATCGGCGAGAAGGTTGACGAAATCTTGGGTTGTTGTTGTTGTTGTTGTTGTTGCTGTTGTTGCGTCGTCTTCTGCTCTTTTGTTGGCTCAGAATCTATACCAAACGAGTTCGTAAAGGGTAACGACACAAGAATGTACAAGTTGAAAAACTGAATCGATGGCAGCGTGCTCGACGTCTCGCTGTTCCCTAGAAACACAACCTTGTGGTGCGAATTCCAAACGTAACCTCTGCAGAACCGATGCGACCAAGTGCTGTGCGAACAGTAGATCTGCAACCGAGCCCACATCGACGTGATCCGGTTGTAAAGAAACAGCGAAATGTTCAAATCTCCAGGCATGAACCCGGTCAAGATGATGTTCTCTCCGAAGTTGCCCATGCACGGATGGTTCAACTCAAACGGGATGTTTTTCAAGTCCCTCAACGAATACGCATGGTTCTTGTTCAGCTGGTGCCTTCTACCCATGGCAAAATCGTCAAATTCCACAATGGGGCCTTCATTCTTCTTTCCCCTGGTCTTGCTGTAGCAAACAACCGTCTTCATGCAGTTGTTTGGGTCGAGGGAATCTGCGGTCAAAATGTCGTTCTTCGTAAGCCTAAAAGGTAGCAGTTCGGTTTCTGTTTCGGTCTCGTCGGTGTACTCTCGAAGGCACCTTTCTGCATCAGATCTGTAATCCTGAGTCACAATATCGTATAGGTCGGATCTGTAAACTTGGTTGTTGTTCTCATCTAGCCCGCCGTTGAAGTATATCCCATGGTGGTTTTCCTCGCCCACCGCTTGCAAAGACGAGGCAAATATGGCTTTGTGGTTATACCGTTTCAAAATCTTGTCATTGTTGTTTTCAAACAGACATTTCCACCGCTTATCGAACATGTCGTACCTCCAGAAATCGTTCAACACCTCGATCTTGTTGGTACCTTGGGCGAAATTCAACCCACCTTGGATGAACACGTAATTGTCGTGAACCAGCATGGCATGGAACATTCTAGGCAGCGGTTTCGGGTCCGAATCCTTCTTTCTCTTCAAGTGGACCCACTTGCGTTCAATCAAGTTCAACGAGAAGCATTCGTTCGATAGGTAGTCATTGTGATCGTCACTTGGGGCGGGGATGGACTCCAAAGCCTTGGAGAAAGCCCTCTCGATGTCTGGGATTGTGAACTCGGGAAGCAAGCTCAACGGCACAGTGAGCCCACCGTACACTAGTAGTTGGGACCTCAGGAGCTCTGAAGTGGCGCCTGTTCTTGAATCTAGCCGGAGCCTCTTGTCTGAGGACTCGGTGTTGGGCATTTCAAGGGAGTAGCACTTGCTCGAAGCTGGGTCCAGTGGCGCCATCTTGGAATGCAGGGGGTGAGATTGAGCCCGAGCGCAGAGCAGAGCTTGTTGTGAGTGGCACTGCCAGAGTGTGTGGGTGTAGTATTGAAGGGAAAAGGGAAGAGGGTAAGAGGAATGCCACTTGAAGTGACAAGGGAACAACAAGGGAACAACAAGAAGGAAGGGGATCATGTGGAGGCATCGACAAAAGAAGGCGTGCAGACCGCCGCTGCTGCTGCCAGTTTTCAGTGCGGGTTTCTTTCGGCTAGCCGGTGCACGGGGGTTTTCTGTGTCCTCCTTGCTGGTCACATTTTCCGTAAGAAACTAATATAGAATGACGACTTTACTGTATTTGATACGACACCTCTCTCCATCCATCGTCATCATCGCCCATCATTTCACACAATGCTGCCTTTGTACTTGTTGACCTCCATCAAGGGCCAGCCGATCATGATCGAGCTCAAATCAGGCGAGACCGTCAACGGCACCTTCACCAACTGCGACTCCTGGATGAACCTCACTCTCGCCGACGCAGTCACCGTCGATGCCCATGGCGAACACTTCAGCAAGTTGAACGAGGTCTACATCAGAGGAAACCAGATCAAGTACATGAGAATGAGCAACGAAATTATAGACAAGTTCAAAGAACAGCAGCAACTACAACAGCAACAGCAATCGTCGTATGGTAACAGTCACAGTAATGCCCAAGGTGGCCAAAGATACAACAACTATAACAACTCCCAAGGAGGTGGAAGATACAATAACAATAACAACTCCCGTGGTGGGTACGGTGGTGGTCAAAGAAAAAGATTCAACAACAACAACAACAACACCAGCCAGCAATACGGAAATAGAGGCGGATATCAGAACAGACAGCGTGGTGGATTCAACAACAGTACCAGTGGCAGCCATGGTGAACCTAATGCTGCTCAAAACTGATCATTATTTTTAATGCGAGCTATTAGTGTATGTAATGTGTTTCGTTGATCGCTAACTACTATTTTTTTTATGTATGTATGTATAGTATGATCATATAACAAAAAGTTTGTACCATAATTTTTTTTTTTTTTTTTTTTTGTTTTTGTTTTCTAAAGAAGAAATTATAGTCTTTATTATATAAAATGAATGCATGTATGCTATTAAAATGTAATAAATTTACAAGAATGGACTCCATCCCAAATATATCACCGCCAAATTTGCTTCATCCGTCGCCTCTCTAATCAACTCCCGAATCACAGCCTCACAGTTCAACCCATTCGCCTCCAACTTCTTCTTCACAGCTTCGATCGCAATGTTAGCCTCCGACCCAACGTCAGACTTCACCAAATTCTCAACAACATCGTTGTTCATCGCATTCACATCTATACCTTGCAACTTCCTCTTCCGTATCGGAGATAAGCTCCAAGAATAGAGAGGATCGTACTTCAAAACGTCCAATATCCCACAGATGTTGGCATTGTTGGTTCTCAACACACGGAACACGTTCTCACAAGATTTGCCAAATATCCCGTTCACTCCAGTGACACCCAACCCATCCACAATGTCTCTCGTCAACCTGAAAGGTACCGTTTCAGGTATGGGTAATGCTTTGCCTTGGTCGAAAGCAACCCCTAAATCTATATGGATCGGCTCCCCTGTCGACCTGTCGATGAGAATGTTGTTGCAATGGCGGTCACCCAGCCCTAAAATGTACCCGATGATCGATGTCGTCGCTACACCTTTGCTGTAAACCAACCTCGACTCAAACCATTGGTCTGGAGATATGAAGTTGTTGAAGAAAAACCGCATGAACTGAGGTTTAATCTTGGACACGATCAACTGATACGCAGCGATCCGAACCGATGTCGACTTCTGCTGGCACTCTTTCATCCTGCCCCTAGCTTGATCGATCTTCATCTCATCTTTCTCGTGCAACGCCTTCAATATGTCGTGAAGTGCCATGGAGTTCGACACAAATTCAATGATCCCGGACCCAGGACCTAAAGGAATCACGTTGTACGTTCGGATCCTCAAGTTACGCTTCCGGGCTTGCTCGTCTTTACCCAAAAGCAAGTTGACTTTCCCGAACACTTGCTCCATGATGGCATCCTGCCTCAAGTCATCGGATCCACCTTTGAGGATCATCCGGTAGCTCTCTCCAGTGGAGAGCGTCAGCTTCATGATCTTGGGATGGCTGACGCCCGAAGGCGCTGCTATCAGGTACGGGTCGATCTTGGCTATCGTTGGTAATTCGTCCACCGAATACGCACCACACTCGTTAGGTTTAATCGATATACACGGAGGTGGTAACTTGAGAGTTATCAAGGTGTCTAACCACCAAGCACCGTTAGGCATCTGCGCCAAACTGATCTTCTTGGACGTCTTGATCTTCTCGTTTGCAATCTCTACCGAACAAGAGCACACATCGTCGATCGTCTTCAAGATGTTATGGGTAGAACCTTCCACTTTGATCGCCTTAGGATCGTTCAATAGCTTCATCCAAATTTTCTCAGCTGCTGAACCTCTAGAAGCCACCGTCAAGTCGGTCGCATCGATCGCACTCAACCGCAAAGATTTCAACAAGTACAACGAGTGGAACGGATGGTTCTTACAAAGTTCAAACATCACATGGTTCAACAACTTCTGAAACCCAGAATTCTCGGAGAGCAACCTCGACGCCAACTGGTTGATCCATGGGATAAACCGGTGGCTCGGAATTCTAAACAAAACGTCCTCGTCAACGAAAATGTTCGAGTTCTCCAACCATAACGCACAGAACCGGTCAACGTTCGTGTCGTCAGCACCATCGATGTTGCAAGCTATCGACTTCAAATAGAACCGGATCGCCTTCGTGGTGTACTTCTGTTTGTTCTCAACCTCCTGTTTCAACTCCTCATTTTCTGCCTTATACCGGACTTTAATCCGGCTGTACACGCGACCAGCATCCCTTCTTTCAACATCCGATTTCGTAGTCTTGGAAAACTTTTCCAACTCCCGTAGGTCCTTGGCCTTCTGCCTTGTGCTCCCTTCTAACCTTGCTATTGTCTTGTCCAACTCACCTCCTCTTATCTGAGCGTCACAAAACTCCGCAAATATATGGTACATCTCAGAATTGTCTGTATCTTCATCTGCATTGATTGTAAACGACCGCCCTTCCTCTATATAGTTTCTCATAATGGTGGAAGCACTCTCGTGTCTTGATTCAGAAGACCACTTGGCAAGAATAGCACGGTGTAAACCGTCCGAAACGTGCGGACAAACTTTCGGTATTGTTCCAATATCATATTGGAAATCCCCGCTCACTATATGCTGCAGTGTCACAACAGGGAAATTCGTCTCCTGCTTCTGTGCCCAAATCGCAGATGCTATATGGAATTTAGAAAGCCGATCAATAGCTGTACCAATCTGCGCCGTTTCAAAAGTTCGACTTTTCGAAAGTTGGTCCATATAAACAGCAGAATTCACACTCTTCTGTCCTTCGCCGTAAATTCTAGCCAACTTGCCGTATAGATGTAATTCATGCACCGCGCATAAGAAGTACATCACGGATTCCGGAGAGTCAACTTTCACATCGGAAAGCATCTCTAAAGCTGCCTTCCTGCCGAGTATCACATTTTCCAAAGCGTCAAAATCAAAAGCCGTGTTGGAGCACACCCTCCGTTTCATCTTATCATAGTGATCCACAAACTGTAACTCCGAATCTTGTAATATGTCGCCCGTACTCTTCAAGATGGCCAACGTACGGAACCACGACGTGACAGACTCCTTCCGTTTAGACCCTGCAGTAGTAGAATCACCAAACTCGGCATGGTTTTTAAGCACCTGTAGTAAATTGTCGTTCGTGCCCATCTTCGTCTTGACCCTGTTACCCATCGAATCGTGCATCATTTTCAAGTTGTTGTATATGGCTTTGTTTTCTGTATTTATCCTGTCTGGTGTCGGCAAGTCCCATTGGTTGAGCTTCCAAGCACGCTCATAAATCTGATCAGATCCGTCGTTCAAAAACCCTTGGTTCCCCGCATACTCTCCCAACGTTTTAGAAATACCAGTAAGGCCAACATCCAGCATGCCGCTAATCAAATCGTTCGGCACAGCGCTGCTCTCTCTGGATAAACCGGTTTGAAAAAGTGCATTGTCAAACATCAACCCTCCCCATTTGATTCCCTTCTGTTTAAGAATATCAAGTCCGTAGTTCAAGGTGGGCTCGATAGGTAAACCAAACGATAGATCCGATTCGTTGATCGATGAATAAACAGCAGACAAGAATTCTCTTTCTCTCGTTGGAATATCACCATCGTACCCGTGTTCGCTATAATAGAAATCCTCCATAAGCATCAACGCCGCTTTTGAAGAACCTGCACGCTGAGCTGCCCGGAAGATTTGTTCCTGGTCGAGTTCTTGGTACACCGCTGTGAACTTTTTGTGACCATATTTAGTGCCTACCCGAATCAACAAGACAAGTTCCAAAAACAAATGCAAAGCCTCTTGTGAAGTTTCCGGTATGGTGAAAAATTCGGTTATCATCAAAGCAACCAGCTTACCTCCCTTTATTCCTTCAGAATTGATGTAAAACAAAACTATTGCAGAGAAGCAAGTTGCTGCAAATGAAGGAACATGCGAAATATAGCTTGCAAGCAAGCTTACAATCGACGTCCGGGATCCAATCTCTTTGATAAGAGCAAAGAACACTCTGACTGTCCAAACTTCAAACTTTAACTGACGAACAATGTTCGAAAATCCTCGCAACGTGGTCTCCAAATCATCATGATAAAAATTCTCATTTGTTGTTCCGTTCCCAGAGTTCACCAGCGAGCACATGTAGTTATCCATGGGAAGAACATGCGTTCTAAAGTCATCAAGAAGAGAGACTGAAAAATGCATCTCGAAAGTCATACCTAGTTGGCTGTGTTTGTGAAGTAAAACTCCTACAATGGACTCAAAGCATGCCTTCGTCTCGATGTCGGCACATTTCTGATTGTCGATCATCTGTTGGAAGATTGAATCCAAAAGCCCAACTTGTTTTTCGAAGCAAATGCCTCCATAAGTTTGGAAAACCTCCGTATCAAACTCCCAAACCCCGACGCTAGCAGTCTGGCAAGTTGCTAAATAGTAGCTGCCAAGGCAACTGGCTATCCAAGAGTTAAATCCATCAGTAAACTGAAACGAATGGTTCAATTGTAAATCATAAAGGGTCTGTGCAACTTTCTCATTGATGAAGGAAAATTCACGGTCAAACTTGCCCATATCAACATCGTTGTTTTCAAACAGATGGGAGATGATTAATATCAAATCAAAATGGTCGTGAGATTTTATCAACCTGTGTAAAATGGAAGTAACCTGCGCTCCAGTGAGCCTAGACGACTCACTTGTAGTGCAGCGAAGAACTCGGAGATGATCCGGAACGTGTTGATGGTAACTTGAAACCAAGTAGGCGATATCAGCGTCTGCAAAAGCCTTCAAGAAAGATGGATTTGGAGTATGGTTTGCATCATTCAGTTCGAACAACTTCTTACAGATAGGAATCCAGAATCTGCCATCGTCATCGTCATTCTGTTCAAGATTTAGGATAATAACCGAAAGAAACCCGCATATGTCCTCAGTGATGTCTCTAACACCAATGTACTTCGAAAGAGTGTCGATACAACGTTTAGCAAGGTTGCCATCCTTAAACGACTCTCTTGACTTCATAAACAACCACTTTATCTTTCTCAAATTGAGCAACTTATTTGTCATACTAAGAGAAGACTCCATAAGTAGCAAAAATCTCGTAGCCAAAAAATAGACATTTGGCAAATCCCAAAACTTGTCGTCGTCAGAAAAATCTGCAATCAAAGAATCAACAAGATCGAACGCTGTAGAAGGAGGTATAAAAAGTTCGTAATCATCCAAGAATCTTATTCTCTTACTACGTCTTTCAAACAGTAGGGGAATGTTTAAGCCTCCAAGGTTTAGCCTTTGAATTTTATCCTTGTACTTGGTTGTATCATTCAAAGATAATCCATTGGAGTTCAAAATATTAGCAATCGTTTCCTCTTGACACATATCACAATACTTTAGAACCTCATAGACAATGAGCACCAATTGTTCCTTCATGTAGGGACGCTTTTTGGATCCCAAGTATCGATCAAGCAAGCCAAACACTTTATTCTTGATCGCGTCTTTAGTCCAAGACATCGCCACGGAAAATGATAACGAATCCCTCACCAGAACTGTAGTGTCTAAATTCGACGCTTTCGATATCTGTGCAAGGAGTCTGGTATCTTTGTATGCAAGACATAGCGCCGCAAGCTCCTTGTAATTGCGATATACAAAATCGTGGAAGCTGTCAAATCCTAGTAAATCAAAAGGGAATTCATCTAAAGGGATTTTAAACCCCCAAAAGATTTTGAAGATTATCGTATTAAAGTGGCTGAATAGCTCCTTCGTGCTTTTGAATTTGTTGAGGACCGCAATATCAAATAACGAAAACCTAATGTATACTTTAAAATGAGGATATTGTGACAGTTCTAATAAGTTGCAAAAACATGAAAGCATGACGTTATCGGAGACTTCTGAAAGCATGGTGGAAAATAAATTGAACGTTGCCGTGGTCTCCACGGATTTCTGAGGTGAAACGAATGCCCCGACAAAATCAGAGTAGCATGACACACGTTTAGATTCTTCACTTGCCTTCGAGAACTGCACAATGTCTTCCACCAACGAGTACTTCACAAAACTGCTCGACTCTTTAAATGAGCTGACAACATCACTCAGCAACTCATCTCTATTGATCAAGCTAGAGTCCACCTTCATTGCCCTAGTTATACTCAATTGAAGCTTAAGAAACTCAGTGGTGCTAAGTTCTGTGAAAAGCATCTTGCGATCGTTCATAACCGACAAATATTGATAAATATCATTGCTGACGTCCTCCTCGTCACATTGTGTAGCCCAGACAGGACAGAATAGGCGCAACAATTTGCAGGCAGCAACAACAGTCATTTCGTATGTCTTGGTCTTGTGAACTTGAAGCAACCTACTGAAAGCAATAAGAAGTGTGTCTAGTGATACTTTGTTGATTTTCTCTACTCCGTTCTCTTCAAGGTAGCATGCAATATAATAGTAGCATGATACTTGTCTCAATTCGCAATCCAATATTGAGACATACTCGACGATATTTTTGGCTAAATCTTCATGGTTCAGTCCATTAGCGAATAGATAAGTGATAGCATTTTGATCGGGAGTTTCAGTAATGTTCACAGTTGCGTAGTCATATATATGTTCGTTCCCATTATTAGTAAACCGTCCCCCTTTGCTAATTTCAAGATTTGACTCTTGTTTCCTGACAATCCCAAACCCATCAAATTCCGCTAACTCCTGGTGATGAAGCAAGGTTGTTGTTTTATACTGTGATCCTTTACTCTGTACAGAGTGCAGCAAATAGTTAGATATGAACGTTCCACTAATTGTAAAGATTTCCTCCCTAAGTTTCGGTAAGCTGGGACTAACCTTGTTAAAAACGCTGAGAAAATCGTGCACATATTTTGCAGAATCGTTTGGAGTGCCCTCGTCTTGGTAGCAAAATTCATCAGAAAAGAATCGTCTAACTTTTCTGTATGCAGGGTGAATGTTGTTGTTACCATCGGTGGTCTCTAACAAATCATAACAAATATAATATAACAATAATGTCCAAATATAGATAATCGATCTGTCAACCCGCTTCTGCTGTGTCAACGAATCAATGAAATCTCCAATCGCAGTCAAGACAAGAGATCTCTGGCCATGAGCAACATCTAAAATGGTAACAGGGACAACATCTGCCTTCAAGAACACCACAGAGTTGAATTCCGAGTTCCTTCCGATTAAGATATATTGCTGTAATGCACGTTTCTTGTTCCAATTGAAGTAAAAGTGTGCAAGTGCACCTGAATAGTGAGACTCAAGTTGCTCTGCAATGTCCCGTGAAAACAGGTTAGACTCAGAAGAGGTTAACCATAAAAGCAAAGAGGTCACAGCACAGGCATCCGTTAGATCAGTTAGCTCTAAAACCTGGTTCCATTTGCTCTGCATCCAACTGTAGACTCTAGATGAGAATAATTGAGTTTGGTTCACGCCGTATGATGAATGCAACTGAACGGTTTGGAATTTAAAGATTTCACACAGTTGGCAGGCGGAAAACCAGAAAAGTACAGATTCTTTGCAAACCACTGATGGGCCATTGATCTCTGACAATTCCAGCTGCATCTCCACCTGTTGCAAAATCGATCTATCAAGTTCTGTGAGCGATACAATAGGAGTCGAGTTTGCCCGAACAACAGAAGAAAGTAGAGAACATGCATACTTCGATAGCTTTTGGTTCTTTATCATATCCAAACTGTACTTGAAAATCATATTCAAATCGTTGGTTTTAATTTTGACTTCATAGTCATTAATGCTAACTTCACTGGCAAACGAAACGAAGGTTGTCAAACTAATCAAGATCCAAAGATCGATATTTTGGTCTTGTATTTCAAATGTCTTAAGAAAATGCTTAATTATTAGGTTAGATTTTTCTAGGAGGGACTTGGCGATCTCGTAACTAGACATCTGATGTAAGCAAGAAGCTACCCACGACAATTGTAAAGTGAAAAGTTGGGTCCCTATCAAGACAGGAATTTTGCCAGAAACTGTATCATAACTGGTTAATGAAAAAATAAATTCCAGATACGATGAGCAGGAAGCTAGGCTGTCTAGAAGATGGTACCTCAAATCAGAGCCAACGCTGATACGTCTGCGCTTGAACGGACTGGTACCGTTGTCTCCTCGATGGGTCTTATTTGCTATGTTGTTTCCATTTGGGAGGTTTAGTCTGCTTTTTAACTTGAAAAAACTTATTAGCAACTTGGATAACCCCTCTCTCAGTAGCCAGGCT
This sequence comes from Ogataea sithepensis, assembly GCA_030564825.1. Lineage (NCBI taxonomy): Eukaryota > Fungi > Ascomycota > Pichiomycetes > Pichiales > Pichiaceae > Ogataea > Ogataea sithepensis. The sequence continues at coordinate 84,422 of JAJMAB010000053.1, read as the reverse complement.
TTCGCATTGCCATCGGATGTCAAATTGAGGTACCTTGTGTTGAACCATGAAACTTTCTTTTCATCTGTAACAGAAAACGACTTTATATTAATGTGTGCGGGATTTAGATTCAGATTGTTGGTGGAAGACGTATCGTACAACAAATCAAAAAAGAGCGAGATCACCAACCCAAGGTCGTTCAACCTCTTAATTTCACTGCGAGAGAAATCATCCTGATTTGTATCCAAAGAGTTCTGTTGATGTGCGCCTAACATGCTTGAACTTCCAAAAAGACCTGGATAGCTGCTAGTGTCCATACTCGCAGAAGTATCTATGACAACATCACTGACTTCTTCTTCTTCTTCCTCGGAGATGACCTCGCCAGGAGTGGCAGTATCCTCCCTTTCATTTCCGGTCACCACTAGTTCTCCTTCTTCGTTGATTACCCAATTATCGCCTACCAATTTGGGTAGATCTTGTAAATTGATATAGTCAGGTATTAAATTCAAAAAAATGATCAATTGTTCTCTTAGGGAGTCAAAGGTCATACTCTTCAAAAGAAGAATTAGCTTGATACCAATTCTGTACATTCTATAGCACAGCTTAATATCCACGGTCGACATGTCGATAAGTGCCTGGTTCAGAATCTTGAATATGAGAATGACACTCTCTGTCTCTTTACCCGACGTTGTATAGCTGTTTTTGGAAAATCGGAGGATAACTCTAATGATCTTGTGGTAGTAGCTATCGATTGCAGAACTGGTAGCGCTATTTAAGAACAAAGTTAATGATGACGATGAATCGGTACCCAAAAACTTATAAAATAAACTTAGCAACTCCGACAATAACTTCTCGTTACTATGAGTCGCTCCAAATATGGTTGACTCTGAAGTTAATATATTGAGGCACTTGAAAGTAACATCAAGGATCTCTTCATAGTTTCTAACATACAAATGATCCTTTATACTTTGGGTACCAATAAAGCTGTTCAAAGATTTCACCATATTAAAAGCAACGATACCAACCATTTGAGTCTTCTCACTTCCAACTTTCTTGTAGAATATGTGGCTCAAAAGAATTTGTAAGATGGTATCGTAACCTTTATGCTTGAATTTACCCACGAATCGTGGCGAAACCACTACATTCGACACGATCTGTTGAATTAAAGCAGACGCCTTGATCAATCGCAGCATCACCTGATCATTTGAGGTTCCTTTAAAGTACGCTAGTTTGTCCAAAGAGATGTGCTGTGATAAACTCTGGATCAAGGCAAGGATCAGCTGAACGTTCAAGTTCGCTACAACGGTGGGAGATGATAAGTTGATCTCTTCTAATCTTGAGAGTCCATCGTTCCTTTCTCGTATCTTGGATGATCCAATAAGCTCTGTAATGCAATTTAGCGATGTTAGTGTGACAGGTTCAATAATCTGTGGTGGTTAAAGTAGATGGGAGTTCAAAGGGGAACTTTATGCTTACCTATTATCTCATGCAACTTGATAGAAGACATGGTAGTGATTCTTCAAACAGAGCGTGGTCTACCGTTCAAAATTGACTGTCAAGGTAATTATTTCTATGAACAGTAGTCAATTGATCAATATAAATAGAGCACTACATCTCTTCCTTTGTTAGCTGCTATTAACCCAGATCATGTATTTAAAGGTATGCATGAATCTGATCTCCCATTGAGGTGCGACGCGTCGGTGTTAGGTAACAGGTCGTATCCGACTTTTTATTTTTAAGAACTTCAAAACTACCAGTTTTACTGTATATTTTGATTCCATAGAATAAAATTAAAAAACGGTTTTTCTTTGTTAATATGACATTATATATTTAAATAAAAAAAAAAGAGGAGAAAATAAAAGTTATTATAATAAGCTGTAATTATTTTTTGGTAATCTTTTTATCTAAACAACAACACCAGAGTTAGAAGCAATTCTTGGCCACAAGTCAGCACATTCCTTACCGACTGGACCAGTGATAGCAGAACCCTTCATTTCACCCTTTGGGTTAACAATGACACCGGCGTTATCTTCAAAGTACAAGAAGACACCGTCCTTTCTTCTCCAAGCCTTAGCTTGTCTGACAACGATGGCTGGCATAACCTTCTTTCTTAGTTCTGGCTTACCCTTCTTGACGGTAGCCATAACCATATCACCAACAGCAGCAGCTGGCAATCTGTTTAATCTGGCACCGTTACCCTTGACGGCCATAACGTATAAGTTTCTGGCACCGGAGTTATCACAACAGTTCATGATAGCACCAACTGGCAAAGCCAACTATAACAAATGAAAATGAAAAATCTTATGTTAGTATTGATACGATCTTTTTTTTAAAAAAAATTATATTATCTTTCAATATTCGGGTATTCTGTATGATATTAAATTTGGAAGACTGTTTCGTCATGTTTCACTTGCTGCAAGGTTCGTTGGATTATGGATGTATTTCATGACAAATATTGAATTTTATCTTTTTGATAGTTGTTGAATATGACTATGCCCAAATGAATCTGATGATAAAATGTGGACTTTAACGAGGTTGTGAAAATTTTACGTGTGTTGTAATCATCTCGTACAATTTCAACGTTCAATTGTTCCCAGTGGTTTGGTTCCCTATCATTTTTTTGGTCTGCGTGCTGTATGGATCTAAATTCACAATCACATTGAAAACTTTTTGCCGTAATGTTCATCCTTGAATCTACAAGAAATAACAAATTATTTTGTTGTAAAAGTGATATCTCTCAAACTTCGAAATCAGTCCTCCAATTTTTCAATCTCGTACAGTAATAATTCAAATATCGTTGTTTTGTCTTGTATATTGTCGAATCAAATAATGAAAGTAGTTCCGCTGTTGCAATAACTTCTCTTTCTTCTCAATTTGAAACGATCACGTCCTTTAATTCAAGGACTTTTTTGTTCTCGTTGTCTGAATGTATGAATATTTTTGCATGCATGTACAAAACATCTTGTGTATGCTATGGAAGAAGTTGAGTGCTACTTACTGACATTCTGAATTTGTTACCTGAAGCACCTGAACCGGACATCTTGAATATATATGTATGTGTTTGATTCAATAAGGATAATAAGCAGTTACTATAATAGTAATAGTCTAATTAACTATATTAAAGACACCCTCTTCAATCGAAAAGTTACCTGTGCACAAAGGTAGGATACCAAAGGTCTCTCTGCCTCTCCCTCTCTCTCCGTGTGAAAATTTTCCCGCTCTCTCCTCCTCGTCGCTGCCAAAATGTTTCCCGGCTGCGCTGCCCCGTCGCTGGCTCCCTGCGATTCCTTTCTGTCAGTGGACTGCACGTGTCAGCATTGTCTTCCCTCAGTGACTGCGTCTTCCGTTAATTTTTCAATCACTCCTAACACCGCGCTTGCCCTTCTAACAACCCTCGTTTTTAACCCTCTGTTTGATCACGTGTCACTTCTGTTTTCTTACTGCACTACCTCTTCTGGTAGTTCGGCTATCTACTTTGATGCCTGTACACATAGATTTACGATTTCTAACTTCAAACATATCTAAACTCGGAGTCATATAAGGAAGGCGTAACTGATTGGTATTAATAAATATTGTAGATATTTATATAAAAAGGAAATGGGCATAACGGACCAAAAAAAAGTAGAAACAAAAATAGGGGGATAAGTAGATATAGGAAGCATATAAAAAATTCAAAGCGGCCATCCAAATCAGTATCATAGACAAGAATAAATAATTACCAATTAAACAAAAAAAAAAAACGAGAACGTAGCGGAGAATTGTGGTATGGTATCTACATGTATCACAGGAAGATAAACAAAACAGTCTGTTGCTCGTATTGGTGGAGTGTAATTCCGTCAACGTGTTTATTCTTGCTCTTGGTACAAGACTTGGAGGTAGTCTCTCACATAGACAGACGAAGATGCGAATCTGCCAGAACTGTACTTCTTGTAAACAGCCTGGTGATGTGTATCTGAGTTCAGACAACACTCTTCCAACACTTCGGCTAGTGGGAGTAGTTGCGCCATCGAATAACCAGTATAGAAGACGTGAGCTTGTGTCCAAGGGCCACGGCCTAGCATCTTACGTGCCAAAAACTGGGAACCAGCAGCGATCCAGCTAGGAGGGGCCGCCACCAATCTTGGTTCCATCAATGCAACTTCCAAGAAGTATTTGGCAGCAGTTCTAACTTCACCATCATAATCATCAGCTTTTGAACCACGTCTTAGGAAAGACATTGGACCTGGCCAGCCAAATTCAAATTTCAAAACTTCGATCATGAATTTTTCAGCACGTAGAAACTCACCGACGCTGAATTGATCTCCAATCATGTATATTATCTGAGGCACTGTTGGAGCATTAATCTCTTCGTACTTCGACGCTATGAACAGTGCCACAGCTCCGCACAGCTGGAATCTGGATAGTGATATGGCTTTGATGGATAGGAATCTATCTATTATATTTGTGGCTAAGAACAATGTCTCTGGTAATAGGTTAAATCTGGCATGGAGTTGCACCAACCAATTCAATAAAGTTGATCTGTGATCCCACGTCACTTCGTTTTGAACATCCTCAACGTATCTGGGGCTTGGAGCAAGCTTGTATTCCAATTCGTGTAAGTAGTTAAAGATCTGGTTGCCGTACTCTGCCACCATAGTCACATCAAATGTGTCCTCATCGTTTGGATCCAAGTAATTGTTCGAATATCTTTGGAAAGCACTAGTGATTTCACTTATGATGGTGTCGTTGATGATAGGAGACATCGGTTCGTTCTCTAAAGGAGTAGTGTCATCTGTAAGGCCGTCGTCTTCTTCCTCCTCCTCTTCATCATCATGGATTCCTGCCATTTGCTCTTCAGGATAAGTTCGAGTTTCAGCATGGGCTTGCTCCTGTGTGGATTCCTGCTGCGTAACGGTTTCCTGCTCATTTACATCCTCTTCTGGTTTTGTTTGCAATTGTTGTGATGCTCTTCTACGCTCCAATTCATCTGTATCTTGTGTATCTAACGCAGAACTGATAAATCTTGATCTTCTTGCAGCAGATGAATCGTGCGCCACGGTTGATGAGTTGTTTACTCTTGTATTCAAAGTCGTGTCTGAAATGACGCCCAACACCCTTCTTGGTCTTTGAGCATTTTGTTGTTGTTGTTGTTGCTGTTGACCCGTAGTTTGTGAGTTTTGCTGAGGATTGTTCTGTGGGTCGATGATATTCTTTTCTCTTTGGCGTGGCCCAGTGTTCTCGTCATTGACCGTTGGTCTAGTGTAAATTCTGACCATTTTTCGTTTTTGACTTTGTTTGAAATATCGGTGGAATAAATAGTGAACAAACTCTAGCTAATTGCAAGCACGTCTTTTGTTGTCTGATTTCAAAGCAACCAAAAAGAAAGGAAGTCTATTTCAGATTAAGAAAGCGTTAAAAATATGACAACAAAGGTATAACAAAGTGGAAATAATCAAATAATCGTTTGGTTCTCAATTTCGTGAGCGTCTTAAAACTATGCAACTATTAGGTACTTTTAGGGATAACAAGATGGATGATTTTTAAAAGGAGAATTGTGGGAAACGATGAAAGATAACAAAAGACGAATACACGTATATTAAACAGGTTCAAAACCCTCGTTTATCTCTAGAGTCCAGATCAGATCGAAGTGTCCCTGGTTCAAAAAAATTAAAAAAAAAAAAATAACACACACACACAAACAAAACAAAACAAAACAAAACAAAACAAAACAAAACAAAACAAACGCCCGCAACAGGCCAGTGAAGAACGGGCCAGAGCGTGTTGCTTGGTGTTTACTTCTTGCCTATTCGGGCTAGTAGTGCTTTTTCCCTTTTTGGAAGCCGCAGGTGGAAGAACATACATCCCTGCACACTTTTAATCTTCTTTTTTTAGTAATGTTTTATGTCATCCTAGATATGATAGTATCTTGTCGGTGCACGACCCTTATTTCGATCTTTCAAATTTTCTCTTTTTTTTTTCTTTTTTTGTTTTTTCTACTTCTGTATTATTAAGTTTTTATGTTATAACAGTTATTTAAAGTTCTTTTATCTGTTGATCTTAGTTCTTACTAACAGCAAGATGTCTTTTTTAAAGTACAAAGATATAATTGAGAAAGGTGACCTTGTTCTTGCCTTCATTGGTAGAGAAAACATCAAGCCAATCAAGATCACACCTGGAGAAGCTTTGAATACGAGGTACGGTACTTTCCCACACGATTCGATGATCGGTCTGAAGTACGGTTCTCAGATCATGTCCCCAAAAGGTTACGGTTTCATATACTTGCTCCACCCAACGCCCGAATTGTGGACCATCTCGCTCCCTCATCGTACCCAGATAGTGTACACTCCAGACTCGAGTTATATAGTGCAACGGTTGGACGTGGTTGCTGGCTCAAGGGTCATCGAAGCAGGTACCGGATCTGGATCTTTCAGCCATGCTTTTGCAAGAACCGTTTCCGAAGAAGGACATTTGTTCTCGTACGAGTTTCATGAGCCAAGGTACGTGCAAGCAAAGCAAGAGTTTGAAGACCACGGGTTGACCAACTTCACGATAACCAACAGGGACGTTTGTAACGATGGGTTCGACATCGTGGCTGATCAAGAAACAGGAGGTGCTAAAGTGAACGTTGATGCCGATGCGGTGTTTTTGGATTTGCCTGCTCCTTGGGAAGCCATTCCAAACTTGGTGTCCGTTGTGGCGAAAGATAGAAGGGTTGGCATTTGTTGCTTTTCACCATGTATAGAACAGGTTGTCAAGACCGTGGAGGCACTACAACAGTACGGATGGACTGAAATCGAGATGACTGCCATTGCATCCAAGAAATGGGAATCCAGAAAAGAGATGGTTAGAGAAGTGGATGATGCATTGGAGAGATTGAGGGATGTCATGAAAAGACAGAAGGAAGGAATCGAAAAAATCAGAGAGATGGCACAGAAGTCAAGAGAAAGAAAGCAACGGCTTGAAAATTGTGGATCTGAAGAAGCTACTTCAAACGGCAAGAAGAGATCTGCTGCGACTAATGATGATGATGATGAAGTGACGGAGGAAGCCACAGTTAATAACAGTAACGGCAGCAAAACAACAAAAGGCAACAAGAAGCAACAGAAGGAGAAAGACTACGGGTACAATCCATTTGGTAAAGGTAGACGTATCATGGAAGGTGATGCCGAATTCAACTGGTTCGAAGTTTCCAAAACGGGGCCTGAATTGAAGAGCCACACTTCGTACTTAACTTTTGCCTACTTGGTTCCCCAAACTCGCCCCGATGAAGGTGAATCAAAATAAACTTTTATAGAGACACCTATTGTATAATAGATTTTATCAAAAAAATAATAATGGAAAGAAAGAAAATGAGTAAAAATAATCGCATATATATAAAAGAGGATAAAACACTCAAAAGGAGAAAATTCGATAGGAATTTTCGCAGGTGTTTGATCCCTTCGCTCGATTCTCCATGTTTTTTTTTCTCGATTCAAATCACGTCAGTTGTTTAATTGACGGCGGTGGCAAAGAAAGTCCCAGATGCCACATCCACCTTCGATTGCCATCATCTTTATTTCAATCACAAAAATAGATATTTCCACCGTTTGTTACAATTCTCTAGTTAGTCCCTCCTCCACATTGCTATGCTCAAACTGTTCTCCACAACACCGCAACAGGCACTTCTTCTCCACATCCGGAGAAGCCCACCTCACATCCCTGTTGCATTCCAAGCATCAAGATACCTCTCATCAGCCATCACATCGCATCATGCTTCAACGTTATTCATAAACCCAGTACCATCCAGAATAACCCAAGCCAATTGCAGGCTGTTCAGCACATCAAGTTCACAGATGGTGTACTACAAACCACCAAAGAACCGTATCTCTAGACCTTCGATCCTCACGGACATTCTATCCAAGATCCCTGACTCGGTCAAACTAATCGTCGGACTCACGGCCATATCCTCTTTCTTCCTCTTCGTTGCCCTCCCAATGATGTTCATCGTGTTCCCACCTCTACTCATCGGATCCTTCGCATCGTACAAGTACTTCCAATACAGACACAACACACAGATGAACCACCGATGGTCGGAATTGCAAACCTCGACTCTAAAGTTCCAACCAAGGCACGTTTTGGGCAATGCATCGTCATCTCCACTACCACCACCACCACCCGAACAGATCAACGACGAGTTGGCCACTTTTGAATTGGAGAGGTTGTTGGACGCGTTTTTCGCCAACGAGGACGGAATCAGAGATTACTTCCAAATCCAAGACATGAATAACTTAGCCTTAGGTGCTATCGAGGCCGTCGAGTACGATTGGAAGTCCTCGAGTAGACGTATTGGTGGGTTTGCAACCGAAGTGGATGAGTTGTTGACCGTGCAGTCCCGTTCTCTGTACGATAAGTCGACCGGAGACAAGTTTGCCACCGTGGTGCTCAGTTTGAAGTCTAGCGACCAGAATCCGATCATGCAGGATTTCCTGGAACAGCAATTGGGTGTCACAAAGAGTGTATGTGTCATTGAATTGATTCCTGTTGGGTTTGTCTCCAGAAAGACGTTTATCATCAAGACCCCATCTGTTGATGGCGGATTTGACGATGGTGATTTCATTGAAGTTAAGGGAAAAACTAGAAACTTATAAAATCAAGTTGGTTTGATTCTTATTCTTATCGTGTATATAGAGTTATATAGCTTGTTAATTATTAAACTAGAAATATAAATACCTAATAATTTATTATTTCCTTGATTTTCTGTGTGTTTTTTTTCTTTTTTTTTTTTTTGTTGTTGTTGTTTAAATATATATTTAATTAAGAGAAGAGAAAAAAAAACTTTCAGAACAACAGATATGATTTATATACTACAACTCAAAACAATTCTCTATTTAATCCTTCTTTTTAGGTTTCTTCTTCTCAGCTTCGGCAGCCTTTTCAGCTTCTATCTCATCGACAACTTTCTCAATCTCCTCGGTGGTCAACTCTTTGATAACTTTGTTTGGTTTCATGACAGAGATCTCAATGTTCGAAGCACCCGTCTGAACCACCTCCAATAAGGCCCTAATAGCCAACTTCAAAGTCTCCTCATCACCCAACTCATCATCCTTCTCGTAATTCTTCTCCAAGAACTCTCTCACCGTCTTGCTGTTTCTACCAATGGCGTTTGCCTTCCATGCAGAGTAAATACCCGATGGTTCTGTCTGGTACAATCTTGGAGTGCTATCATTATCATCGAACCCAGCGATCAAAGTACTGATACCGAAGGGTCTGGTACCTCCACTCTGCGTGTATCTCTGTTGCACACCGGCAACGTATTTCGTAAGGTACTCGATACTAACGGAATCTTCCAAAGTCAATCTGTGAGACTGTGCTTCCACTCTAGCTTTGTCGATCAAGATTCTGGCATCTGCATTAAGACCAGCAAATACTAGTTGGACATGGTGATCCACCTTGTTTATCTTGGATGGTGTCGTTCTTGGATCTTGCAATTTCAAAGTGGTTCTTCTCTCGCATGCGAGCACAACGATCTCTTTACCTTTGACACCCACAGCACAGGTACCTCTCTTGACTGCCTCTAAAGCATATTCAACTTGGAAAACGTGTCCATCAGGACTAATAAATCATTGCAAGAAAACAAAAAAAATGTGTTAGTAATCATAAAAATCCGTTGAAAGGGAGTGGCAAAGAGGAGCCGATATTTGAATGGAGCTTCCAATGCCACCAGAATTGAATCAAACTTACCTGAAAATGGACAATGCACTGTCGTAACCACTCATTGTATCGAAACTACTTGTAAACTAGACGATTGTACACCGAGAAACCTGTCAAGACCCAAACACCGGTGACCACCACTCGTACAGATCCATCCTACTTCAGTTGAACGCAACTTGCCTCGCCAGCTGCTCGTGGAGGGCAAACTGCAGCTGGCCGCCAGCGCTATCCGGCCCTGTACAACTGGGATATCGCCCGTTCCTGAAGGGCCTGTCTCCGATGCCTGCAATTTTTCACCAGCTGCTGGTAGATTGTAGCTCTATCTTGTTACCTTAATCTGTTTCAACAGCCACCCACAACCATGGCTGGCCAAGATTCTGAGGCTGCCCCAGTGGTAACAGCCACTACTACTACTCCCCTTGCAAACCCAAAGAAACAACAACAACCGCAACTGCAGCACCAAAAGAACAAACAACCAAAAGGTCCAAAAGTGCCCCGTAACATACCCAAACAGGAACACTACCAACGCCTATCGTATATATACCAAGCAGGTTCGATCCTTTCCCGCAAACTAGTCAGAACAATAACAACAACAACAACAACAGCCAATGGTGATAACAACACAAAGCAATTCGACATCCTTTCGAGATCCTACTTCAAACATCTAGACTTGGTCTCCAAGAAAACCGTCATCAAATTGAGTCCGAACTTGAAGAGAACGGTATGCAAGAACTGTTCACGGTTGCAAGTGCCCGGTTTGAACAACAGTTTGCGTTTAGTGAACGAATCCAAGTCACAGAACCCGAAATGTGACGTCTTGGAATCCATCTGTGTTTGCAACAGTGTCAAACGGTTCCCTGTGGGGAAAGATCCTGAATACGTTACTTTTAGTGAACGGGATGGCGTTGTATTTGATCCCAATACTACGAATTAAAGAGTGCCTTTGTTTTTTCTGTATTTTTAGAAATGAAACATATATCTGTATACATTATAATTAGAAAAGAGTGTTTCAAACAAAATTAAAAAAAAAAAAAAAAATTAAAGTTATCGTACAAAACCTTTATTAATAATATAGTAGTAGTAGATGCGAACCAAAAAAAAAGTATTAAGAAGAAGAACCAACAAAACATCTAATACAATTCGTCAGCAAGGTACGAACCAATGTACCCTCTGTTGAACAGCACCTTCTGTTCCTCCGTATGGTTAGCAATCACCTCCTTCTGACTCTGTTTCCATATCTTCTGAGCCACACTAAAATCAACCTTCTCGTACCCTTCCAAAACGTCATCTTCCTTATCGATGTCCAACTCACCCAACATGACAACGTTCTCTCCTCTGATCAAGTAGATCTGTGGTTCGGTAGACTCAGCGTACTGCTTCTTAGTCTTGTCGTTGATGTATATCCGCTCAATCCCATCGTGAATCACCAAGTTAGCAAACTGGTCAAACGTTCTCAACACTCCAAAGATCGTGTTACCATCCCTTAACAACACAAACACTTTCTTGTCCACCGAACCAATGATCGCTGCAGCCGTCGTGAACGAGTACGATTGTAAGTATAGGTCTTCCAAATTGGAGTTTCCGCCTCCAGATGGGCCCGCATTAGGAACCATGTTGTTCATCCTTTTATTTTTCTCGGTAATTTGGTGGAATATGTACTGATCTATAGCTGACAGTATGTAACAGAAGGTAAAATGGAGGCCCATGCAATGGATTTCAACCTTGCAACTTTACTCGACCGACGCTGGCAGAAAAAACTACCCAACCACCAAAATCGTCGCGTGGAGGTCCACATCGACGCGGCGCAAATTTCTCTGGTCGATACTTCTCATACAGTGGATAATTATTGATAGTAAGTCATTTGATTATATTTACAAAAAGGAAAAGAGGAACTCAAAAACAAAACGAAAAAAAGTGGCAGCAGCAATTCAAAAAAAGAAAAAAAAAAAAAAAAAAAGGTAAAAACAAAAGAAAATAGAGGGAAACCAACGGAAAGTGTGACAACATGTACAGAAACCAAAAGGTGAAAAATCAATCAATCAATCACAGTTTTTTCTTTAACAACTTGCTTAAATTCAACATAGCTTAACAATTTAAAATTATATTTAAGTAAGAAGCCATAAATCTTAGAACCCTGTACCATTCGTCCATATTTTGTTTTTGTGTTTTTTTTTTTTTCCTTTCTTTCTTTCTTTTTTTCTTTTTTTCTTTTTTCCCCATATATACTTACTTACAAGAACTCCCTGGCTTTTCTTCTATATTCATTACCGTCTCTCAACCACTGTCTGTAATCCTTCAGAGATCCAATCTTCTCCCCGTAATAGTCAGGAACAGGATTGTTCATACTCTGTCTCGACGCATCCACCCTTCTCTTAATGATGTGTCTCAAGAACAACTTCTGCTTCACGGAGAACGCCTTCATGATGTTTCTATTGACGATGGCAAAGATAGGATCCCCAAGCAAACCTGGACCTAACAAGAACCCAACCACACCCGTAGCCATGATCGCACCAATGTACACCGTGAAAGTATCCAACCCGAAGATCGTCTCTGTTGGATCGATCTCTTTCTGCGAAACGTAACCCCATGCCAAAGTGACGGCCAAAAAGGCACTGAGACCCGATCCAATTAAAGAGATACGACGTTGTTGCTTACGAAGTGCAAGAAACTGTTCCCATGTCAACTCGTTCGCCAACTTCAATTCCTCAGGTGTCAATTCAGCTGGCTTTTTGGCGCTTGACGACGACGACGAAGAAGAAGAGGAGTTGAATCTTAGTTGTGTTGCTGTTGGGATTGTGAATTTGGAGGTTGTCGTGAAAAACTGTGACATCATCCTCTTGGATGCCCCGTTTATTCCTATGGTTCTTAGCATTAGCATCTTGAAGAATCTTAAGCTATAAAGTGAGAAAGGAAGTTGGCAAGCTAAGGGATGGGGAAGATATATGATGGAGTGCAGTACTTCAATTAATCCACCCATCCACAAATCCCACCAACTTCAAAGAAAAAAAATCGCAGGCTCGCGGCGGGCGTCTGGCGTGATTTCGCTGGCGGTGCAGCCTTCCCGTGCCACCGTTTTTGCTATTTACGATCAATTTGTCTTTTACAACATGTTGTCGTCACATAATAAACGGTTGCAAAAGCATACAAATATTAATAAAAAGTAAAGGGGCGGAAGAAACATGGAAGTCGATACCGGGCGAGCACATTTTAGCAATCCCCCTCTCATATGTGTGGACTAGTGTAGTGTACCAGTAAACTACTCTACTCAGCTATCAAATTTTTGAAAACATAATAGATTATAATTAGAAAATATATGAATAAAACTAACTTACAAAAATAAAAACATAAAACTGACAGTGCACTCACACAAGTCTTTCAATTCTATATCGTATGATGGGAGGGGCGATGGATTATTTTTTTTTTAAAAGAGGGAAATAATTAATCTTCCAGACATTCCAACAATTCTGGCAACTTTTCGATAGGCAGGCCTTCATAGATAATCTCGTAAGTGCTCTTGAATAATGGGAAGTCGTCAATCTTACCCATGTTGGACAAGAACACAAACACTTCTTTGGCAGTGTGAATACCTTGACAAGACATACCGTTCAACAAAACCTTCTCAGCTTCTTGGGCAGTAACGTTGTGTTGAGCCATGTAACGACCAACCCTCACGTTACGACCACCTGCACAAGTGGTGATCAAATCGGCAACACCGGCAGATTCGTGTGTAAAAGTGTTGGTATGACAGTCTTCAAAGAAAGTCTTTGCAAATCTGATCAATTCAACCAATCCGATTCTCATAACGGCAGATTTGGCATTGTCACCCCATCCTAAACCTTCGACGAAACCGGCAGCCATGGCAATGATGTTCTTTAAAGCACCAGCAACAGAGACACCAGCAACGTCTTGCACCACTCTAACGTGGAAGTAAGGTCTATGGAATGCATGCTTGAGGACAACGGCATCAATGTCCTTACCTTTACCTCTGTAGTCGTATGGCAACTTGTAAGCAACGGTAGTTTCAGACCACTTGCATCTGGCCACCTCTGGAGCCAAGTTGGCACCGGATAGAGCACCACAGTCGATACCTAACTCTTCGGTGATGTAAGTAGATAACAACTTACAACCATCTGGAGTCACCTCCAAACCTTTCAAACAGGAGATGGCTCTGGCGGTGTGTTGCACTTTACCTTTCAATTGGGACAACACTTTAGGTAAGAACTGGTGAGGAATGTTGAACACGATCAAATCGGCATCGGCACATGCTTCAGCAACATCAGGAACAGCCACAATGTTGGAAGGCAACTTAATTTCAGGTAAATACTTCACGTTTTCGTGTTCTGTGTTGATGATGTCGGTCAACTTTCTGCCGTCAATGAGTTCTTCAAAGACCCACATCTTGACGGTTTGGTGGAATTCCTGTGGTCTCTCGATGGCGTTTTCGGCAACCACTTTGGCGATGGTGGAACCCCAATTACCGGAACCAACAACGGTGATCTTGAAAGGTTTTTCAGGGATGTCTTCAGGCAACACGGTAGCACAGTTGGCTGGTGGGGACAGAGCAGAGGAGATGTTTTGTAATCTGTTGGAGGCAGTCATTGTAGTGGAGAAATTTTTCTTCTTTATGATATTATTATTATTGGTAGTGCGATAAAAAGATGATCTCAGGGTCTTTTTAGCGTTTCTTTTTTCACTGAGTAACGATGATTGGAATTTTCGAAGCTGATGAACTGTTCGAACTAATGATATGGAATCGTGGATTGATGTCTGATGGAGAGCAAACTGATGATAACTGGAAGATAGTGATAATCTAAGTGAAGATGAAGTTAGCATCAGAAGGGAAGGCAGACCGCACAAGAGAGGAAGGGAAAAAAAAACACAGGAACCCAAGATAAGTGTCTGTATTTAAATGAATGGGAGGCCAGAAACGGGTCGCAGAGTGCAAGCTGCCGCGAGATGCAGAGGTTTCCATCGGATGCCGTAAGTGCATCCTGCACCGCCACACCTAACGGGCAGCGGGTGGGGGTGCGCCCGCCCGCGTACGTGCCTCTTTTCGTTCCTTTTTGTCACTTATAAATTATATTATATACGGATGGCACCTTGCCAGTCAGTCTTCCAGATTCTGTTGATGTTTGTTGTACGGATGCTGTTTGCCCATAGATCCCTCTTTAGATGCATGTGTTTAATTCTCATCAGTCTTACGTGCTATGTTTACTTTGATCTATCTTATTAATGTCACTTGATCTGAATTCTTGTTATACTGCGAGTCTCGGCCTCGACTAATATATGTATGTATACAGGGGGATCAATCATATCTCTACATCCATGTACTCGGGTCTCGGTACCAAATTCCCAATTGGTATATTACAAGTTACTATATATATATATTTATGTAGCTGTATATCTATATATAATATATATATTCCCAATTAATTGTCTTCAATATTCCGTCTCTTGTTTTGTGCGGAATCTTGTATGCCTCATGACATAGATATGACATATATATATATATATATATTACACATTGTTGTACCACACAAGTTTACATAAATGCCAGAGTAAAACCCGGATCAAATTAATTAAGATCGATCTATACCGAGATAAAGCTGTACACACACACAACTCTGCTATATGTGCATATAATAGGCCGGGGGCAACTGCTAACAATTGAGAGATCCACTCTCCCCCCCCCCTCACTCTCAATGCAAGCCATCAAACAGGGGGTGCAGGTAGGTATAATATATTAATGGTCACCGCCACCGCCACGGCAACTTGAAAGGTAGCCTGACGATTCTTACTCTTACTGTTCCTCCCTGTCACGTCCCCGTTCCTCTCTACTCCGTTCCCCAGTCACTTGCCTTTTCCATGACTCACATACATATATATACACCAATGCTACATGTATCACTATATATCCATGCCTCTGGCTCTGGACATCGGATTACATGTTCGTGTATGTGGTTTGTGTGAAAGGAAATTAACTCGGAACAAACATGGCAAACAAAAAAGAAAAGGGCAAAAAAAAAAAAAAAAAAATGAATCTCGATCGATCTTCGTATATACACACACAAGCTTGTATATGACGTATCGAATACGCAACCCGTCAGTTTTTCCGGTGGCAACGCTATGCACAGCCACAAACAACATCAATAGCATTTTGCACTTATTTTTTTCATCCATCAATTTCTCTTAAAACCGTTTATTCGACTATAATGATTATATGTTACAATTAGGACACGAACTCAAAAGAAAAGAAAAGACAAATTATAAGCAATTAATATCAATTGATGCATATATGGATCTGTCCATGTATGTTTGTGTCCATTTTTTGCGTTGGTCTAACGGTTGCCATGCAGTAAAGGCAATTAGGAAGTCAACGGACCCGAACTGAACTAATTTAATATATATATATGAGATCTCTAGTCCGAGCAATAGGATCTTTGGTAAATCAAAATTATAATTTCAACTGGCCTAGCCTCGATCCAAACTGGTAGTACACTTCGAATTTTTCTTTTCTTTTAAAATCTGTTCCTTTTTTTACCGCCTTGTTTTCTTTATTTCCTCTTTTGTATATCTCCATTGCTAAAAGAATCTCAAAGCAGATACATAAATCTATTTAATTTCTGTCTTCGCTTATTCGTCAAGAGTCCAAGATTCCAGGAGGAACAAGATAGATCCTGCGGAATCGAACCTTACCTAACGATCTACAAAATCAAATTGACTACATATATACTTATATATATATACATTATAAATCATACTTGAATAGTACTGCTTTTACTTGCATTAATGAGTAAAAGGTCCAACAACAGGATTTTTCCGTTCGTTGCACCAATTAATTAAAAACTATGTCAACTGTATCAATCATCATATAATATTACAGGATTTCCCCCATCGGTTTTGGTTTGCCTCACCAATATTGATCAAATTTCAACTAGTTCTTTCTTCTTAATGAGTCTTTAATCAATAGTGTAAACAACCAAGTTGTGCATGGCTTTCAGCATTTCGATCTACATATAGCCTCATCAGTGAACTATGCCTATATAGTTTCATGAGAAAAAAAAAAAAAAGATGAGACTACAATGATTGAAACTGGAAGTTTGACCTTCAGGACAAACCAGATATCATCAGATATTTGGATCTTTCACCTTTTCTTCATCATGCTATATATCACTTTTACAGAGACTTCTTCTTAGGAAGGGGCGTCTTCCAAATTCCGACTGCAAACTTTGGTCTTTGGGTCGTTGGGAGTTCCGTATTATCTTTTAGTACCCTATATATTCAATATTTGGGCCTCGACGTGAATAAATCCATGAACAACTATACTTAGGTCAATAACCAAAGTATTGAAAAAAAAAGTACAATAATTCGAGTAATTATCCGTATGTATAGGTTCGCACAAGACGCGTTCGAAGTCTAATCGTTTTGTTGATGTTACACCAACTTGTAAGAATCTCAAAATTTGTATGACTATAGAGGAGAATTACAAGTTGGACTTACTTAACCTAAAATAGCAGCCGGCCTTGTTTCGACTTCTACTTTTGTTCTTCTATCAACAGTATAAATATTGTAACATTACAAGTGATGTATAGTTTGGTATCTGTTTAAGCTATCGGTATCTTTAGCTTTCCTACTTGAAGGAGGAGCAGGTTCAGTGCTGTCTCAGGATGGAAAAGGTGCTACATGGGTAGGACAAGGACAACTCTACAAACCCATACATTTTCTATATATGTATATCATTTTGTTTCTGTGGAATTCTTGCTTGGTTTTTTTTTTAGAGTAATTTCTAGAATGGTTCTGTAGAGAGAGAGAGTAGATATAGTCAATCTATTCCTTTATTACCTGATAACTGGCCCCGTAAATCAGCCAACCAATTTTTTACCGAATAATCCGCATCTTTCATTCAATATACGTTTTTGCATAATTTAAGTAAAGTAAACAAAACATTTTAACAACTATTTTAGCATACTGTATAGAAATTCATGGAAAACGAGATCGAAATCCCGTCAAAAGGAGGGTAAAAGACGACGAATGACCATAAACCTCCCTGTCAGAGCAAACAACGACAACTTCAATGTCGCGCGCCGCGGGAAGCTGCCAGAAGCCTCTGGAAATTTCCCCAGCTTTCGGTTTACTACGCATGGTCACGTGCTGCTACTGGTGATGTCGCAACAATTGTTCCAGTTTCCTCCGTTTGCAACTCTGGAGACGGATCATGAATCCGAGAGTATTTTCTAGAGCCATCATCACCTGTTAGCTGATATGATCACCAGATCGTGAATTTAACTTTCAAGTTCGATCGATGGTAAAGCCTCACGTTCTAATACTGGTATATATAAGTAGGTCTATATTCCCTCTCCTCCTACTACAAACCTATCACGATGCCTTCCTCCGTTATTCACTTTTCATCAATCATTGACCAATAATCGATAATATCATTTACAGAAGAAAAACAAATAACAAACAAGCTTAATCTACAATCATGTTCACTCATACAAACGATCCATTCTACAATTTCTTTGAAAACATCAGTCAAGAAGTTGGACAGATGAACTCATTATTCAACGATCCATTCTTCAACAGACCATTGTTGAGAGCTACTACTGTCCAAACACCAAGAACACAACCAGTTCCACAACAACCACCAGCAGCAGCAGCAGCACCAACAACTAAAGCTGCCGTTGAACAACCAGCAGCAAAGGCTGCTGAAGCTACGGCTGCTCCTACAACTGAAGTTGCAACCACCGAAAAGAAACCGGAGAAACCAACATCATCTTACTTGTCACCATTCAGATCGTTGTTCACAGCAGATCCATTCTTCTCACAAGTTGCCACATTACCAGTCATAACACCTCCAATTGACGTCCACGAACAAGAAAAGTCTTACGATGTTTCTGTCTCGATCCCTGGTGCATCGAAGGAAAACATAACGATCGATTTCAACAAGGAGACTAACGAACTGATCATCAAAGGTGAAATCCCAGGCAACTCTTCCAATACGACTGCAAGTACAGGTAAGAAAGTTCACTCCGAAAGAGCAGTCGGTAACTTCAAGAGGGTTTTGGTGTTGCCTAATTCCGTCGATGGAGAACACATCAAGGCTACTTTCAAGAACGGTGTCTTGGAGTTGTCCGTTCCTAAAGTTGAAGGAGGTGATAACTTCCATCGTATCGAGATCTCATCTTCTGAAAGTTGGCATAACGTAGAGGAAGGTGATGCTGAAGAAGCACCTGTTACTGAAGTTGCTCCTGCTGCTGAGGAAAAGAAGTCAGCTTGAAAAGTAGTTGGCACTAACTAGCTTGGTTCCGTTCGAACTTTCACTTCATTATTTCTATGGTTCTAAATCTTATGGCTTTAATTTTTTGATTCTTATTTTGACGATATTTTACGATTTGACTGTATAGTTCCTCTATATAGCTCTCCCTTTTTTTAAAAAAAAAACATACAAAAAAGTTTTATTGAAATTTTACAAGTAAAAGCAAAAATATATCTGTAGAAATGTATGGAAGATACACTTTTCATTAATATACAACAAAAAAAAAAATAACAATAGTAATAGAGTAACAGTTAAAACAAAAAAGAAAGAAAGAAAAAAAAAATATATTAGAAGATATTTCAAACGTATTCCTCATCATCATCATCATCATCATTATCTTCTTCAGGAATCTCTTCCTCCTCACCATCTTCATCTTCACCTCCATCAGCTTTCTTCTCGTCATCTACATTGGCATCCTCAAAAGATTCGCTAACTTCAGCAAATCCAACCACTTTTTTACCCTCTTTGGCCAGCTTCCAAGAAAGGTACTTGGCACTATGCCCCACTTTAACGCTCATCAAACTCTTCCCTAGCTTTCTCTTCTTGACTATCGGGTTCAAGATGAGAACCGGATCGTTGTCATCGTTCAGTCCACCATCAGACAGCAACCTGTTTGGAATGTATTGAGGTGTACCTTTAAACCAAATCAAAGGAGCCAACTCTGGAGATTCGCTCCCACCGGATCTAATCACCCTACCTTTAGAGTCACGCTTGATACCTTGGATATCTTCAGGCTTCACCATACTATCTTCAGATCCAGCCAAATAGTTGCTCTGACTAAGACCCTTGTTAAAACGAGTAAAATTGCTCATGTCCAGCCTTGAGAAATCTTCCCTGACAAATTTAGGTAACTCTTGCTCTCTGTTCGAAGGAACCACAAACGTTTGCGAGTGCGTTGCTGGGTTGTAAGGTGAAAATTGGTACATTATCTCGTTGTACGGTGAATGGATCACTTTGTGCGCACTTCCATAGTTGTTGGTGGTGTAGTTGCTGTTGGTATACGGTTGTGGAGGCACCATGGTGCGAGGAGGAGACGCTCTCGCCACAGCCTGTGGTAAGAATCCAGGCCTTGTGACCAAATGAGACGCAGCAGTTGGGTGTGCATACGGTGCTGGCTTCTGGTACGTTTGGCCAACATTGATTGAAGGTTTCGGTAAATGGTTCGACTGTGGAGTAGGAGAGAACTGTGGTTGTGGTGTAGGTAAAGGTGAACCAGATTGCGGCGATGCACTTGTAGGTGGGAGTGCATTTGGCAGTTTCACGTTAGGTAATGGTGGAACGTACGTCTTGTACTGCGTTGGAGTCAATTTTGCATCAAAATAGTTAGGATCATCATCGGACTCTCTATTCTTGAAGTAGATAGCACCAACTAGAGGTGGAGCGTTCAAGTTGTATATAACTGGAGGTGGGATGACGCCAGTGTCTCTAGCATTCGAAGGTAGTAAATGCTTGATAGGAGATGGAAGCTTCTTCAATACCCTTGGCTTGTCAATCAAAGTGACTGGATCTTCAATGTGTCTGATTTCATCTGGCAAGCATGCTTTCCAGGTTCTGATCTTGGCAAATTGCTGTTCACGATCATTGTATCTAAATTCACAGATAAACAATGGGCCTTCGTATGGCACAGCGGGGTCTCCTTTTAACCATCTAGTGAAATAGGCAACGTAACAAGGACCTATGATATCGCTCATCAAGTGGTCTCTATATTGACCAGTCTTGAAAACTTCGTTTTCTAAAAATAGTCTATCGTAACGATGCGATGTCCACTCAGGTCTGTAGTACCAACAGACATTGACATAGTCTCTTCCCTTCTCTTGCCACATTCTGAAGATCTGACCAATAATTGGCTTTGTTGGATCGTTTGGGTTCTTTAACAAGACCCAGCTACCCACTTTATAAGTCTTACCTTCAAAATCCAGAACTTGAACCGGATTCTTAGTGGCAGTTTCGGCACTCAAGTACTCGCTATCCGGTCTCTTCATTTCTATCTGGTATAATCGTGTGATGTTTGATTCTAAAAGCCCAACATTCTCAAGCATTCTTGGGTTGTTGGAATAATACGCCTTGGAATTGTTGATCAATTGAAACACATCAGTCATGTAAGCGTCAACCGACTTGTAATGCCTCTGCTTGATTAGACTCTTAATACCCAACATCGAGATTGGATTCTTGACTATCTGATAATATTCCGGATACTCCTGGGAATTTGGCAATTTATCGAAAACTGTAATAATGGTCTTCCCATCCACTTTCACTTTTTTCAAACCTCTCATAATACTTTTGATTCGTTGTTCATGCGGCTTATCGACAATTGGTGGTCTACCTCTCTTGACCCATTGGTCCAATAATCTATCATTAACTGGTTCTAAGTTTGCAACTCTTGGTATGTCGTAAATGTTAGGTCTACCGGAATCTTCCACTCTCGCCACGTACATATCAGAGTTGTAAGATCCTAAATTCTCAGTTGCTGTAGTGGTAGTTTCATAATATGGGTCAGGATTTCTGGTTTCATCTGGGTCTTCTTCCTCGTCTTCGTCTTCCTCATCCTCAGCCTCTGTATGGGTTGACGATTGCAATTTCTCTTTAGATGTTGTTGTTGTTGTTGTTGTCGTTGTCGTTGTTGTTGTTGTTGTTGCTGCTGCTGCTGCCGTTGCTGCGGTGGTTGCAGTTGGTGGTTTAGTTTTCTGTGTCTGTGATGCTTCCTCCTCATCATCGTCATCTTCCTCTTCCTCTTCTTCCTCTTCATCTTCCCCATCTTCATCTTCATCTTCTTTACCGTCGTTATCATCACTTGGAAGGTCGCCTAAAGAGATATAATGAACATCTTCGTGTGCAAATATAACTTCATCATTCTGGATGCCAGGAACAATAGTCTCACGAATAAAATCGTCTAGAATTGTAGCATATCTGTAATAGTCTGACGACTTCTTGTTGTAAAATCTTGCATTCCAACTAATTTGAATCAAGTTGTCAACAAATTGTTGTGGGTGCGTGTATTTGCTATGTTTCAACATATTCTTAATCTTTGAGTATGACATTGGAGTTTTGATGACCTTGTAATATTCGGTGTTTGCTCTTAAGGGGAGCGTTAAAAAGACTTCTTGAAATTCAACACCGTTCTCGTCTTTCAAAGGATACACCTGATCCATCAAGGCTGTAAGCCTTCTAGACATTTCCTGCCTTTCAGGGATGGTGATGTGTTTCTTCTCAGACATAGCTGTACTGTCGATTCAACTAGTGCCACTTTTGCTGCAGATGGAAACCCCAAAAATTGTTGCTTGATATATAAGGTGAGATCGAGCTAGGGGTGTGTATATATTGGACGCGTTGGAATATGTTTCCTTTGTTCTCCGCAGATTCCAGTTAGTTACAATAAAGGGCACAATTCCAAACAGACCAAAAATAATAGCAGAGGACAGATAAGCAACTGTCAGACGTCAAATAGAGTGCAGGTGTTCACTAAGTCTTGCAAGGGGAAACACAGGAGCATAACACACAGGGCATCTAAAGACCACCACCACAACTGTCCATCGCCCTCTCCTCGCAAAACAGTTTGTCACCACCTCTGCGAGTCTGCGACCTCAAAAACTTTTCTGCTCAGCCACAGTGGCGCGCATGCTGAAAGGAGTTTTCATCAGCCACAGTTCGGAGGGTGTGCTATCTTGCGATTACATGGATTTGCATATCTTTGCATCCTTTGCCTACTACGGTTTTTCGGTCTGTATCGTTCTGTATACTCTCTTTCGTGCTGTTACCCTCTGATGCACACACGATGGACCACAGATTTGGCACACAAAATAGTGGCCACAGTATAGGCAACAGTATAGGCAACAGTCCCAGCGATAGCGACATCGACATCGACATCGACCCCGAGAACTACTACCCTTACGATCAATTGCAAAGTCCCATGATCCCAGCACAAACACTCAGAAGCTTCCATAGTTTCATCCAGTCTTCCAAATGCAGGACCATATTGGCCCTTGTTGGTGCAGGATTATCGGTATCCTCGGGTTTACCCACTTTCAGGGGTTCCGGTGGCTACTGGAAGAACTACAACTCTATAGATCTAGCAACTCCGGATGCCTTCCACAACGACCCAGGTTTGGTGTGGCAGTTTTACTCTTATAGAAGGCATATGGCATTAGATGCACTACCAAACACAGGTCATATGGCACTCGCTCAACTGAGTCACACAACAGAAAATAAAGCCACTAATAACAAGCTCAACTTTTTAACGATCACACAGAATGTTGACGGATTGTCGCAGAGATCTGGACATGACCCGACCAAATTACTAGAATTCCACGGCTCACTCTTCTCACTTCGATGTACCAACTTTTTTTGTTCTTATGTGGCAAAAGACAACTTTGATGACCCAATCACACCACAGCTGGGGTTTTCACTCACAGATTTCACCAACCCAATAAACAACTTTGATTCACTTAACGCATCCTCCACCACAGCACCTATACCCAACATCGACGAATCCTGTCTACCGCATTGCCCCTCTTGCAAAGAGGGTCTTTTACGCCCCGGTGTGGTTTGGTTTGGTGAATCCCTACCGCTACAACTGATCGACAAAGCCGATGAATTCATGGTCAATAACAAGGTAGACTTGATCTTAGTCATCGGGACATCGAGAACTGTCTGGCCTGCTGCATCTTACGTGGAGATGGTTAAGGATCAAGGCGGTAATGTTGCCATTTTTAACACTGAGTTCGATCCCGATTTGAAAGAGGAGGAGGGATGTTGGCAATTCATTGGAGATTGTGCAGACACCCTACCTATAGCATTGGAGCCTCTAATAGGCAAACTGGAAGATTACATAGAAGAATAATAACTGCAACTTTAACTTTTTTTCACCTCGTTCAAACATTTATCCCTGAACGTCATCATTCATATACACTATATGTACATTACAAAAATTATTGGCTACCACACTTTTTTTTTTTTTTTTTTTTTTTTTTTTTTTTTTTTTTTTTTTTTTTTTTTTTTTGTTTTATTCACAGACGTTCTATTGATACATTTCTTAATATAATTATTATTAATAGTTCCTTCCTATTTCTTTTCTAGGCCTAGTTATCCTAAGTAGGAGTATATCAAGTACATGATGTAGAAAGTAAGCAACGCACCAATATAGAAGATCCACTTATCTTCAAACGCTTTCTTCTCGATTTTTCTAATGGTCACTTTTGAAACACCTAAAGTTTGCAAACTGGAACTCATCTTATCCTTCATCTTCAAAACAATCTCGTTCTGTTCCACCAAATCGTCAAATGCAAGCCTTCCCATCTCCAAAATCTCGTCCAACTGTTGGTTCGACTTCTCCAAGATCGTCTGCTCTTTGTACATTCCTTCCTGCATCGACAAACCTGAACTCACATTACCGTTGCGTCCATCCATGGACGATCTCTGTGCGTTCGCACGGCTCGTTATAGATCCGTTAGACGATTCCTCGTACGGGTTGTCCGACACAGCGGTGGATCTGTTGGCAAAGAGTTGGTTCTTTGTCTGTTCAGCTACCCCTTCCTCCCTTTGTTTTTTCAACGACTGGAATTTCAACTTGTACTCGATCAATTCATCTTTCAAAGTCTTAAGCCTGTTTTCGTTCTTCTGCTTCTGTGCTTCGTTCAAACTCAACGTTTGTTTCAAGATGTAATCCTCGTAGTCTTGTAACGTTCTAGTTAAGGACGTTATGGTGGTAGTTATCTGACCAACTATCGATAGTTGTGCCAAAACTGGGTCCTTTTCAAAAGTTTCCAAATCTTTACGCAATTGCTGCGTTTGCTTTATCGCACTGTTATATAGTAAACTCTATCACAAACCAATTCGATTGTTAGTACCATTTGATAACAGGAGTAAACGTCACGAGGTGAATATGATAGCATTTGGGCACACTTACCATTGTATAAAAAAAGATTAAAGTAGAAGCAATATAATTGCACAGTTTCGATATATCGTGTGCTATTGCTCGATTTCTGAGGATTATTGGACACCGTCTAATGAATCAGCGATCGTTTAAACCGTGCGATAACACCAAACTTGACACCTTTCTTTAACAGAAAGCGTTTGAACTCCAGGACTGCAGGCGGTGATCGTCTGTCTGTCCAGACTCGACGGCGTCGGTCGTCGGGCAGCGGATTCTCAAAATTATAATATGTGTCATCAATGACATAATTGTATAATTTCATATATATGTATATATATATATATAATATATATAGTGTGATCGACGGCTCAGATCTGGGTGCCGCACGGAAACGCGCTTGTTCCAGCGCTTTTTTTTTTAACCGTTTCCACGGTGGTGGGATCTCGTCTCCTGTGTAACGCGATCCTTTCGGTTGCTACCCATTTTAAGCAATTGTACCAATTTGGCATTCTACAATATGAATTATAATAGTACATATATATATGTGTTAAATCAATATAGGAAAACACTTAATGTGTGAAAGGAGGAGAAGGTGGTGGTGAAAGGGATGTAAACAATGAACATGAAAGGATTTCAATTAACCCAGCATCGAAATCAAAAAAAGGGGAGGGGGAAGGAAGAAGAGGAGGAGGAGGAGGAGAAAACAGTTCGATGGAGTTAAGGAGAGGGAAAATAAACATATATAGTTAAAATCAAATAAAACTTATAGGATCAACATAAATTCAAAAACAAAGCCGAAGTATATATTCTTTTATATAGTGTACATAAAAATGAACAACTATACGTGTATACTTTACTTATTCAAAGATACCCCAGTACTGTTCAACACCGTACGAACCAGCGTCTTTCCACAAATCGTTGTAAGTGGTGAACATGATAACCTGATCACCAACCTCTTCTGCAATCGATTTAATAGCAGCCAACTGGTTAGCCTTCGATGGAATACCGTAAGTACCGTAGGTGCTACCTTGCGTTGGCCAACCCGTCTCACAGATCAAAACGTCCTTGCTTCCACCACAACTACTCTTGATGTTGGAAATCTGTTGTTTCAACCAAGTACCAGAGTTGGCAGCTTCAACACTACCATCCCAGTATGGATGGGAATTAACTGCAACGAAATCGGAAATCTCACATAGTTCGGTGTTGCTCTGGTAAGCAACCAAAGTATCGACAGTAACGACAGAACCGGTGTAACCTGCACTTTCCAACAACGATCTACCTGAAGAAACAGCAGCAGACACTTCAGAGACAGAATAAGTACCGGCGTTAACCCATTCGTTACCGACAGAAACGGCATAGATACCGTCCCAACCTTGGGATGAAGCCTTGACTTGTGTAGCCAAAGTTTCAACATCGGTGGATAATGTATCCTTGTAATACAAGCCAGCAAACAATTTCTGGTTGGATCCCATGGTACCCATAATGGCAGAAACACAGGAACAATCTGGAGCGTACACTCTAATAACGTCAAAGGCGGATAACATCTCGATGTCGCTCTGGATGGTGCTTGTAGACTTACAAGAACCGTCGTTTTGGTAAGGTGAATAAGTGATACCTTTACCTTCTTCGGCGTAGTATTCGACAGAACCGGCAGAAGCGGTTGATGAAGATGATGAGCCTGAAGATGAAGCAACTGAAGATGACGATTCGTATGAAGGTGATAACGAGGATGAGGATGAGGATGAGGATGAGGATTCATAAGATGGATTACTTGAATAAACGTAAGACGTAGCCAAAGTAGTTGGGTTAGATGAAGGAGCTAACGATGTCACAGCAGCGTTCTTAACTTCCTCCGTAGAAACACTAGCAGATGTGGATTCTGGTGCGGCACCAGAAGCATACACTGTAACCATGACTGTAACGACTTCAGGTTCAGCAACTGCTTCAGGTAGAGCATCTCTTTTAACGGCGTGATGGTGGTGTGCGTGAAATGGGGAACCTAAGGCCATCGAGGCAAAGGCAAGGGATGTGGCGATCTTTGAATAGAGCATCTTTTTTTTTAGTTTGGTATCAGATTTTTTGTGAATTCAAAGGAAAGTGAAAAAGAATGGTTTCAAATTTTAATAAGGGAGCAACGTGTAACCAATTTGTATCTTCTATAAAAATTGTTGCTTAAATAATGAACGCGTAAATATATTATCAACCTAAACGATCTTAAAGAATGTGAAATGTATGTCGATACCAAGGAAGTTCTTAAAAGGAGTGTTGAACGTGTTGGAAATGAATTATAATGATAAAATGAAAAGGACTTCTTCTATTTAACGGAAAGAGGAAAAAACTGAAACTTTAAAAGGATTCAATAAATAAAAAAAATGTGGAACTTCAACACTTCTTATATGAGGAAAGCACTTTGATCGGTTGAATGCTATCCTGGGACATTAATTACGTATATATATATATTATATATTATATACCAAATGGATTAAATCATATATGCTCGATATTCCTTTCTCCTCTAAAGTATTATAATGTGCCAAACAAAGAAACAAAGCTCAGGCATGCACTTCGATGCCTGCTGAAGAAAACAAATTAATCGATCGATCGATGGCCAGTAACTTAAAATAAGGTCTAGAGCATGGCGACACAGCTCTTATATCAAATTTTAATATACCCCTGGCTTCTGCAGCTAGTTCGATCATGTTGACATGAATTGGCTGCCACATCTCCTGTAAAAACTGTTTCGGATATGCGATGCATCACTGTAAGCGGCGTGGCGGCAGTAAGAGATCCAGCCGCATGCCTTGTAGACGCGTCTGCCTGCCTCGAGGAGCGAACAGAATTACCATGCAATTTGGATTTTATCTATATTATATAATTTATAGCTAAAGAAAAAGGAAAGAGGGGGCAGAAAGTGCATGTTTCGAGTTGTGTATATAGATGAACGAATTCACACTACAAGCAACAAGCGAAATCTGGAGTGTTTATAACAACCGCTTAATCCAAACACATTAATTTGTATATAGGAACTCTCGATATTAGAAAACTGAAGACTGAAGTTACTATAGCAAGTCTAGACCGCGTGTTTTCTTAGGCTTGGAGTAACCACAAAAAAGCAAAAGCTTTGCAACTCATGAAGGCTTGGTAAGTGCAATAAACTCAAGAGTCAACATTAACTATAATAGTAGCTGCTGTTCTGATATACATAGCCGTTTCATGAGCAGCACCAGAACTGTAAAAACCGTCACATATCGGAGAGTCATCATCAAACCAAGAAATAAATCGATCCTATCTTATAATTTATATGATATATTATAATATATATAATATACGCAACGTCACGTCATAGGCTGGATGTGGGACACAAAAGAGCTGGGCAACACAGATCGGTGAATTATCAAAAACACGGACACGCTGTTTACGTCCACCTCCCTCTCGTCTCTATAATATATTTATTGTGCACGGCATCTTGTCTCCAGATCGATCGAGTTCCAACTTCGATGCCACGGGAGGGAGGCACAGCAGGTGTGCCGGGCAGCGCGAACTATGTTGTTGTACAACAGGGCCAGCGGTTCGACAGGGGGACGCGCCGCCTGCCTGTCTGCCACTGCCCAGTTGCCCTTTTCTTTTTTTCCCCCTTCTCTGTGTCCCAGGGGGGGGGAAATGGTTGTCTCCCGTCGCGCTCCTTTTGTTTCTGTTACCTTTTTTTTTTTTTTTGGTGCTTCAACGCTTGCAAGTTATAAGTACAGTACAGCGTTGTTGTTTCCCCCAAGCCCTGTTGGCGTTGGTGCCAAATCCAGGTGTTTACCAAACTCCCTTTGGGAAGGGGTAAGAACTACACTGTTTACACCACTTTCGACAATTTATATATTAAATTATATTTATCGTTAGTTGTACCATATATATACATGCTTACTACGTGGATGGCTCCCAAATGGTAAGGTACCACCCTCCTCACCTCGATGATATATGACACTAATGGAATCTGTGCCTGGCCTATATAGACTTATCTTTTAGAAATCGATATTTATTAAGTACATGTATATATATATATATTATATATATTATAGTTCATCCAAAATCTAGACATTTAACTTCCACCCGACATCTTTTGATCGAGCCATACTGATACGTAAATAATAATTTTTATTCACTAATGCTTTGAAATTAAATTTACACGACTCTTCAAAGGGCTGACTCTTGATTAAAGTGCACAAATAAGAGCTCGACAAAAACAACAATTTATATATTTAATTTATAGAGAAAGCCCACAACTCTCCAAGGCTTAGCCGCCAAATCCCTCTCCGCGGTGATTCACCAAATAATTCAAATGCCGTCGACCTATCCCGAACAGTAAAGATGATAACATTCAAAGTCAACATCGAGATATGACTGTTCATGTCCATTCAACTTAGAAAATCTTGTCCAATATTCTGTAAAACATCGAGGGGCAAAAGAAGACAAGTCCATATGATATATCAGGAACCGTCATCAAACAATTGACATATTAAGATATAGGTTAATCGAATTGATCAATGTGAAAAATTGCACCCAAAACCTCGGGATCTCACTCATATGCCGCGTGCACATTGAACAATCAATTTCAAACAAATGAAAATTTTGGCTGAGGCACAAAAAACAAACGGCTGGGATCACCGATGGAGCGAGCGTTGCATTGATCTGGATTCTGGGCGGGCCGTTTGGAAAGTCCAGAACCTCGCTATTTTTCTCTTGATTTGGTTCCCCGTGTCACCATGTGTCGTCTGCAAGTCTGCAAGATCCTCTGTAAAAATTAATATATATATATATTATATCCTCCATCATCATCATCATCACACGCACGACACTTGTATACTTCAACTTCCCTTGATGTTATTGGCTCTCCACATCATGCATCCAATTTATCCCTTTTTGTTTCTGCCTCAACTTTAGTTGTTGATCGAACTCTCCTATTAGCTAAATTGTTATTATGTATATGTATATATATATATATATATATAGATATATATTCAATCATCCAAAAGACAATTTCCTGCGTTAGTATATGCACAGATACTGCCTTTTAAATGTCAAATCAGTGACAGATTAACCTTATTTGATTTAGACGATTCCGATATCCTCTGCCTCGCATAACATACACACATGCTCCACTCACAGCTGTCAAACGACAACTGTCCATCGCTCGGTATCCCCCACACTATGTTAATTCTACGTTAGTCGACTACTTAGTACTGCTGTTTCCAAAGATTTATTGATCGATGGTGATTTGTTCGACAAGTTCTGCAAAATATAGTAAAGTAAATAGCGTATATATATATATATACATATATATTATATGTTTACCGTGGATTTTAAACTTTTCAGGCAGAACCTCATTTGTGCACACAGCATTCCCATTTAAGGTAATTTAGAGGAATCATCAATTACTTTGCCTAATTAGTCACAGAGTATACACTTTTTCTGTTTGTCTGAAGTTGAAATCTATTTACTGTAGCTGCTTGTAGATTCCAAATTTCTGATGACCAAACAGTTAGAATGTTTTCTTAGTCTCCACAATCTTCCCGATAATTACCGCTAAGAGCTTTTATTGATTTGACAAAGTGCTAGCAGGCAGTCATCAAGTTCGTCCTGTACCAGATCGCCATACAAATCGGGCTTCTCATTAGTGCGCGCGTGCTAATGTCAAAACCGGTTTTTAGATTACGTAACCGCTTAGCTCCCCCTCCCACTTGTGGAAACGGGAGATTTCTTTTAATGAAATTTTTTTTTTTTTTTTGTTTTTTTTTTTTGTTAAATGTTACTTTTTCCAAATCAGATTAGTATTGCAATCACAGAATAGGTCGAATACTACAATATATATATTGGCCATACCTGATAATTCCACAATCAATTCAAAATGGATGGTATGCAGTCTAACAAGGCACATAGAGGTGCCTCTACAAAGACGCCGGCCAAAAAGAAGCTTCATTCCCAAGGAAAGAATGCTAAGGCCTATGCGGTTGCCAAACCAGGCAAATTGCAAAAGCAAGCAAAGAGAACCAGTGAAATGACCGAAAGAAAAATGCACGTTCCTATGGTCGATAGAACCCCAGATGATGATCCACCTCCAATTATCGTTGCCGTCGTGGGGCCTCCTGGAACGGGTAAGACCACATTGATCAGATCATTGGTGAGAAGGTTGACAAAGACAACTTTAACTGACATCAAAGGTCCCATCACCGTTGTGAGTGGAAAGAGACGTAGATTAACCTTCATTGAGTGCTCAAACGATTTGAATTCCATGATTGACATTGCCAAAATTGCTGACTTGGTTCTATTGATGATCGATGGTAACTTTGGATTTGAAATGGAAACCATGGAATTTTTAAACATTGCACAACATCACGGTATGCCCAGAGTGCTTGGTGTGACCACCCATTTGGATCTATTCAAGAAACAGGCCACTTTGAGAGCATCCAAAAAGAGATTAAAGCAGAGATTCTGGACCGAGGTGTACCAAGGTGCTAAGTTATTCTATCTTTCTGGTGTCATCAACGGTAGATATCCAGATAGAGAGATGTTGAACTTGACCAGATTCCTATCGGTCATGAAGTTCAGACCTTTGAAATGGAGAAACGAGCATCCGTACCTTTTGTCTGACAGAGTAGTTGACTTGACTCATCCAACTTTGATCGAAAAGAACCCTAAAATCGACAGAAAGATAGCCATCTACGGTTACCTTCACGGTACGCCACTCCAGCAAGAAAATTCCAGAGTCCATATTGCTGGTGTTGGAGACTACACCGTTTCCAGCGTTGAAAAACTACCTGATCCATGTCCAACCCCATATTTTGAACAAAGACAAGAGGAAATCGAGAGGGAACAGGCTAAATTGGCCGAAGAAAACGGACAAGCCGTGGCTTCTGTTCCTAGACGTAGAAAGAGATTGGAAGATAAGCAGAAGATCATATACGCACCTATGTCGGATGTACACGGTGTCTTGATCGACAAGGATGCCGTCTACATCGATGTGGGTAGCGAGTCCTTCAAAGAAGGCGAAGAGAACGGTATTGGAGAAAAGATGGTTACCAATTTACAGAAGGCTAGTGAATTGATGGATCTAAGAGAAAGAAAGTCTAGTGGTATCAGGCTATTTAGTGGCGGTCCCGAACTACATGAGGTTGACGATGTTGATGAGGAGGAGGAAGAAGAAGAAGAAGATGATGATCAGCTACGTGGAGAATCTGGTAGAAAAGCACTAAGAAGTGCAAGACTATATGGATCTTCGATCAGCCAAGAAGGTGACGATATCGGCAGTGATAGTGATCAATACGACGATGACGACGACGATGACAACGATGAAGACAACTTCGACGACGAAGCCGACGACAGAGCCAGATCTAGAAGAGCAAGATTCGAAGAGTTGGATGACGACGACGGCAAGCCTGAGAAGTTGCAATTTGAATCCGACTCGGAGTTTGAGTTGAGTGACAACGATAACGACGACGAAACATCGACTAACTGGCAACAGATGGGTTCGAAATTGAATGGCATCGACATCAAGAGAACTTGGAACATCAACAAATTGATATACATGAACAACATCGATCCAGCCGATGCGATTGCCAGATGGAAGAAAGAAGAGGCTGCTGAATCTGACGATATATCTGAATCCGAAGAGGATATCGAAGCCGAAGATGAAGACGAAGATTTCTTTTCTAAGAAGACGGATGGTGTCAACTCTGGTTCTTCCGATTTGGATTCCTCTAAACAACAGTTTGATTCCGTCGAAGTCTTGCAATCGAAGTGGAAGCCAAACAGCGATGCCATCAGAAACTTGCAGAAGAGATTCTTCTTGTCTCCAAAACAGAGACTCCAAGCTGAAAGGGCTAGCGAGACAGGTGAAGAAGAAGATGCGATTTATGGTGATTTCGAAGATTTGGAAGACGGAGATAACGACGATGGTGATAACGGAAATCAAAGTGAAGGTAGCGACGATGATGAAGAGGAAGATGATTTCACCAACTTTGACGAAGAGGAAAGAAAAGCTGAAATGGGTATCGATGAAGAAGTTTCTGGGGATGATGATGATGATGACGAGGAAGATGAAGTTGACGAAGGGCAACTAACTATCGAAGAACAAAGAGAGTTGAACGCCAAGAAGAAGGAAAAACTAAGACAGCAATTCGAAGAAGAAGAGGAAGGTGTGTTTGGCAAAGACGACGATCCTTTTAACGAGCACGACACATGGTACGAGTTCCAAAAATCCAAGATGGCGAAACAGCTCGAGATCAACAAATCGGAACTGTCGACGATGGATGAGGCCTCAAGACACAAAATCGAAGGTTACAAAGCCGGTTCGTACGTCAAGATCACTTTCGACTCGTTACCTATGGAATTCATCGAGAACTTTGATCCTAAATTCCCTATAGTGATTGGAGGTTTGCTTCAAACCGAAGAAAGATTTGGGTTTTTGAACGTTAGAATCAGAAGACACAGATGGCACAAGAAGATCTTGAAATCTAACGACCCGTTGATCCTATCGCTTGGTTGGAGACGGTTCCAAACGATGCCACTCTACACAACTTCGGACTCGAGAACGAGAAACAGATTGTTGAAGTACACGCCGGAGCACGCTTACTGTTTTGCCACTTTCTACGGTCCTTTAGTGGCGCCAAACACAACCTTCTGTGGTGTACAAGTGGTCTCCAAAGAGAACACAACGGGATCTTTCAGAATCGCAGCCACCGGTATCGTCGAAGACTTGAACGCCAACGTCGAGATTGTCAAGAAGTTGAAACTTGTCGGACACCCGTACAAGGTGTTCCGTAATACGGCTTTCATCAAGGACATGTTTTCGTCTGCTTTGGAAGTTGCCAAATTTGAAGGTGCATCGATCAAGACTGTTTCAGGCATCAGGGGTGAGATCAAGAGAGCTTTATCCAAACCGGAGGGCCACTACAGGGCCACTTTCGAGGACAAGATCCTATTGAGTGACATCGTTTTCATGAGAACGTGGTACCCAATCACACCAAAGAAATTTTACAACCCTGTCACGTCGCTCTTGTTGAAGGACAAAGAGAACTGGGAAGGTATGAGGCTCACCGGTGCCGTGCGTGCAGCCAACAACGTCGCCACTCCATCGAATCCAGATTCTGCATACGGTAAAGTGGAGAGACAGGAACGTAAGTTCAACGCTTTGAAGGTGCCAAAGGCAATTCAAGCAAACTTGCCTTTCAAGTCCCAAATCCATCAGATGAAGAAACAGAAGAAGACGACTTACTTGCAGAAACGTGCCGTTGTGTTAGGCGGTGATGAGAAGAAGGCAAGATCTTTGATCCAGACTATCCAAACCATTAAGAAGGATAAAGATGAGAAGAAGAAGGCAAAGAAGGCTGAGAAGAACAAAGAGAGATTGAAGAAGTTGGCTAAGATCGAAGAAAGTAAGAAAGATAAAGAAAGAGATAGAAAGAAGGAGTTCTTCATGAAGGAAGGAAAAAAGAGAGGTTTGAGCACCAGTTCCAACTCAAATGAGGCTTTCGGCAAGAAGAGAAGAACTTAAGTTTCAATGTTTTTTTTTTTTTCTGAATTTACAAAACATATAGATAGTTTTTACTTTGCATAATTTATTTAATTTAATTTAATATTCAAAAGTTTCAATTAATAGAGTAGGCTGATTTATTGGAATTTGACCTGATGTTGTGTATTAATAAAGACAGAGTTTCAAAAAAAAAAAAACAGAGCAAAAATGTGTAAGAAAAAAAGCTCAAATATGGTTTAAATTTGCAGAAATCTAAAGAAAAGAAAGAAAACAAACAAAAACCCTCACAATCCAACAAAAACAAAATTAACATTGGCAATCCCATCAACAAATCAAGAAAAACCAAAATAAAACAGCATATAAAAGAAATAATAATGGAATGGACTTGACATGGAAGAACAGTAAAAAGCGACAAATGATTATTAGAATTAAATGTATTGGGATAACCATCTGAAGCCTTCACCGTAACCTTGTCTCATGACGATCGAACACATGAAGACTTCAACAGGTCTGGCATTTTCTAAAGGCATCTTACCTTTACCAGTGGTGTTGTACAAACCTAAGAAGTGTCTCAAATCGTTCTCGTTGACGGCCTTTGGGTTATCGATCTTGTTACCTAAAATCAAGAATGGAACTTTAGATAATTCTTCGATTTCAAATAAGGCGTCCAATTCGGTCTTGGATTCCTCGAATCTTTCGGAATCGGCAGCATCGACCAGGTAGACGATACCGTTAACTTCAGGGAAGTAATCCTTCCACAATCTTCTAGCCTGTTGATGGCCACCCAAGTCAAAAGTTGTAAATCTCACGTTACCGATGGATAACTCTTCAGAGGTTGGGTGTAAAGTTGGTTGTAAAGTGGCCATTCTGTCGTTCTTTAACATGTGTAGTAAGGTTGTCTTACCCGCATTGTCCAATCCTAAGAATAGCAACTTAGCATGTTTGTTCCATAGACCTAAAGAGGCCAAGATGTCCTGAACTGAATAAAAACAGGTGCCAGTTTTTGGTGCAATATATCAACACAAACAGTTAGAAGGGGAAACCCAAGTCACATGATCCCCTTGCATGTTGTATTTCCAATTGCCAAAAAATGTCAGGTTTTGGTGTTAGTATCAGAAGATCAAAACTTCCAAAAAAAAAAAATTAGTGTGGAACGAAAATTCACCGAAAGATCGAAACAAACAAAAAGCTGTCGAATCCAAAAGCAAACAGCCGAATAGTGAAGTTGTTAAAGAAGCACTTACACCATTCAAAAATCCACATAATGATGATGATTATAGTGATGCAATGCTGTGATCCAGACTGTTCAGGAGAAGAGTAAGAACAAGAGACATAATGAATAGCCAGCCAGCCAGATTAGATAACCTGGTTTTCTTCCAATTCGACGGCCGTTCGAGTCTCGCTGGCTGCGTCGCTGCAAATCGGCGCGTCGATCTATGGGTTGTGAGCCCCTGCCCACTCTAGCTTCACAAGCCACATCTATTTCCCCACCAGCCACGGTGCCGAGTAGTGAACACGAAAACATCAATCAGCCATTGAACCATGGTGAGTCGAATCCATCAGGCCCCACCAGTAGTTGGGTTGATCAGGTACATCTGGAGCGTATATAGTCTGCACACACAACTGTCGATCAATCAATAATCCTTATCACCAGTCGTTAGCACCACAATTGCATCCTCACACAATGAAGTTCGACGTTACTGTAAGTACAGCATACTGACACCATGCCTGTTTTTTTGGCATTTTGCATTTGTTGACTGCATAAAAGGCATGGTCAATACATTCCTGATGATTATTCCAATATCTTCATTTGGCTATATGTACCTTTTATTACCAGGTTACTAACATGAATTCTTTGTTTAATTATCCATTGACTCCTGTCAATTGATCGTTAAATTTCATTTCTTGCTCAGAAACTTTCGAGTACTTCATCCGACCGTGTTAAGGGAATTGATTTCCACCCAACGGAACCTTGGGTTCTAACAACTTTGTACAGTGGTAGAGTTGAAATATGGTCCTACGAAACCAACACAGTGGTCAAAGCTATCAATGTCACCAACGTTCCATGTAGAGCAGGTAGATTCATTGCCAGAAAGAACTGGATCATTGTGGGTTCAGATGATTTCCATTTGAGAGTTTACAACTACAACACAGGCGAAAAAGTTGCCCAATTTGAAGCCCATCCAGATTACATCAGATCTATCGCCGTTCATCCAACTAGATCTTACGTTTTAACGTCCTCTGATGATTACACCATCAAGTTATGGAACTGGGACAACAACTGGAAGCTCGAACAAACATTCGAAGGACATCAACACTACATCATGTCCTTGGCATTCAATCCTAAAGATGACAACACTTTTGCCTCTGCATGTTTGGATAAGACGGTCAAGATTTGGTCTTTGGGTTCCAAAGTGCCAAACTTCACCTTGATAGCACCGGAATCCAAAGGTTTCAACTATGTTGACTACTATCCACACGGTGACAAACCATACTTGTTGACTTCATCCGATGACAAGACCGTCAAAGTTTGGGATTATCAAACCAAGTCATGTGTTGCTACTTTGGAAGGTCATCTATCAAACGTTTCCTTTGCCGTTTTCCATCCAGAGTTGCCATTGATCATTTCTGGTTCTGAGGATGCCACCATCAAAGCCTGGAATGCCAACACTTACAAGTTGGAAACCACCATTAACTACCAGATGGAAAGAGCTTGGTGTGTTGCCACTAGAAAAGGTTCCGGTTTGATTGCCATTGGTTTTGATACCGGTCACGTTGTTGCACAACTGGGTGATGATAAGCCTTTACTATCGATGGATCCTATGGGTAAAGTGATCTCTTGTAAGCACATGGATATTTACAACTCCGTCATCAAGGCATCAGATGCACAATTGGAAGACGGTGAAATCTTACCGTTGGCACAAAAGGAACTAGGTAACATCGAAATCTTCCCAAGTTCTTTGAGCCACTCTCCAAACGGTAGATTTGTTACCGTTACAGGTGATAACGAATATATCATCTACACTGCATTGGCTTGGAGAAACAAGATGTACGGTGCTGCTCTTGATTTCGTTTGGGGTTCAGATTCTAACTACTACGCCATTATCAGTCCTAAGCAGGAGATTGTCATTTACAAGAACTTCAAGGAAAAGACTTCTGGTCAAATAAACGGCGACTACGCAGACAAGCTATTCGGTGGTCCATTACTATCCTTGAGACGTGATGGTGAAATTGAATTCTACAACTGGGAAACAGGTGATTTGGTGAGAAGAGTCGATGTCGACGCTGAAGATGTTATTTGGTCAGAAAATGGTGAGCTAGTGTTGATCATTTCTTCCGATAGTGCTTACGCTTTGAAATTTGACAAGGACGTTTTCCAAGAACACCTGGCCAATGGTACCATTGATCCAGAAGAAGGCTGTGAAGAATGTTTTGAGGTCATTTACGATGTTAAGGATCAAATTGTCAGTGGTAAATGGGTTGGTGATGTGTTTATATACACATCCTCATCTAACAGATTGAACTATTTGGTTGGTGGTAAGATCAACAACTTGGCACACTTCGATAAGAGCATGTACCTTTTAGGTTACTTGCCGAGGGACAACAAAGTTTATGTTGCCGATAAAGACGTGAACATTGTTTCCTATTACCTCTCGTTAGCCGTCTTAGAGTTCCAAACTGTCGTGTTAAGAGGTGAGTTGGACCAAGCTGATGAACTTTTGGCAAACGTTGACGAAAAAGACATTCCAAAGATCTCCAGATTCTTGGAACAACAAGGTTTCAAAGAGAAGGCCTTAGAGATTTCAAACGATTCTGAACAGAAATTCGAGTTGGCCATAGAGATCTTGAATCTACCTTTGGCCCAAAAGATTGCCGAAGAAGACGGCATGCCTCACAAGTGGAAGAAGTTGGGAGATGTGGCGTTGAAGAACTGGAACTTGAAGCTTGCCATTGAATCCTTTGAGAAATGTAACGACTACCAATCGTTGTTGCTTCTATACACCTCCGTCAACGACGTGGAAGGTTTGAAGAAGTTGACCCAATCGTGTATCGAATCCGGTAAGTTCAACTTGGCCTTCTCTGCCTCTTGGGCAGCCAACGACTTGACGACCGCTACAGAGATCTTGCATCTGACGGACAGGTTCGCTGAGGCCTCCGTCTTGAGCTTAACGTACACCGGTGACAGTGCTAAAGTTTCCCAAAACGTTGAATTGTGGAAGGAGTACTTGACCAAAGAAGGCAAGGACAAGTTGAGTTCAAGACTGTGTTCGCCTGATACAAACCCTGCAAAGTTCCCACAACTAGGTGGTGCTGGTAATTTAATCGATATCGACGAAACTCCTGATGTTACCACTCCCGACGAAGAAGAACCAGAGGAAGAAAAGGAGGAAGCAGAGACAGAAGAGGCAGCAGAAGAAGAAGAATAGGAAGCTTGAAAAGGTTATTAAAAAAGTCATAAAAAACAATAGATCAATGCACCAAAATATAAATATTGCGATAAAGCAGACTATCTGTATTTTTACATCTTTTTCCTAATATTACAGCTTCCGAAAAAAAAATATATATCAATATAGATACCTCATTTGTCCACTTTGTGTTTTAAAAAGGTCTTTTGTTTTCTCTATGGTCTATTTTTTTATTAATGTCTCTGTTTTTATCATCTACATCTGTTTTTTTTTTTTTTTTTGCTGCGTTTGTGGTTTTACTTCATTTTTTTCTTTCTTCACTACTCTTTATTAAATTTGTTTTTTATAGTTATTTTTATCTGATTACTTTCGTATAAAAAATGGATATCGTTAATTCGTAAATAAAATCTATATAAAGAAGGGCACGTAAGTACCAAAAATATATACACTGCATCACACCTAAGCACTTTTGAAAACCTCCAATTTGTCAACCACGTCGTCAACTTTCCCTAAACACACAAAGTAGCACTCCTTACTCTCATCCCTACAAGCCTTCGGCTTGAACCTCACAACCCTGTCGAACACTTTCTTCAACCTCACTTCTAAATTTTTGTCCTCTTCACCAGTATAGAACTTAACAACAAGGCTTCCTCCTTTCTTCAAAAGATCGATCGCCACGATCAACGCCGCATCGCATAGATCCATCGAATTTAAATGGTCCCTCACCGTCAAACCTGACGTGTTCGCCATCCTTTTGAATGGATTGTTAGTACTTGAATTCGCGTATCCAGAAACTTGCAAAAAAGGCGCGCACATGTCACTGAGTACCACATCAATAGGTGGTGGTGGGATGTCGTACGAACCGACCTTGCTAGTATCGGTCCTCGATACGTTACCTTGAGCTTGAATCTGTTGTCTGCTCTCCAATTCAGTCAATTCAAACTCCGATTGCAATATCGAATTTGGAGAATCGATCTCCAAGTCGACACCGTTGACACCTTTCACTTCAACGGATTCGAACATCCTAAGACCTCTCTCTTGCCTCTGAGTCTCGAAAAACTCCTTGATATTCTCGTGCGTCTTCTTGCTCAAGATGTTTGCTTGCATGGATGACACGCCAGCTGGTGGTTGGTACAACAAGATATCGACACCGAGGATCACCGATCCTTTCTTGCATCGTTCTAAGGCAACTTGGTTCCAAGCACCAGGGGCCGCTCCAAGATCCAACACGTTCTGACTTTTGTTCTTCTTGAATATCTTGAATTTTTCATCGATTTGCAACAATTTAAAAGCGGCACGGGATTTCAAGTTCATGAATTTGGCTTCCCTTGTGTATTCATCGTTCTTCTTCCTCTCCAACCACCGTGATGACGACGCAGATCTCTTCTTAGCGTATGTTCTTACGAGGTTGAATGCAAAGGGATTCTTGGATTGGAGACTGAGTATGGGTCCCAATGGTGGGCCAGAGGCAATATGAAAGGGTAGCATTGGTAATTTATATGCCCTTATTAGCGGACGGTAAACTATAACGGTTCTAATCTCTGATTATACAATTGCGTACAGTTTGTACAGTTCGTACAGTTCAAACTACCTGTACGTAATAGAGGCACCTATAAATCTGATATGCATGTTGGTGTCTTTACAAGCCACTGAATAACTGCGCATCCTCCACATTCGTGGCGCGTGAAAGATCCCGCGAATATTTAGTCTTATAACTCTTTGATCACGTGTTTTAAATAGAGGGTTTTAAGCCCTAGGCGCGAGGGTTATATTTTCCAACTGTGCACAGCAATGAAAATTTTCGCGGGTTGTGAGAAGACACACACACACAGAGGCAGACCTGCCTGCGTAGTGTCACTCAGTGAGGATTCCATGCTTTCTATTTCCAATGGTCTGTCTGCAAGCTTCTCTTCCGATCCAACAACTTTTGTTTTATTTCACAGAAGTATCGTCGACAAAACCATTTATCGGTATTACCTACTAGCAGGGAGACAATCACAACTATCAAAAAAATGTCTAAGATTACCACTTCTCAAGTTAGAGAAAACGTTCAACAAGTGTTGAAGTTTTCCACCGAAACCAAGAAGAGAAACTTCTTGGAAACCATCGAATTACAAGTTGGTTTGAAGAACTACGACCCTCAAAGAGATAAGCGTTT
Organism: Ogataea sithepensis; assembly: GCA_030564825.1. Classification (NCBI taxonomy): domain Eukaryota; kingdom Fungi; phylum Ascomycota; class Pichiomycetes; order Pichiales; family Pichiaceae; genus Ogataea; species Ogataea sithepensis. The sequence goes on along the minus strand of JAJMAB010000053.1, from coordinate 43,508 downwards.
CTCTGGTTCTTTGAAATTGCCAAATGTTCCAAGACCAAACATGACCATCTGTATCTTTGGTGATGCTTTCGATGTCGACAGAGCTAAGTCTCTAGGTGTTGATGCCATGTCCGTTGATGACTTGAAGAAGTTGAACAAGAACAAGAAGTTGATCAAGAAGTTGGCTAAGAAGTACAACGCCTTCGTCGCTTCCGAAGTCTTGATCAAGCAAGTTCCAAGATTATTGGGTCCTCAATTATCCAAGGCTGGTAAGTTCCCAACCCCAGTCTCCCACAACGATGACTTATACTCCAAGGTTACCGACGTTAAGTCCACCATCAAGTTCCAATTGAAGAAGGTCTTGTGTTTGGCTGTTGCCGTTGGTCACGTTGAAATGGAAGAAGACGCTTTAGTCACCCACATCATGATGTCCATCAACTTCTTGGTTTCTCTATTGAAGAAGAACTGGCAAAACGTTGGTTCCTTGGTCATCAAGTCTTCCATGGGTCCAGCTTTCAGATTATACTAAGCTTGTTTTAATTCATTGTTTAATCGCTCTGTTTTAAAACTTAGAAAATGTTATTTATCTTAATGTTTTTTTTATAATATAATATAATGTTTGACTAGTATAAAAAGATTCAGTCTTTTTAATAGTAACTTATCGTAGAGATATAGAGGTTTCTTTTTTAGATAGTGCTGTATACATTTGTGTTCCGCAACTTTGCAGGATAGAGAGAAAGATAGGGGTTATGTGATCAGTTATAACCGTGCTTACTGAAGAGGCAGATCGAAAACTCCTCATTAGAGAACCTGGCCGGCGCATAAACAGCGGTAGCTATATGATATATCAATTGGCAAGTTGAAACAGTTTGTATAAGATCAACGTATGCCACCATAAACGCTCTCTTCCGAATCAACCTTGCAAATCGCTACTTATATATATATATATAATTTATATACAGTATATCTTTCACCGCCTTGAGTTTCCCCAGATCACACAAGTCTCAACTACAGTCTAGAACTTCAAGAGGAGTTTTAACGATTGCATCTCCTTCCCTTCCACCTACAATTCGATCATCTTCCTACACTTTAAGTCATGTCTAAACGGAGAGCAGAAAGTCTAAGAGACATTATTGCAAACGCTGCTGAAAAGAGACGCCAGCTAGCCAATGGAAAGATTGACTGCGTCGACGTAAAGCCCACCGAAGTTGTCGCTAGCCAAACGATCCCAATAAAGAATGTGATCGACGATACCATCACATTTAAGGAAGATGACAAACAAGATGTGGTGAATCTATTGAGTTCTGAGGAAGAAACTGATGATGACCACGAAGAGGACAAGGTGAGTTCCAAATGGGAAACGATTCCTGCTAGTCATAGCGTGATTGACTTGACTGATGTCATAGACGAAGAAATTAAACTGAAGTTACATGAATCGTCGCCAACTGAGTATAGATCCCAAATAAGAATGATTGCAAATCCTGAATATTGCCAGATGATTGATCCTCAGGCCGACAAAGATGCTGTGTCGATGTACAAACTCGTTGGTTCCACTGACTTGAAGAAAACCTACCAATTCAACCTCCTTATCGATTGTGGATTCTTAATGGAGTATTTCCATCCGAATAATGTCGACTTAGAAGTTATTTTGATAAATAAAGGTGGTGATCACTTGGTTCTGGAGCCCCATCATACGCTTCAGTACAAAGTGAAAACTGTAACTGCAGATAAAAAGCTAGGAAAGTATGGGTCACACCACTCGAAAATCATGGTGAACTTCTTCAAAGATTCTACTTGTCAACTAGTGATTCATACGATGAATCTAACTTCCGCTGATTATAAAGCACAGACACAGATGTGCTGGTTATCTCCAAGACTCAAATTACTAGATGTGTTGCAGAAACAGACGGATGGCTATAGATTATTAGATTTTGCCACTGAATCCGGAGAAAGATTCAAAAGAGATTTCCTGAGGTATTTAAAAAGTTACGAAGAGCAAGGTTTAAACGAGCTAATTGATCAGCTTGAAAAGTATGACTTCGGTCCAATAGATGTTCAATTTATCGGTTCTTCTCCAGGCAAGAAGTACTCCTTCGAATCGACCGGTGGATTCAATAGGGGCTTGGATAATCCTTCAGTAGACCTCTACGGTTACGGAAGATTGTACCAACTTCTCAACGAGTACGGCCTCACCAAATTGGGTAGCAACAACAATGCTAAATTTGTAGCCCAGATGTCGAGTATCGCTGCGCCCTTTGACTCGGGCAAATCCAACATCTTCACTCACATTCTAACTAGTATAGTTGAAGGTTGTTCCAAAAACATAGTGAAAAGTCCTAACCACAATTTTGGCAAGTCTACTGGTAATGATGAAATCGAGCCTGTCATCATATGGCCTACGGAAAAAGAAGTTTTGCAGTCCCTATACAAGCATTTATCAGGACACGCAATCCAACTCAGCACTCAACCAAAGGGGAACTACATGGCGTACGCAACGCAGTATGCAGTGATCAAACGGTTCTTCCACAAATGGGCACCTTCACCCGACTCCAAGGCCAAGAGATCCAAACTCTCACCGCACGTGAAAACGTACTGTGTGACAAGAGACGATTTTAAATCGTTGGATTGGTTCATCTTGACATCTGCTAACCTATCAAGACAGGCTTGGGGGAGACCTAATTGGGGTTACGGAGCAGAAGGGAAGTTTTCTGGTTTGAACAAGCACGAATACAACATCGAGAGTTTTGAAGCGGGTGTTTTGATCAATCCTAAAACTGTCCGGTTGCAGCCACAGGATAAGGGGAAGAAAGCTATTTTGGTTCCTGTTTTCGGTAAGGATACGTTGGATGATGAAGGTATCGATGGTGAAGAGTCTACAAGGATTCCGGTCAGATTGCCTTATGATGTCCCGTTGAAAAAGTATGGTGTGGGTGATGAGCCATGGTCAGTGCATGCATTAGAAAGAGCTTACGAACAATTACAATGAATTTATATGTGTGTCTATATTCTTTACTATTTTCTCTTTTCTGTCTCTTTTTTTTTTTAATAGTGGTATATTAGAATGAATTTTTTATTTTGGGCAGACAGTAGGCAAAATTCAAGTGAAACAGGTAGAAAAACGACGAAAAATTAAGATGGGATAAGCAACATATAGTAGCTATCAATGGCAATGATGAGTCTAGATTAAAAGGGGGCAAAAAAAAAAAAAGCAAACGAACAGAACGCAATCAAACTCAGACAAAAGCAAAAAAACACAAAATAAAAGATTAAAAATAAGTTGGAAGGAAAGTCGAAATGGTACTATGTTGGTGGATAGTTCACTTCTTTGAGGCAGAACTAACACAAACGCTCGTCACAGACGAAATTAGACAGGTGAAGCACAGAGTAAAGATGTTCTCCCCGGAATCACAAGCAAGGTCATCACAACAGGAGTAACTGCAGTAGTATTCATGGCATTCGCTTTCCTCTCTATGATAGCCTCTCTTCTGAGTTAACTTCTCGCTATCGTCACCCACTTCAACAGAAGCATGGTCTCCATCGTTAGGTGCAATGAAAGCCTTCTGGGAATCTGCTGATGGTTCTTCCTGTTTGGACGGTTGGGTGGAGATAACATCGGCATCTGGCGCCTTGATGTTAGCAGCAGTTGTGGCCGTAGCTGGCTCTGATTCTGAATTCTTAGCGGCTTCTGTACCTTTGGCTGTCTCTAGAGCAATCGTATGATCAACAGCGGCTTCTCCAGTGACAGCTGGTTCGGAAGCATCAGCAACAGCAGGATCTTCTGGCAACACAGGTGGATCAGCTATACTGGTCAAGTGGGTAGTTGCTACATGGTCTTCGACGTTGTGATCACCATCAGCATCCGCACCAACGATATGAGTCTCATCAGCAGGCGAGTCTCCTGCCTCAGGCTCGTTGGTGATCGTGACTTGTGGAGACAACTCTGTAGTGTCAGCTTCGGTTATAGCTTGTCTGTTCGAAACCATTGGGTCGTGATCTTCGAAATCTGAGTTATCAGTGGCCAATTGGGACTCTGCGTCTGTGAAATGAGACTGTGCGTCGGTGAAGTAGACCGATTCACTGGTATCCGTGATGATGGACGCAGCAGAGGATGCACTTTGATGATGGTGGCTCATGATGGTTATATATATATATATATATATATTATATTATATTTTATGGAACAAATTGGAACGAGAAACGGAAGAAAAAGATATGCGATGCAACTTATACAAGGCGGAGGCGGTGAGTCAGCTTGGTTGAGGGGTCCAGAGCAGCTTGCTTGTAACGGGTGGAAAATTGTAGATCACCAGGGGTCGGGTGTATCAAGGCAAAACGCGGGCGGTTGAAAGACTAAGGTGATCGATATATGGATTAAGGCTTGCTTGTAAGGTGTAGCTGTTCTTAATGTTACTATTAATATAATCGAGTCCTCGGTGGATAGTATATCTGCGGCAAGTAGCCAGGCGATGAGAACGAGAGCAATCCAACCAGCCGAGACTGAGAGCAGCAAACGAGGCCAAACAAACAAGCAACAGGCATGCAGTCAAACAGCTGGGAAGAAAGACGACAGAAACGGTGCACTACAAACAACAACGTCACCAACAACAACACAACGCTAAAAAACGCAAATTCTATTGTTCAGTTTGGTTGTCACGGCGACCGATTTATATTGGAAAATTTCCATTTTGGCGTCGATTTGAAACTTTTTTTGGCGTCGATCGTCTGTTTGTTTATGCACCTCTGCACAGCTTCGGATTTTGTTTTTATCTTGTGTATCACACGACTCGGGCAAGAATTTTTTTTTTTTTGTTTTTCTAAGTAAATTTATTCTATGTATCTTGAACTTTACATGTTTTAACCGTTTCTTTAATTAATAATCAGATACTTTGGTCCCTTATTGTTGAGTCTTGTCACACATTTAACAGTATTGCCATAGATTCATACCTTTCATTATCCCATACAATCGCTTAAAGATGCCTCCAAAGCCAGAACCAAAGAAATGGAAGCCACCAAAGGGTCCTAAAAACACCCCACATAAGAACAAGAACACCATCGGTCTTGGTAGAACGATCCGTAACATGAAGAACCAGGCTAACCAAGTCTACTACCTACCCGATGGTGAAATGAGATTTACTACAGAGAAGCATGAAGATAGTTGGGTCAAATTGAGGTCCGTTACACAGGAGAATGCCCTTGACGAGTTCTTAAACACCGCTGCTTTGGCAGATACAGATTTCACAGCGGAGAAAGGTTCCAGTGTGAAGATCATCAAAGTGAATAACCAGACGGTCGATACAGGTAACTACAATCCATATTTATTGACTTCGGATCAACAAAAGATGCAATTCTTAAAACAAAAAGAGCACGAAAACGAATTGATCGTTCCTAGAAGACCTCTGTGGGATGAAAGCACGACGAAATACGAATTGGAGAGAGCAGAAAGTGAAGCGTTTTTGGAATGGAGAAGACAGTTGGCTATGTTACAAGAGAACAATGATCTATTGTTGACTCCATTCGAAAGAAATATCATGGTTTGGAAACAGCTATGGAGAGTGGTTGAAAGATCAGACTTGGTCGTTCAGATTGTTGATGCTAGAAACCCATTGTTGTTCAGATCCATCGATCTTGAAAGATACGTCAAAGAATTAAACCCATTGAAGAAGAACTTGCTGTTGGTGAACAAAGCTGATCTGTTGACGTTTGATCAAAGATTGGAATGGGCTAGATACTTTAGAGCTCACTCTATAAAGTATACTTTCTTCAGTGCTCTGCAAGCTAACCAGATTTTGGAGATGCAAAAACAGGAAGAGGAAGCTTTGAAACATGCTGAAATATTAGCTAAATCAGGATCTTCTTCCACCGCCAAGCCAAAGAAACCAACTGAGAAGAAAGAACTAAGCGACTATGATAGTGAAGAGGAATACGACAGTGAAGCAGAGTATGATAGCGAGCTTGATGAAGAATACGATAGTGAGGATCTAGATGGACTAGATGAAGAAGAACTCATGGAACTTGAGAGATTGAACAAGGAGCTAGCTGCCATCGAAGATAAAATTGGTGACCTTGAAGTTGAAGATGACGATGAAGTTGAGGAAGAAGATATTTTCAACATTACACAGATTGCCACAGTTAATGAATTGGAGAGTCTATTCATGAGGGTTGCACCTGAACCTTTGACTGAGCCACCGGAAGGGCAACCAAAGAGATTGCAAATTGGGTTAGTCGGTTACCCTAACGTTGGTAAGTCTTCCACGATCAATGCCTTGGTTGGTTCTAAGAAAGTGTCTGTCTCGGCAACTCCGGGTAAGACGAAACATTTCCAGACTATTTTGCTATCGGATAAAGTGATTCTCTGTGATTGTCCAGGTTTGGTGTTCCCTAACTTTGCCTACACTAATGCAGAGCTTGTCTGTAACGGTGTGTTACCTATCGATCAACTCAGAGAAGTCACTGGACCATGTCAACTTGTCGCCAAACGTATTCCAAAGTACTTCCTAGAAGCTGTCTACGGTATAACCATTCCAACTACACCTGTTGAAGAAGGGGGAACGGGCATTCCAACAGCACAAGAACTATTGAACGCATACGCTAGAGCTAGAGGTTACATGACGCAAGGTTTTGGTTCTGCAGATGAGAGTAGAGCGGCCAGATACATCTTGAAAGATTATGTAAAGGGTAAGCTATTGTACGTGAATCCACCACCACACGAAGACGGCTCTAGTAAATCCGAAGAAGAATGCGGTCAATTCAACCAAGGTTTGTTTAGCTTGCAAAACTTGCCGGAACAAAGAAGAGACCAGTTGGTCACCGCTATCAAGGATAAAGGTTTGGATCCTCAAACGTTCGATCTCAGTAAAGATTTGAACAAGTTAACTTTCTCTTCGCACATCTCGAATGACGATCCGTTGAACACTAATAGACACGCTAGAACCTACGGTGGTAAGCAGGCAGCTTTGATTAACACTGCTGCTGACTTAGACCAAGAATTCTTCAGACTGAACGGTGTGAAAGGTCAGTTCCAAGATCCTTTCCACAAGAACAAGGAATCTGGTGACGGGTCGAAGAAGCATAACAAGAAGAACAAGAAGCAGGCTAAGAAAGCTCTGTTTGCATCTGCTCAAGGTTACTAATCTTGTGTACTCGATCAATATATATCAATGCATTTCGTATATAAAAAAAGCGTAACTACTCTTAACTTATTAGCATTCACTGGAACAGCTTTTGTAGATCTCGAAATCAACCATAGCTAAGGTGATTCCCTGGTTGTGAACTTGCATACAAAACTCATACACAGTCTTCTATGAAAGATTAAGTCTACAGTATTTCCCCATTTTTGCGTTTCTTCTTTTTCAATTTGGGCAACACGATTTACTTTGCAGTTTATATAATATTAGCACGATCCAAGAAACTTTTATTTAGTGATCGATAGACTTTTGAGACAACCCTTATTGTTCTCTGGAATGGTTATTGATCGACAATCGTTCTACAATGTATATATATATAATATCACGTATAGTTTAAAGATCCGCATTTTTGGGAATGCAGTCGATCGACTCTATAGACGGCCAGTTCAATTTGCTGTCTGTCAAAATAAGTTTCTGTTCAGGTATCCGAGAGAGAAAGAGAGGAAGGTCATTGGACCTTCAAAAATAAGGAGGATGGTGAAGCCAATTTGGATCTTAACAAAATAGATCCAATCATCTTCCCAATTGAATCAATTGAACCTCCTCAAAATTTAAAATGTCTTTTGAGCAGCTGACTAAGACAAAGTTAGAGGATGTCCTCGAGTGCAACAAGACGAAGCCTGTCAATTTGACCAAAGTGGAAGTGTATGGGGGTGATGATTTTTCCAATAACTTTTTCAAGAAGTTGTTATCCCCATTGTTGACCACTTCTGACATGACCATGAACCAATTGGTGGCCAATTGTAACACTTCATTAACTGCACTATCTTACACCAACTGCTTTGAAAAAATAACCCTGGACATTCAAGATTCAAAAGCAACGACTCCAGCCAATTCAATTATCGAATCTAAGCCAATCGACTTGAAAGCCGTCTTCCAATTGACTAAATTGAAACAAAAGGATTTTAAAATCGGTGCCACCCACGATCTATCTGGTAATGTCATCAACGTTTCCTACTCGAACAACAACACTTTTGGCAATGCTGAGCTTTTCAAATTCAACTCTGTCGTCACACCACCATCCTCAGGCGTTGCATCATATTTCAAGATAATAAAGGCCGAGTATAAGGCACCGATGGTGGAAACCTCTTTAAAACTGTACGCTAAGGGAGAATCCTCGAACACCAAGAATCCAAAGTTCCAATCCGTTCAACAATCGCTGACAACCGGTTCCATCGGTTTGGAAAAGAGCGTCCTTGGCACCCCATGCGGTGCTAACTTGGTCAACTTTGCAGAAATCAACTTGAGCAAGCGTACCACTTTACAAGTCATCGATAGTGCCAACGACGAAATCAAGACTTTTGCAGGTGACCACAACAAGGTGGGTGTGAGAGTTGGCAGCCACTTGACCACCCTCAAGTACTTGGCTTCATCCCAAAACAAGATCGCACTAGACGGACACGAACTTGGATTTGTCGGTGAAGTGTCAGGCTTACCTAACCATTCGTCAGGCACCATTGAGGAGAAATTCTGGAAAGGTGAAATAAGCACAAGGTTGGTGAGATCGGCACTCAATAATGGATTGACTCTAGACTGTGGTGTTAGCACTGGATTGTTGGGCAGCTTGAGCCAATCCGGTTTGAAGGCGGTTCACTACCAGGACAAATTCTATTTGACCGTGCCGGGCCACTCCTCTGACGAACCAACCGTTTCCAACGATGGTGAGAAATCGATCAGTGGGAAAGTTGGAGGGCTTAGTTACGCAAGTTACGACTTCAAGTTGTTGAGTAGGGTGTTGTTTGTCAACCCGGTCAACCCATTGAGACTGTACTTGAATGTTAAAGGTGGACAGTTATTCACCGATAGTTTGAAGCGTGAAGATTTTAAATCCACTAATGTGTCCAAATTGTTCAAGGACTGGAAGACTGGTTGTGGTTTTGGTTTATCCTACAAAGTTGGGGATGCAATCGATATGGACGTTTCCTATAGGGTTCCTGTTGTTGCAACTTCTAACACACTTGGTAGTGGATCGTTTGGTTTTAGCGTTACTATCAACGGTGACTATTAAACTACTTTGCTATCTTTATTTCATTTCCCTCTTCTTTATTCTTCTCAAATGTTCTCATCATTCTTGTATTGCTATATTCCCATATTTACTGATCTAGCTAATACAGTTTTATTTAGATTCCAAAAAAAAATTTCTTACCTGTAACGGAGGCTACTTCGTCTGTTCTGTTTTCCGATATATAAGCTCAGGATTACTGTATTGAGTAGTTTTATCCCTTTGCAGGAAAATGAAAACAGTCCTTTTGTTCTTCAAATGTCCATTTTTTTCATATTTTTTTAGCAGTCTAGCTTTTAGGTGTTTTTCTATGTTTTTTTTCAATGCTTATTCTCTGCATATGACTAAACAAACATAATCACCTACCTAATTATCGTATGCAGTTAATAATAGTAAAATGTTTCATCTAAATAATTATTATGTACAAGATGGGAGTAAATAATCATGTTTTTGCTCTTTATCTGTCGTTTACAAATCCTTCTTTTCATCAGATTTGTCATCTTTGTTTTCTGCTTCGTTTTCCTTTGGAGTATCGTTATTTTCCCTGGATTTTTCTTCAGATTCATTCACTTGACCTTCCTTCTTTTCGTCTCTTTCAACTTTATCGGCCAAGTATTTATCAAATGCATCGTTTCTATTAGGGAATGGTCTCTTACCTAGCAATCTTATCATATCCTCTCTGGTGATGACTTCTTTGTTTAATAGTTCCTCGGCAACAAGTCTCACCTCCTCTTTCTTTTCAATCAACAGATTCTTACATCTTTCGTAGCATTCATCGACCAATCTGTGAATCTCAGAATCAATTAACGAAGAAGTCTTGTCACTGAATGGCTTCGACATATCGTTACCTCTATCCAAGTTATAGTTCACTAATCCAACTTTTTCAGACATACCACATTCCAAAACCATTCTTTGAGCCAAATTGGTCACTTTTTCAAAATCGTCGGAACCACCAGAAGTAACGGAATCAAAGTGTAACTCTTCAGAGACTCTACCACCTAAAGTCATCGTCATACGATCCAACAACTTTTGGGTGGAATACAAGTAGATATCAGGCGGTAAGTATTGTGCATAACCTAAAGCACCTTGACCTCTTGGAACAATAGAAACTTTAAGTAATGGATCTGCAAACTCTAAGAACCATCCGCAAATCGCGTGGCCTGCCTCATGGTAAGCAACAATCCGTTTCTCCTGAGGAGATAGCAACTTGGATTTCTTTTCCAAACCTGCAATGACCCTTTCAATAGCTTGCTCAAAATCGTGAAGTCTAACGGAAGTTTCATTGTGTCTAGCGGCAATCAACGCAGCTTCGTTACAACAGTTGGCAATATCAGCACCAGAAAATCCTGGGGTGAGAGTAGCTAGTCTTCCTTTCAAATCTTCAATGTCACAGTCTTTCGCTAGAGTAATCTTCTTCAAATGAACTGCAAAAATAGCCTTACGGCCTTCTAGTTCAGGGTTATCCAAGTACACTTTTCTATCAAATCTACCTGGTCTCATCAAAGCAGGATCCAAAACATCAGCACGGTTAGTACCTGCAAGAACAACGACATAATCTGAGGTTGAGAAACCATCCATTTCAACTAAAAGTTGATTCAAAGTGTTTTCTCTTTCGTCGTTGGTTCCGCCTGGTCCTCTTCCTCCCTTGGATCTGGATTTACCGATAGCATCAATTTCATCCACGAAAATGATCGCTGGAGCATTTTCTCTAGCAGTTTTGAACAATTCACGAACACGAGAGGCACCAACACCAACAAACATCTCCACAAATTCTGAACCTGAAACGGAATAAAATGGAACACCAGCCTCACCAGCGGTTGCCTTTGCTAGCATGGTCTTACCAGTACCTGGAGGACCAGATAAAATGGCACCTCTTGGAATCTTAGCACCAAGTCTTTCGTACTTCTTAGGATTTTTTAAGAACTTGACGAATTCCATGATTTCTTCTTTTGCTTCATCACAACCTGCAACATCTTCAAAGTTAATATTCACTTGCTTTTCAGCATTAAACTTCTTAAATGTCTTGTTGTTGGCACCAAACAACCCTCCTCCAATACCACCGTTGGACTTGAGCATCTTCTTGGTTGACCAGAAGATGAAACCAAACAAGACCAAGGTTGGGAAGATGTTGTACAGAGTCTTGAAGATCGAAGTCGTTTGAATATACATAACCGGCAATCTTAGTTCTTCTGGGGTTTTTTTCTCATCTTGCAATGCCTTCAACTTCTCTTCAAAGTTCAAGATGGAACCAATAGTGAAATAGTATTCAACCCTGGAATCATGAATAGGTTGATTCTTACCCATATCATTTAAAACAACTTGAACCGTATCACCATTGATGACAATCAAACGTTCAACATAGCCTTTCTCATACAATGTGGTGACAAAATCTTGCCATGTAATTTCCTTTTCATGTGATTCCAACGAAAATATAAAATACGTCAAAGCAGCAGAAGAAATCCATAACAACATGGCATCGATCTTGATTCCTGGCGGAACTGCGTTGCCACCAGTTGGACCAGAGCCTGAATTTCCTGAGCTTGAATCTTTGTTGGCATTCTGCTTTCCAAAAGCATTAAATGCGTTGTTTGAAGTTTGTGCATAGCCAGTGCCATCCATCTGTTTAGTTAAGTGGTAGTCCATAAGGGCCTTGTGGAAAAATTGAACGTTCATTATCTTGGAGCCAGCTTTGGTATTTGTTGGGTCGTTCAAAATGACGTTCAACACTTTAGCACAAGACGGTGAGGCCAACCCACCAATTTCATATTTTTCAAGTAACAATTTATATTGAGCTTTTATTTCCGGTGGATCTTGAGCTAGAGGGGATTTTGGGAAGTTTGGAGATTCCCAAATTTTCTTCAAGGCCTCTAGCAACTCTTCCGCCTCTTCATCGGTTAACTCTCTTTCTCCATCCTTGTTATACTGCTTCTTTGGAGGTTCAGGATTCGACGAAGAACTTTCGGTACTATTATATCTTCTTATTTGAGTGCTTGAATTCAATATTGATGGTTTTCTCTTTGTAACTATTGAACGTGACTGGGTCAGCTGTTGAAGTCTCCGACAACTGAGGAGAACCGAAGGTAAAGCCTTGCTCTTCAATGGCGTACCAAATGAAACTGACCTTGAGGTCAGTTGGAAAGAACGTCTCGACAACATGCTCTTCCCTTTACCAATGTGGATACTATATAACGTTTGAGTTTGATTTGGTGGTTTGCAAGAGCTTGATTCCTAACTCGCAAAAATGTCGGGGTTTAATTTGGAGTAATTTATATTTCTGGTTAGGCCTCTGGTTTTTCGCCACCTTTGCTTGCAAATCGCAAGTCTGATGTGATGCATTACGTAATTTTATGTCAAACTGCCTGTTGTAAAATTAAATTGAGATCTTCGCACGGCCGAAATGAAAAGAGCCATCAATACTTTTTAGCATTCTTCAAATAGGCAGCCCAAATATATCGTATATAAGTTATATAAATACCATCAGATTAATCCAAATAGTTTGCTGGACGTATATTTTGATAAAATCATTTTTTGATGTCTCTCTTTTGGATAGATCAAAAATTTCATAGAATCTAAAGAATCGCGTTCATTCTTTACTCCATTGAGTTCAGTCAAAATTTAGTATTTTATTAGGACGTCTTCAGGATTTATGCAGACTAGAAGCACGTCAGAGATTTATAATTGACTTATCCAATAAACAGAATCCATGAAATTATAAACAAACAAACAAATAGACAAAATAGTAAATAATAAATAAAACTAGGCAACAACATTTTTAGTGTCGATGCTTTCAATATGTTCAATGTTCACCTTAGTGTCACCGTGTCCCGATAGTTGAGCAACTTCAATCACCTCCTCTTCCTCCTCAGAACTGGAAACGACACCACCATTTAGCATTTGCTGCTTTTCGTAGATTTTCGCTCTTCCAGCTTGTAAAGCTTCTTCCTTGATTAGTTTAATGTTGTACTCCAAGAACACTTCAACACCCTTTTCCTTTAATTCCTTAATACTTGTACCACATTTAGCAGCATATACTTCATCAACTTCATCGATTGGTTTGAAGTGAATGATGATGTCATCCTTAACAGCAAACACAGAGTCATCTTTCGTGTATGGGCAGTCAGCATCGTATATTTGGGTCACCAAGGAGTGGTAATCCGATTTGCTCACTCTCCAGTGGATGTGACTTGGTCTGTTTGGATGTCTGTCCATCCATTGTAGAAGCAGACCAGCTGGACCATCGTATGGAATAGGGTAAGAAGTTGGCTTCAAACATAGGGCACTGAAGTATCCAGTAGCGTCAGTGATGAAAGTACCACGTAGGTTGTAATCAGGTTGGTCAGGATCCTGCTGTTCGTATAAACCGTTAGGTGCGCAATGCCAGATTTCAATCTTGACACCTTCCAATGGCTTACCATCGACATCTGCCACCGAACCGTACAAGAAACACTTAATACCTCCAACTTCTTTTTGGATGATGGATCCTCCATGAGGGTATTTAGGAGAGTTGTCTCTGTAGAATGGACCCAAAATAGCAGAAGACGTGTGGTTGGACTCGTCCAAAGAATGCGTTTGAGAGTCGACTAGCGCTTCCAAACCCAAAACATCAGAAACCAATATACCTTCATTTCTCTTCTCGTTAGACATGTGTCCAATAGAGTTGATGAAGTCAACAGCCATCAGCCATTCATCGGTGGTGATGTAGTTTTCTCTAGTGAAGTCGTGGATATGCTGAATTAAGGAACCGATGATTCTCTTTGCTTTAGGTGTGGCTTTCGGACCAAACGAGTTGATAACGTGCGCTGTGAACTCTTGAGACATTATTATTGGATTTCGGTGGTGGTGTTGGTGGTGGTGGTAATGAAGAAGTAGTTAATGATGGTTTTTCAATCCAATGTGACACCCGTTCATGTATCTAAGTCCGGCACCTACCCCCTATTTATATGAATCCACTGGCATCCCGATAAATAGTCAGCGGTGCACCCAAGATCCCCGGCTACCCCACACTAACTCCTCGGATTTCTGCACGCGGGGGACCCACGAATCACAAATCACCGGCCATTGTGCCTTTCAGACCCTCCTGCGCGGCGGCGGCCGAAGAAAAAAGCTACTCGCACGGATATCTGCCCCTGCGGGTGAGAGCACCAGCATCTGGTCGGCGGTCACCCACTCTGTCCGTTTTGACGCTTTGGAGGATACAAAGGACCACCAGGCACATTGGGCACCTGTAACATAACTCCGACATCGTTCGATTTTTTTCCTCATCAAAACGGTCAATTCACCGAGTGGTCTATTGTTGAGCAACACGATAGGAGTGGAGGAATGTTCAAATCGTGGTGCCGATTACCGTGCGATGACATATCCATCTTGGCTACATCGGAAATTGCACATTTTATGATTATACGTTTTAATTTTCACAATAAAAATAATGTTACGTATATGTATTAAAACTGCAGATACAAAAAACAAAAAATAAGATGATTATTCTCACTACATCCACCACTCCGCTTTGTCAAAGCCGTTAGGTCTAGAACTGCAGTTAAATCCATTTCTAGTTAATTCTAACTGGACAACTGGTTTCAAGACTTTCACGCTTCCCCCGAAACCTTCACTTAACCATTCATCCATATACTTCAGATCACCATCAAACAGATCTGGTTTAAATAACTTCATAGATCTCAAGCATGTAGAAGAAATCTTATCGACCGAATCGTAATAGCGTAGCTTGAAAACGTCTGGTAACTGTCTAGATTTAATCTTCTCCCATATGTCGTCAGGATATAAGCCTTGCTTTATCAGTAAAGAGTCGTACTGGATTAGAGAGCTCTTACACCAGTATGATCCACCAACTTGTGCCCTTTGATAGACTGCTTGCAAAACAGCAATAGCAACCATGGAACCAGTTCCATAGTCACTCATAGGGAATGGGGGAATCATAGGTTCGTTGTTTTCTGGAACTAGGTTAGTACCTTGGATCCAGGCAACACCAGAATAACAATCAGCAATTTGTTGCCAACCAGGACGTCCTGAATATGGGCCTTCAAAACCAAAACAGTTTTCCGAAGCGTAAATGTAACCTTTACCTCTCTTGATACCCAAATCTTTCAATGTTTGTGGTCCATAACCCAATTTTTCAATGGCACCCTTTCTATATCCATCTAGGACAATATCTGCATCCTTCAATAGTTCCTCAAAGACTGCACGGTCCTTCGGATCTTTTAAGTTTAAGTCACAGCAGTGTTTACCGATGTTGCCATCAACTTGGAAGAATGGAACGTCTGGTAAGTGTTCGGAGTCTGTAACCTTTAAAACTTCAGCACCGTATTCAGCTAATATTCTTCCAATGGTTGGACCAGCAATGATTCTACAAAGTTCCAACACTTTAATACCTTTTAAAATCTGTGGTTTCTTATCATTAATGTCAATAGAGCAGTAAGGAGCAGGAGGAGTTTGGTTTTCCAAAAGCTCAGCCTCCCAATATGGCTTGCTTTCAGTGATTTTTCCCTGTTCACTCTCCAGAAACTCTTCATATTTGATGCATTCAACTCCTGCCTGTCTCTTTTCGACGTTCATCTTCTCTAGTTCGTCACAGTCAAATTTGGCAACAGCATCTTGAAGAACCTTCACAACTTCATTGTAATCAGTCAATTCGTCATTGAAGCTAGGTAAACCGATCATATTCAATGTTGTGCTTGCTTCTAACGATCCATGGATGTGGTAATATCTTTCGTCCTTCGTCTTATACAAATTGGCACTCATCCGTCTGTAAGTGATTGACTGAGCCTGGTTTAAATCGGTGTTTCTCAACTTTTTAATGACTTTCTTATCCAATTTAGTCATATCATCAACACTAGCTAAGTAAGCCATGAACAAGAACATCAGACAATGTTGCAAGTCTAATGTAGCCACATTAGATTTTCCTGCCATGGCAGGGAACCGTTGTCTAGTAATCAACTGTGAGAAAAGGGCTTCAACTGCTTTTAAAGCACTAGCAACCTCACACTCTTTCAACCGGCATGGTAAGATTAACTGATCAGCTTGTTCGTTCGTGAACTTGATCAACTTGTCAACATCAACGTCGCTTAGATCGGAAACCTCAGAAGGTAAGTTAAGCTTTGGATCTTTGAGTAGTTGATGTAGGATCCTTTTGGTTTCTTTGATCTGGGAGTAGTCTGAAACAGTCATTGGAAGTTGTACTTTGAACGCAGGGCTTTCATATTTGAAGAAAGCAAACCGTTGCTGCAGGACATCGAAGGAGTATATATATGTAGGCTTGAGTACTTATCCGATGGCACTGTGGGGAAAACCGGAATTATGTAACTGGTACGAGGTACTTATCCGAAGATTTTCAGTGACGCAGAATTTAGAAGCGAAGCGTGCAAATTCTCGGCAAGGAAGATTTTAGCCGAAAGGCCTGTGTCTCAGTCTCAACCACGTCAACATAAAACTCTAAGGAAAAGCATAACACAAACTGTTTCATGATTCATGATGCAACCTTTGTTTGTTTGGTGGTTTGTTATTTAGATCTCTCTCTATATATATAATATATTTCTGCTGCAATTACATCATTTATCTCGTAGAACGGCTCCTATCTATAGATCTCTATATTGTTGTCTCCAGTTCGTGGACGGTACAGCTAGCATACTATCATCTGGCAAGCTTAGCAGGATAAATGTTCATTAGAAATTATTTTTCGTGTCTGTGTGACCTCGGTGAATTTTTCGGTTTATTAAACGTTTTTGACAGAGTTCTGGAAATGGGGGGCTGTTAATTGGGTGTGCCTATGAGCCGTGAACGCGTTCGATATCTATATATATGTATATATATATAGTTAATTCCCAGCCATTGTCGATAAAAGCAGTTTAAGAAGTTGGCTGTGTAATTCTATGGCGTATGGGTCGAGCGATTAGTATTGTATCTTTTGATTTCTGTAATGGCTGACTATACTTTAATGTTTCAGAGGCATGTTCAACCCACCATTTTTTGGAGCATTATAGTCGCTCTTCTGGCTCTTGAGAACTCCCTATATAGCTTTTTGGATATCCTCAAACGGTGTGGTCAACCCCAGTGGGGTAAAACATTAGACTTGTAGGTAATCTCAGCAGAATAGGGGTGCTCGATCTATCAGCCATATAATTCCGTCAAATCTTGGCAAAATAAATAACGGTTCTTTGAAAAATTGGTGGATGACGTGGGGAAGGGCGGGGGGTAATTACTAATATCGGCCAGTGGTGTCTCCAACCTGAATTCCACACTGGATATATAAGGTTATATATATTGCATATAGTCATCAATTGTTATATCCGGAATCATATTGATGTACATTATATCTGACGTACTCCTGTGAAATATGTTTATTGTGATCAAAATGAAGCTTCACACGGGAATCAAAAAAAACCGTATAATCATCAAAAATTCTCGACGAAGATAATTCTTAGCCCATTTACAAGAGTTATTGTCTCAAAATAGAAGAATTATGATACGTAAAATCTAGAACTGGTATATATATAAATTCAAATTCAAGCTTACCATTCTATGTGTTGATTAGAAAGGATTCGCGCAGGAGAAGCTCTTTTAATCAGCTATTCCATGGTGGACATCTTCTTAGCAAAGCGTAAACAACTGCAAAGAGGAGCCAACCAGATATCTTAAGAAGTCTTGTTTGATTGTTAGATCTATATCTCGGTGGAGTAGATCCAGAATTGTTTTGATCGACTGGTAAAACTCGCTAGAGAAAAACAGTATTGTTCAACAAGTTTGAAGCAATGCTGTCTCACAATATTTCCATTTCACACCCCATTTCAATTGAGAACTTTATTAACTGAAAGATTTAATTTATCTTTCCAGAAGTTAAATAAGAAGAAATATATAAAGACAAATAATTTGATGTGATTTAACCATGATTTCATAGATTTGAATTGCAAAACATAATGATAATAATATAATACTCGTCGAGGTTATTTGAAATTAAGCCTAACCCTTTGAAGAGAGCAGTCGTCTCATTAGGGAAATGACTACAGTATAAAAAAGCTAACTAATATACTTAACATATCAGATTTATCCTAATGACCAGAAATCATAATAATAATAATAATGATAGTAAAATCAGATGACAATGAGACAAGATCACGTGACCGAAATCACCTGATACAGACGCGACATATGCAGCTAATATTCATCCGAGAAACAAACTCTGAGTCCTTTATGGACATTTGGTCAATCGAAAAAATACAGAGAAGATTAGCATGGCCCCTGCATAAGGATGACACGCTTTACAAAGAGATCTTACCATTTTTTTTTTGCAAATTTATTGGTGTGTACCATGGAATGTTGCAATTCAATAATATATTAACCCTTTTTTAAAAGAGGCTAATTTTCTGGCCAGGGTATTTATGGATACAGGCAGTTTCGAACTGACGGTGTAGCCAACAGATTACTTTTGATGTCGGTAGATTGGAGTTTGGAGGTTCGACTGGTGAGAACAGGTATCTGTGTATAGGTGATGGTTCTTTACTGCAGTAAGCCGGTTAATAGAGTTTTGGAAGAAATATAAACCGTTTTTCTTACGGTTCTTTGTATGCTTTATATGTATATATATATATATAACACTCATAACAACAACGTCTTAAAGTTGAACAACACATATATGGCTATGCGGCGCAAGCAACCAAGATGCCGCACCGTCGCGACTATTTGTTCGGAATGGCAGTCGGCAGTCGCACGGTGCGCACAGGAGAGGAATTTCCTATGGCTAATGGCTATCAGCTAGCTTCGATAGCTCACACACACTTGATAGTTGTGCTGGCACTTCCAACCCCCACAGTAGCTTGTTGCTCCTGCCTCTTTTGTGCCTCCACCTCCAACTCCGTATTTGAGGAGGTAACTGTTATAGAAAGATACTGCTGGACACAAACGACCTACTCATAATTTAAAAAGGACTTGCTTTTTAGTCCGGAATGATGCAAGACATGGAAAATTATCTTTCGGGACCCAATGTCCCCGAATATCTAAAGCTGCCGCAATCTGCTCCGAGATATACCCCGCTGGACCTCAACACTTCAAATACAAAACACGATAAGACTCAGAAATTGGATTCAAAAAACTTGAAATATAGACAGTATTTTAATAACTTGAATGTTGATGGTTTGCTATTTGAAAAGCATATCGATTCTTCCACTTCTAATTATTACCAAAAACACAAGATTTACGAGCCAGATTTCGGAGATAATGATAAACTGAAAGCTGAAACAACGACTGATAAACTCCACAACAAAAAAACGTCTAAATTTGGAAACTTTATAAGTTATCCCTCGGTTTTCAGTGGGTTTGACCTGCCAAACTTAGCATACCACACAACGGTTAATCTGAACCACAAGCTGTATATTTACGGAGGTTTGACAACGTACTCTAAGGACGAATATTATCTTCTGCTAAAAAATATAACCAACGACTTTACTATTCCTGCCGAAAATGTCAAAGTTACATTGGATTATGACATCCCGTTACCTCTATCGAAACTCAAACTCTTATCTTTAGCAGCCAAACCAAACAACGAGCTGTTGAAGTATTGTTCGGATACTACAACATTGTTGAAGATTATGGATATATATCCAACCCCAGACAATGTAGAGGGTGCCACCGGAAATGACAGAAGATCAATTGGGTCAAGTGGCTCTTCTGGGAGACTCAAGTACGTTCACCCTAAAGTACTACTCTCGGCATCAATAGCCAAAGTCAGTTCCAAGCATTGGGTTTTGTACGGTGGATTTGAACTAATCACCGAGATGAAAAGGTTTGAGAATAGCGTTGAAATTACGAAGAAGATCAACGTCAATAACCAGGCATGGTTGTTTGATTCTAGAAACAATACATTTAAACAGGTCTCCATTAATGTCCACCCTACTTTTTCGGTTCTGTTCCCTTCAGCTATCCCAAGATTTGGCCATTGTGCCGAAGCAATAACTATTGAGGAACATAATTCTGATGTTGGAGGTCTCTCTAGTGGTGAATCAATGATATCAGCTTCATCATCAGAAAAGAATCCCCATGGTTGGAATTACAGCGCCGAACAAAGTAAACAGAAACAGAATTATGAAAAGCCCGCTGTTGTCTTTATAATGGGTGGATACAAAGCAAGCGACGACGGAAGATCATTTTTGTCTCTGAATGACATATGGAGATGTGAACTAGTGTTGAACAAATCAAGCAAAGTTTCTAAATTTGAATTTGCTGATGAGATGGTTTGCTTCCCAATGGGTCATTTCGACTTGCTGTTTGACAAATACAGTTATAGGTTAAACCAGAAGGGTCAACAGGTTGAAGATAATTTCAAGTCAATCAATTTCACGGGTATTTTCAAACATGGTACGTCTATTAATTGGCCCAAACCGCGAGGCTTCTTCACCATGTCATTGGTGAACAATTCAGATTTGTACCAAGAACTTGGCGTTGTACCAGACGATTTATCACAGGCTGACAACCAGTATCATTCTCAACCGATAATTCATCAACCAAGGCCTGCATCTCCACACTCTCCTACCTCAACCACGTACACTTCTAGGAAAGACGATCGACTAAGCCCATTAAGATCACCTACTCCCCCAATATCGACGTCTCAGCAACAAGCACAGCAGTCACAGCAGATACAGCAACCACAACTACCTCCACGTACAGGCTCTCCTCTTTCTTCTGCTCAACATTCAAACATCATCAGACAATACATTTCGATGCTTTCGAATTCGGATCACTCCTCTTCGCAGAATTCTAACACTAACAACAACTCAATTAGTGGAACACGACACCGCCTGTCGCACTCATCGACCTCTTCCTCGAGTGTTAACAGTGGCACCGTTCGCTCCTCTCCTCCTCTTCTTGGTGCCCATAATTATCAATCAAAAGCTCTTCATAACAAGTCGCTAGTGATTTTTGGAGGCTCGACTGTTCTACACTCTAAAGTTATGTCAGAATCTGACTCCGACAATTACTCCGAAAACGGATCAGGATATTTCAGAACCGAGATTTTGGGAGACATGTGGTGGTTTAACTTCCAGACAGAATCTTGGGTCCGCATCAACACATTCCAGAATGGTGACAAAGTTGAGCTAAACGTGTGTGGACATTCATGCGTCACTGATGGTAAGCACTTGATGGTTTTGGGAGGAATACAACCATCCCAATTGCCAAGCTCTACGTTTGACTTGCAATACGAAAATGAAGCCAATTCTGAAAAGAGAAGAATTGACATGGAGGCTTTGGAAAAGTTTTATAACAACAAGAAACTAAAGAAAGACCTGGATGCTGAAATGACTCCCTTCAGTACTCACAAGGACGGCAAAACTATTTATCAGTTTTATATTCTGAATTTCAGAACGCAGCAATGGAAGAAGTGTGATTTCGCCTTTGTGGGACAAAACGAAGAAGGATTAACTAAAAATCTGAGTGAAGATTATATGTTGGTTGGCTCTTGTCCTCAGACGGTAAAGTTTGACTCTAAGTTGGTGCTCGTTGGGGGTGACTTCAAGAAATTAGATATTAAAACACTCAAACAGTTGGACGAGGACAAGCAAAACCTGTTTGGCTGTGGAATCTGTGAAATTTACACATCGATGCTGAAATTGTAATGTTGTTTTAATTTTTATGTACTCTTAGTTAATCATAGTTATATATATATGTATACATTAAGAAATTGAAAAAAAAGGACAATAATTGGCATTATGTAAGGAGTCGTATCATACTTTTGCAATAGCATCTAAAATAACATCTTTGAAATCGTTCTTAAATGATTCGAGCTCCAATTGCACATCGCCTTGCAGCTCTCTCAAAAAAATACCCAATTCATTCTTGCTAAAACTGTCTCTTTCCATCAGTTCGACCAACTTGTTAAGCAATCCGATGTAATTCTTATCGGACTTCAAAACAAGAGAGTAAACGATATGCGAAAGAGACTTGTTAACCTCCGTATATTTGTCTATTGATAACACTTTCGATTTTGGCTTTAGATACGGCTTGATTAACGTTTGTTGAATTATCATCTTGTGTTGGTAACTTAATTGCGGGACATGCGGCGGAGGTGGAGGTGGAGGTGGAGGTGGAGGTGGCGGAAGAGATCGAGACAAAGTTCGTATTCCAGAGGTGGATATTCCCGAAGATAATGAATCGTGCCTTTGCAATGCTTCTGCCGTTAACTTCGGTTCTAATCTGGCTTGATCAGCGGCTTCAAAGTTCAACGGTTGGGTACCACTGGAAACGGATGCCGAATATGCTGAATGCATCATAGATATTGGGTTTGGAACAACATTCGACCTCCCAATTAAATTCATGCTCGAACTTTGCGATGATGAACCAGAAGCTATTCTCTTGGCTCTTTTCGGCCTCTTGAAGCTTTCCTTAGCCTCAACGTCACTATGGTGGTCAACCAAATGACTGTTCTTGCCATCTTTCAACTTATCCAATACACTCCAGGCAATTCTCTCCTCGCTGTTGATGCTACCAGCTACACTATCCTCTTTCTCTAATTGTCTCTTATTCCTCTCGTGAAGAAGTCTCTTATTCCGATCAACAATAGCAACGTAATCAATGTCATCATCGACATTCAGCATCATTCTTCTGGTGGTTCGAGATACTTGTGGTACTTGCATACCAAGGGACCTAAACCTGCTGTTTCTTATTTGCCGTCTAAAACCCGTGAATCCATCCACTCTTCTAGAACTGGTAGAAGTTGTAGTACGTCTTGCACGTCTCCTGTTGCTCCTAGTAGGCAAAACAACACTTCTGAAATCCTGTAAGTTATCGCACATGGGGCAAATAAATTCGCCAACACCATCATCATGTAATCCTAAGCAACTGACATGATATCCTGAGGCACAATCTGCACATATGGCAAATTTCCCAGACCTGCTTGAGTCACATAGGCAGCAAAGCTGGTTGTTGAGATGACCAACCACTCTCCTCGAAGATTGAGATTCTTCTTCTTGGATGTAAATCACTGGTTCTTCAAATTCAAATTCAGTCAAGTCAGGTTCAACCTTCTTGTCTTCTATTTTCACCTCGTTAACAACGTCTCCTCCACTCATCACCTTGATTAAGTTGAAGACATCTCTGCATGCAGGGCAAGTATTCACACGCTTGGACCACTCCAATATGCAGTATTCATGGTAGTTGTGATCACAGGGCTTCAATATTGCCAATAATTGTTTGGATCTAGTCGACCTTGTGAGTTGTTGTGTGGACGATGGCAAACTGTCCAAGCATATTGGGCAAACTGAATCATCATCAAAAGGTGCTTCCTCGTCTCCATTTTCGCCATCGTTGATAAGGCCCTCTTCATCATCCTCCACACCTGATGAACAGTCCGATATTATCATATTCCTTCTATTATTCATAGTATAATTATATTGCAGAAACTTAGTTTCTTAGATTGAAACTTTTTAATATTTGTCAACCTGATGGATAGGAGATCTGGGCTGGACTTTTAACTTATAAGATAACCTCAAACGATGAATGACGTAATGAATTAGCATATAAAACTATCTGATGCACAGCCTTGAATGGCGTGGACACATCATACATGCATCTTATAGATGCTCCAGATCCATTCACAGTTAGGATACAAAATTCCAGAATGGGCGTAGTTCAGGAATAGTAAGTCTAAGCAGTTTCAGTAGCTATACACTTGTTTTCAGGCTCTTGATGTTCTTGCTATTAGAACAAGTGGAATTAGTACTCCACATCAAAACGCCTTCCAAAAATAGAGCGACTCTGAAAAAAGACGATCGACTCAAAAAAATGATTTTGAGAAGGTCGTGTTCTGATCAACAAATTTTCAAAAACTTTCTTTAAAAAATTTTAATCATTTTTAACATTTAACTCCTGATAGATCAAAGTTACCGTACTCTAATTGAAATAGAGATCCAGGAGGAAACTTTCAGTAGTTTACATACCAGTATCAAAGGAATTATGGCAATTACAAACAAGCGCAAGAGAAACAACGTTTCCGACTTTGTTTTGACTATTTCAGACAGTGAAGAGGATGTGCCAGATTTAGAAGAAGAATCTTCAGATGAGGAAGCTTTAAAATCTGCAGAAAAAGCCACCAAAGCACCAAAGAAGAAAAGCAACAAAAAGCAAAAGAAAGCTCAAAATAATCAAGATCCAGATGAGGCTGAAGAACAAGAAGGTTCAAAAGCAAAGGACTTAGATCCTGATTTTATCTTTAATGTGGGTGATGATTTGTCATCAGGTGCCAATTTTGACGGCTGGGACTTCGACTTGAATAGCAAAGATGATTCCAGCATAAAAAAAGACGTGGATTTAGATGGAATCATAAGGCGTAGAGGTGGTTTAGCCGGTAAGCTAGCCAACGAATCTGATGCCGAGGAAGAAGAAGAAGAAGAAGAAGAAGAAGAAGAAGAAGAAGACGAAGAAGAAGTTAGTGAAGAGAATAAGGTAGATAATGACGACGACGACGAGCTAGCCATGGATGGATTTGGTATGGGTGCTCCACAAGAAGACAACGAAAGTGATGATGATGATGATGAAGGAGCAGACAGCAATGAAGAAGATCAAGATAGCGAGGGAAGTGAGAACGAGGAACAAGAGGAGAGTGAAGAACAAGAGGAAGAGCAAGAGACCAAGTTTGATCTAGGTAAAGGCTTGAAAGATGAAGAGGAAAAAGAGGAAGATTCTGCAGAAGCAATTGCAGAGTTCTATGCCTCTCAAGATGAGGAAGACGAGTCTGCTAAAACCATCTATAAAGACTTCCAATCGTTGCAACTATCAAGACCTGTTCTAAAAGGTTTGTCGGCATTAGGCTATTCCAAACCATCCCCAATTCAAGGTGCATCCATCCCAATTGCCTTATTGGGCAAGGATATTGTGGCTGGTGCAGTTACTGGTTCCGGTAAGACGGCAGCTTACATGATCCCAATCATCGAGAGATTGCTATATAAACCATCTAAAATTGCATCAACGAGAGTCATTGTCCTAGCACCAACCAGAGAATTGGCTATTCAAGTGGCTGATGTCGGGAAAAAGATTGGACAATACGTTAATGGTTTGACTTTCGGTCTGGCCGTTGGTGGTTTGAACTTGAGACAACAAGAACAAGAGTTAAAGAAAAGACCGGATATCGTCATCGCCACTCCTGGTAGATTTATTGATCACATCAGAAACTCTCCTTCTTTTAATGTTGATTCTGTCGAGGTGTTGGTCTTTGATGAAGCTGATAGAATGTTGGAAGAAGGTTTCCAAAAGGAAATTACCGAAATTTTATCCCTTGTTCCAACTAAGAGACAAACCATGTTGTTTTCTGCTACGATGAATTCGAGTATCAAGACTTTAATCCAATTGTCGCTAAGAAAACCAGTCAGAATTATGATCGGTGCTCCTAAGGCTGCAGCAAGTGGATTGGTTCAAGAGTTTGTCAGAGTTAGAAAGAGGGAGGCCTCCAAGCCAGCCTTACTTTTCAATATTTTATCAAAACTAGATTCCAAGCAACAAAACAGAATTATTATTTTTGTGGCGAGAAAGGAAATGGCCCACAGATTAAGAATTGTACTAGGTTTATTAGGTTTGAAAGTTTCTGAATTACACGGTTCGCTTACCCAAGAACAACGTTTAAAATCTATTACTGATTTCAAGAAGTTGACTGTCCCTATTTTGATCTGCACAGATTTGGCTGCCAGAGGTTTAGATATTCCTAAGATCGAGGTGGTTGTCAATTTTGATATGCCAAAAACTCACGAAATTTACTTGCATAGAGTTGGTAGAACTGCCAGAGCTGGAAGAGAGGGTGTGTCGATATCCTTTGTGGGTGAGTCTACTCAAGACCGTTCAATTGTCAAAGAAGCAATCAAGCAGGTCGAGAACGACAAATCGGGTAAAGCTGTGGGTAGAAATGTGGATTGGATTGAAGTTGAAAAGATCAACAAGATTGTGCAAGAAAAGGAGGCTGTCATTGGAGAGATCTTGGATGAAGAAAAACAAGAAAAAGAAATGATCAGAGCAGAAATGGAATTGAAGAAGGGTGAGAATTTGTTGAACTTCCAAGATGAGATTAACTCAAGACCGAAAAGAACTTGGTTCCAAAGCGAAAAGGAGAAGAAGGAGGATAAGGTGAAGAACTTGATGGCCAAAAATAAGAAACCAAACAGTAAGCAGAGAAAAGCAGAAGAAGCCAGGGAAGAACATGGTAGATTGTACAAAAAGACAAAAACCGATAGAACTGGTGATAAATCGAAGCAAATTGCTAAGAAGAACGCAAAGAAGGCTAAGAAGAAGTTCAAGGGTAGAAAGTAATCCCTTTTTTTACATGTATTTATAGTCATAATTAATATTGAAAGTAATAAATCTGCATATCACTTTTCCCGCATTAGATTAAGAAAATAGCAATTTAAAGTGAAACGTAAAGAAGCTAAAATCAAATAAAAAAAACAGAAGCAAGGTTGACAAAATTCATTAATCGTAGTAGAAACCTGTCGCCAAACTAACTAAATCAGACTCTTTGAATCTGAATTCATCAACGATCTCAGCTTTTTCATCCAAGTCAATCAATTGGACGTCACTTCTAATACTAGTTAGTGAATCAATTTGATATTTGGTATCATCAGACAAGTCTGAGTTATCGTTAATCAACATTCTCAAACCATCCAACCAAACGTACAACAACTCTCTTGTATCGACATAAAATTCAAATACACGATGCGTCTTTGTTGTTATGGTAATTTTGTTGATATTAAGTCTGGAGTCAATATTAATCAATTTAGAAGTCGTCGTATTTGTGGATAATGGAGTGGAATCAATTTTTGATATTTGGTTGAATTCAACTTTTGTTCCGTCCTTATCAATATTTGGGGTTCCAGCAACTTTCTTCGCAAATTCTTTATATATCAAAGATTGATTATTTGACGAGAGCACAATGAAATATTGATTTGACTTCTTTTCTGTTTTAGCGGTCTCCGATGGATTGGCAGTGAACACCCAAGAACCTTTTGATAACTCCAAAAATCTTTGATCTTTGACAAAATTCAAAGCTTGACTTGAAATTTCTTCGTTGAAACGGAAAGTAAATGGTGACCAACTGACACTTTTGGAACGCTTCAACCGTTCAACTTGATACTTCTTCAATTGCTCATAATCCGTCTCGCTTAGAGATTCCAGCACTTCATCCAAAGGGGAAGAACCCAACAGTTCGTTGAACAGTTCCAATAGAGAATCCACAACCTTCAGTGTTTTATCAAAATCATCCGTCTCAGCTCTAGAGGAAATCCAAATATTTAAACATTTGTACATGAAAGTAAAAAAAATCTCATTATTAAAAGCATAAAAGATTGACTTCAAGTTTGGAAATAGCTTCGTGTCAATCGAATCTAACAATTTGGAAACAGCATTGGAAAACTTGGCAACAGGAAAATAGAAATTCTCATTAGCAAACATAGTATGCTCAAAGTACAGCTTTTTAAAAGTAATATTCGAACTCTTTAAGAAACATTTCAGTTCAATTACATTCAAGACTGAATAATTCTCTGCAATGAACTTGGATGGTGTTCCATTCAAACCAAAATTGATGTATTCTTCGACTGTCGCAGATCCCGATTCACTTATTGTCAACGTGATGGCATTGAGCAAGTCATTTAATAGCGTCTGATGACTTTCAATGTTGACATTCAATCTCAAGCCTCTTAAGTAGGTCTTGACCAACGAGATAGACTTGTTCAAATTAGCCAAGAAACCCAATCTTTCTAACTCAGCTTTGCTGGAGTCTGGAATGACCGATAGATTGGTAAAAAATTGAGCGTTCATTAAATTTGTGGATGCAACGATCAATAATTTGTCATCTTTCAATTCGTAACTTCTGTATAATAGCTTTGTGACAAAGTCGATAACGTTTGACACGATTCTTAGATCTTGATCAAACAGCTTGGATGATAGGTTTTCCAAAAGTTCATAATTATCATAGGCCTGATATAATAAAGCATTAAAAACATCGGATGATCTGTTGACAGGAATGACACCAGATAAATATGTTAATGAGACCCTTAAACCAGATCTTAATGATTCGTTAGCAACGGCTTCACTCGCAGCGACATCAAAAATGCTAGCAAAAAGTTTCTGATCGAAAAGGCTGCTGATTAAATCAGAAGGCGGCAAAAAGTCTAAAATCTTAGCCAGAACGACAATGGAATTTATCTTATCCAACTTGTTGGTTCCAATGATTGAAGCTCTCAATGATTCAATGTAGTTGGCACCAGTAGTTTCGTCCAGTTTTAAGCTTTTGGTATGTAAATCCTTGATGTGCTTGTTGATAGTATTGTAATCGACGGCAGCCATATTGTTGTAAATGCTTATGTTCAACGATATAGTTAAAAATTGTGTTCATAAAGATGAGGAACAAATATGGTCTTTAGGAGGGGATCATAAATTTAGCATTTGAGATCCTCGGCAACGGAATGTGGTCAGAATTTAAAGATGATTCGCAATTAAGCCCAATGCGGAAATAATTCATTTAAATCTTCATGGTATAACGCTAGTCGCGTCGTTTTTTGCCGACGCGCTAAACCATGCATATATAGATTATAATATATTATATAATATAAGATTAAAGTAATCGGCCTGTATAATAGGTGTATCTTATGAGTAATAAGTAATAAAGTATCAGTCCTGGATCGATCGACGTGCCATGTTGATCAAACTTCATTTAAAGACAGTGACAATTTGCAAATTCGTTCTCTTTGGTACAATTTTACAAGTATCAAGTATGCATTAAAAGGATTCGGCTCCATAGCATGGCAAGAAGACTGTGATTATTATTACTATTATAACTATGGTACAGATCCAATAAATTCTCTGCATGTAAATATACAAAATTTGTCGTTAACATCTAGTTTTTCATTTCAGATGGCTCCTTAGTGGCAATTTCTGCGTCTCCTTGGGTAGACGACGTGATTTCAGTCGGTTTTAGCCCATTTACTACTTCAGCTTCCCCCTCTTGTTTTCCTTCCGCTTTACTGATCCCGTTGCTAGCAGGTAGCTCATTAAGAGTGGATTGACCATTCGTTGTATTAACTTCATCTTGATCTTCTCTGTCACTTGGCAACTCTTCGGTAGATACAACGGCAACTGGAACTGATGTGCTTTCAGAGGCTTCAGTAGCATGGTTATCTTTAACTTCACTTCCAATCACGGTAGAAGACTCACTTTTACCCTCACTGTCAGACTTCTTAGTGGGACTTTCTGCATGCTCTTTGATAGGGTTTGATTCATGAACTTCTTGAGGCTCATCAACATTGCTGGTGCTTTCCGGAGGAACCACATCAGATGTAGTCTCTGCCTGCGCCTCACCCTCCACTGGTGTACTTGCTTCCTGCTTTTCTGATTCAGTAGTTGCTTCAATTTGTGTCTCGGGCTTTTCTGAGCTTTCCTGAATCTCAGCAGAAGCCGGCAGCTCTCCATTACTAGGAACTGTCACATCATCATTAGATGAGGAGGATATACCGCCACTAGAGGTGATGACATTCTCCTTGGGTAAGTCTGGCAGAGGACAACTTGATTCTGTTTGCATATTTGCAACTGGCTCTGGACTCATAGAAGCTGCAGCTGAATCTGTGACCTGCACATCTCTAGGAATTTCCAAAGATTTCTTGTCAGCAAAGAACGGAATATTGGACGCCAGAGAAGCAGACCTAGAGAGGATGGTTTTGTTCTCGTTCACAATGTTACCTCTCATCTTCTGTTCCATAATTGTATCCTCATCAGTCGCTAAAGCATTAACATTCTCCCAAATAACTTGTCCTGAATTGCCGTATCCTGTGACATCAGCTAATTTCTCCCTAAAATAATCGATGTCCCTCATCATGACGGCTTTCTCAATTGAATCTTTCAATCGAACTTGGCTGTAGATATCAATCAACGACCGCTTGTACTGGTCAAAAATCTTTCCTAATATTAAAGAATATTGAAATTCGGGTAAATATCTTTGTAAAACTCTAGCTATAGTCAAAGTCTCTTTGATTAAAGTCTCCATGTATCTGTGGGCTTGTTGTTGTGGTAATAACACAGACCAATCAGTAGTCTTAATTTCATTTGCGTGTATATTCACTCTATCGGTCATGATTGAAACTAGTTTATTAAATATTTCTGCCTTATGGTCATCATAAAGTTGTTCAATCCTCTCAAACTCATCAGCTTTAAATTTATCAGACTTACTTAATCTGCCAAAGAGTGACGCAATATATGGCGTTAATGCAGACATAAAATCTAAGAATTGAGAAGCAACAGCCAAATGTTTAGAGGTAATGTGCTTTAATCCGGCAGTGCGCGTTGCCTGTGCTCCCAAGACAGATTGATGAACTTTCAAATTAACCAGGCGTAGCAGCTCAAGGAGATTTGATTCCTCAGAATTTGGAAACTGAATTTTTAATATTTCATAGCCCTGAATTAGCTTTAGGACAGAGCTAGTAACTTCTGGTACAATAATTGACTTTTCGTTTATCATCAAAGTTTTTCTTGGTTCTTCATCAGGCGTTGCCTCTTCCGGCCTCTGTGGCCCAGAAATGTTAATTGAGTCCATCCATTTTGAGTCGTCAAAGTCGTGATGTGAAGCTTGTATCATCTCATTTAAAAGAATTTGAGCAGATGAAGGTAACAGACATTCTTTCCATAACTCTTTTTCAATTTTTTCTGATAAAATCTTCATGCTTGTTTTATGGAACTGAACGCTAAACTTTTGGAATTGGATATTGATGATGTCTTGTAGAATTGTAGTACCTGGGTTTCCACCAGAAATAAGTTCACATTCCATAAGTAGCATAACATTGATAGAGTAAAACCTTAAAAAGTAATCAAGAGATATCGATGCATTTTGAGTTTCTCTGACGTTAATAAGTTTCGCCATACGTCTTTGAGTGACCTCAATGGCGCTAGTAATTGCATTTGTGATGTCTAATTGAATGATTAGATCGGGTTGGTTATCCATAAAATGTGGGTCCGTGGCCGTCAACGAATCAAGGGCCATATCTAGCAATAACTTCTTATGAACAGTCAATCTTCTCAAGGCTTCAGACAATTGAGTATAAATCATCAAAAGCATATCTTCAAATTCCTTAGGCGTCATAGCCCTAACATTGTTGCTCAAGCCATTAGCACCCGATTGTTGTGTAGTTGTGCTTCTCGTTGCATCCGATCTTCCTGATATACTTCCACCCGCTTGT
Organism: Ogataea sithepensis; assembly: GCA_030564825.1. Lineage (NCBI taxonomy): Eukaryota > Fungi > Ascomycota > Pichiomycetes > Pichiales > Pichiaceae > Ogataea > Ogataea sithepensis. The sequence goes on along the minus strand of JAJMAB010000053.1, from coordinate 12,141 downwards.
CCTTGTGATTCTAGTATGTCAGTTGGCAAGCTTGATTTAATAATCGTTTTCAATTCAATAAGGAATTTTTCCTCATAAAGTTTAAAAGCACTGACAATTTCACCGCATCTAGTTAATCCAGTCATAAACTCTTTTAACTGTGATTTGAAACGATTATCCAGGTGTTGATATTTGAGATTCAATGGAGCACCCTTATTCGATCTGGTCCTGGAGTTATTGCTTCTCAGCCGTTCAATGGTATCTTCTTTTGGTACATTCTCATAGTGATCCCTTAAGTCGTCAATCAAGAAGTCGACAAACAGCTTGGCATATGATTTACCCGTATCGGCGACCAGATTCATCAATAATCTTTTTAAAGGCGAAAGCGCATGGACCTTATTCATATCCAATAGTGGGTAGGGCCATTTTCCTGTTAGCTTGTCTATAGTAGGATGTGGTGGCTTGTTACCTCTAATTAAAGCAAACACGGAATCAGTCAATTCTAAAGCCTTCTCATAGTTAGCATTAAAATATGAAGCTTCTGCTAAATCAGCTTGGTGCATTATGCTGTATATTTGTAGCAAAGCCTGTTCTAATTTCTCCACGTTGTTTCTCTTTTGAGTTAACTTCAGAATATCTAGAGCAACATTGGCCTGGTTTTTCTCAAGTAGGTCAAGTTTGGCATCCATACTCTTTAGCTGCACAGTTAGCTCTTTTGACTTCTTTGTTATACTCTTCAAATCATCCAAAGCACTAAAAAATGAGCCAGAAGATTTTGAGATTTCATGGATCAAATGAATTTCAATAATATCTAAATAAGACGATAGCTTCTCCTGCAATTGATCGTTGTTTATGAGTCTTTTTCTAACACCATCATCATTGAAATCAGTTGTATCTTTTAAAATGGTCGAATTTTCAGTAACCTCACTGAAAACCCTTGGATCATCCAAGCGAAAGTCTTTTGAAAAATATATCTCTGGAATATTTGTCAAGGAGTTGCTGTCCATCTTGAACTCCTCCTCCTCAGTGATCATCACATTGGAACTTGTACTCATCTCAAGTTTGTTCTTTTTCTCTTCTTCATTCAATTGATTCATGAATGCCTCTAAGGTAGACTCAGTCAACGTCTTATTGGATTGGAACTTCTTGTATGATCCTTCTATTGAGTTTATATAAGGTCTAAACTGTGATGATTTCACTTTTGTAATTTTGGACAGCTGCGTTGCTGGTATATCACGAGTTGTAGGCCCTCTTAAATTAATGGTTGCAGGCGAACTGTAAAGAGTTAACAAGCCGGTATTATTTGCCTTTTTGTTATAATTCAAATTTTGAACCAATTCAAACGCAGAATTCTTCCCCAAAGGAGAAACGGTCGCCTCGGACGTCTTGTTGTAACCTAGTGAATACCCAGAATCGTCCATATTTGGAACATACGATAAGTATGAAATGTCAGAAAAGTTTCTTTGATGTTTGAACCGATTCGCCAGTTGAGTCTTAGGTGTAGTTGAGTGTGAATCCAAAACGGACAAATCGTCGTTGATACTCTGTTCGGTAGATGATATCACAGAATCTTGTCTGCTGTTGAGAGGTATATCGTCATCCGTCATCGGCAGTCCATCTTCACTACAACTTTTGTGGTTAACTGCTGTAAAAGACAAGCTACTATTATCATGTTCGTTATCCAATTGGGGCAATTTTAGCTGTTTTCCCTCATCAATAATGGGTAGTGAGTTGCTGGAGACATTACTGGATCCTTTCAATGGTGTCTCTAATACGTTCTCGTTTGGCATATTGAAAAGGTTTGATATCTCAATTGATTAACGCCAATAGTTTTGATTCACCTCGCCTCGAGAAAATGTCACCGTGGTGCTAGTATATTTTATTGTCTAGATCCTAGTTATGATCAATTAGGTTACTTTTGACCGTTTGTTTTTGGGCGAGCGCCAGCAGGCGGGATTCTGTCATTCTTCGGATAGGGTCTTGCCCACATTGACGGCTTGGAGAAGCTACATCTAGCTACAACTCTTGAAACACACCTCTACACCACATAAATTTCTCCAACAAGAAACGAAAGAAGCCTAATGCACCAGCTCTTCGACCTTGCTCAATAGTATAACTATAATATATATACAAAGAAGTTTTCCATCCTAACTCCAAGCTTAATAATATTAAGCATACATAATAAATTTTTTGAACAGGTCAGTTGGATTTATAGGACTTTGAACTTATTGATTCTTCACCCACGGAAACTACGGTAATGCAAGCTCAACACAAAAGACTCCATTTAGACCTTCTCCTGATGCCACCCAAGCTATATATATATCTTATTTCACTCAAACTTTGTCACCTGTCTTTCCTTTATTACCATGGAAATTGGAATTATGGGCGAGAACAGCATCAGACATAAGTCATATTGCGCCTCCCAATTGGGATTAATTGGGTGCATATATTATGTTTACTACTTGCCTAATCAGGAAATTGGATATATACCCTCTCGGAAGATGAGACACGCTAACACGCTCACACGGGTCTGCTAAGCCGACAGAGTCTTGTTGTCTTTAACTATACATATTATATATATTTCAAACCAGCCATCTTGTTGATCAAAACCGTGTTTTGTTTTGATCTCTCTGGATCATTACCGTGACTCTCTGAATAGTAAGAAACCTGTAGGCATATATAAGAGAATGTGTTTCCTGCAACTCCATTCCACTGCAGATCTTCTGGATGTTTTCTGACCTTCCTCCAAAAACTCCAAATCCAAATTTTAAACAAATAATTCCACATGTTATTATCCAAATCAATTATAGCCACATTGGCCTCAACCTTATTAGCTAGAGTCTCCGCGTCAGGGTATGTTGTTGGTGATGTATGGTCAACTTTATCTCCCTCTGGCACACTTCTAAGTGGTGCTACAACAAATTATCAATCCACTTTTGGTATTGCAGTTGAAGTTGTTACTTCGTCTGTGTCCCTTACTGCTGCTTCAGGATATACTGATGATGAAACCACAACCCAAGAAGCTCAAGTCGTTACTCAAATAGGTGACGGACAGATTCAAGCCACAACTGCAACTCCCACTCACACTTCAGTTGCGGTGGTTACTCAAATTGGTGATGGCCAAATTCAAAATTATGCTACAGTCACTTCATCAACTTCAACTATTGTGAGTATTCCTGTTGTCACACAGATTGGTGATGGCCAAATACAGGCTCATGTTTCGACTACAGCTGTTGTTACGCAAATAAGTGACGGGCAAATTCAAGCAACCGGAACTAGCTCAAAAGAAAAAACAACCACATACACAATTCGTACAACGGTCATTACATCTGACATTGCTACGGTCAAATGGACTGGCGCTCCATCGTCATCGGAGGATATAACTACAACCTTAACAGTTACCCCGACAACTGTGGTTGTTGTGACCGTGACACCATCCGCGGACATTGAAAAGAGAGATGTTTCCTTGCAATCTTGTTTGACAGATCAGAGTTTGGCTTTGACTTTGAACGAGACAATTTTAACCGATGCTTCAGGTAGAATCGGTTCTATTGTTGCAAACAGACAGTTCCAGTTTGATGGTCCACCTCCACAAGCCGGTGCCATTTATGCTGCCGGTTGGTCTATTGTTGATGGAAAATTGGCTTTAGGGAATCAAACTCAGTTCTATCAATGCTTATCGGGTAACTTTTACAACTTGTACGATGAGATGATTGCGGTCCATTGTGAAGCCGTTTATTTAAATGTGGTTGATTTGGTTGATTGTTGAGTCTTTTTTTGCCTCATCTACCTACTCCTACTTTTTTTTTCTTCATTTCCTAACCTCGAGGCGTTCTTGAAAGTGTTTTGTTATGAACCCACGACCTTTACAAGGTGTGCCGTGTATATTATTGATTTGTTGTCGAGGTTTTTTGTATATTATCGAACTGTATTTGTATATCACTTTGTCATTTTCTTACCCCGTTACTATTATTACCTTGTTCTCTTGATTTTCTTTGAATGCTATTACTTGCGTCTCAATTTAAACGTATAACATATCTAAATAAAAATATGACTTGTTCCTTCATATTTAGTAGAAATTCAAGGCAATCCCCAAACCAGGTAGCAAAAATAATCCGACCCCCAAATTACTTGCTGTTCAACGGTACTATTGCCCGTTCTGTTTGGATAAAGTTTCGTCTTACCTATTTTGAATTTCTATTATGACAAAGATAACCAAAAGAATACCTCCTGTGTCTTGTGTACTGTCAATACACGATATCGGTACTCCATCTTGAAAATACGGGCTAAGATGTCCCAAAAAGCACTTCGATGCAAAGTGAGGCCACAAAGCATGCAGCTTGCAAGTCTTCATTTTTTGATTTTCCAGTAATTTATTATTATATAAGCGATTGAATAATAATTGGGCCCTAGCTTTTTTGTTAGCAATTGATAGCTTCGTACGTATCGATCTAAAATGAACTGCCTGTATACCGTTCACTTTGCTATATATCAAGCAGGATTTATAGTCTAAATTGATTTCTGATGAATGTCGAATACCTTAGTCATAACTCTCCAGAGTTTCTAAGTTTAGAATCCTCCACAATTTGTCGCCAGTTAGCATTATAGATCACATACAACTCGCTGATACCGATCAACAACAAACCAGCACCATTACCAACCCAGAGACCAATCAATTCCAGATCATACTTGAATCCAAGTACAAATGCTAATGGAACTGCGACGGCATAATAACCTATAAAACTCAACGTACCACCAATTCCTTGCAATGCTAGAGCTCTCAAGATACCACTCGCCACACAAGCCAACGCATCGAAGAGAACAAACAGAGAGATTAAGGGACATAGATCGATGATCATTCTAATAATATCCTTATCGTCAGAGAACAGAGTGGCAATGTGTCTCGACCCCAGCAAAATAATCGCAGAATTTATTAGAGCAACGATTACCGAAGCGTACAAACCAGTTTTCGTTGCAACTTTGGCGGAAGGGATGTTCGAAGATCCAACAAAGTTGGCAATTCTAGTAGAGGATGCAACAGAAATAGCAAATGGAATCATATAGAGCAACGAAACAAGCGAAGAAAGAGCAGATTGGGTAGCTAAAGCTTCAGTTCCAAAATAGGATGCTAATAGCGTTAAGACCTCATATGCTAGGGATTCAGCTAAGAGCATAACAATTCCGGGGAAAGCCAAACGTGACAAGTCATACCAATGAGTCAAAGCTTCAGAGGTAAATCCGTTCCAGCATTCCTCTCCGTCGACAAAGACCACATAAAACACTAGAAGGATAAACATCAACCAGAAGTTGATAACAGTTGCTATTGGTGCCCCAATATATCCGAGTCCAAATCTTTCAGAATAAATCAACAACCAATTGAAAAAGATATTCAACGGAGAGGTGATGAACAAGATGACAGTTCCAGCTTCAAAGATACCTTGAGCTTGAAGAAAACGTTTACCATTCTCGAACAGAATATAAGGGGGAGCACCCAAGATCAAGATCCTTAGAAACAATTGAGATAAACGGACAACCTCGGCATCATCAATTACAAACTTCAAGAAAAATCCGCTGTACCACCAAAAGACACCAGCTGGAATGAATAGCACCAAGGAAAAGGCGCTGCATCTCTGTGTATGCACGCCAACCTGCACGAACTGACCAGCACCATAAGCTTGAGGGCAAAGAGTATCAAGTGATGTTGCTATACCTTCAAAAATGGCTAGCACTATAGCAGATGTCATGGATGACATGGAAACAGCAGCCAACTCTTGTTTACCCAAATGACCGACGAAGACAACACACACTAATGAGAAAATCTGCTCAAGGAAAAAGGTAACCACCAAAGGAATTGAATACTTAAACAATTTTTTTGACTCTGACATTGGAGTAGCAACCTCATTCTGAAAGTCCTCTTCTTCTGAATCATCGAGATGACTCTTGGGGTCTAATGAGGATGTGTAGCTGTCTTGATCTTTGAAAAGTCTATCTGCTTGAGAGATAATATCATGCGTATCGTCGTCGTCATTTTGAATCGATCCATAATTACGGGGACTTCCAATATGCATTTCAAATTCACTGGATAAAGACCGTCTTTCTCTTTCTTCCTCAATCCAACGGTGAATGGATTCCATATCCTCGTCTTCGTGTTCTAGTGTTGATGGTAATGATCTGAATGTGGAAACTGACTCATTGTCCGCAATCGTCGAGTTTCTCTCATCTAGATGAGATCCAGAGCATAAACTCAAGAATGATCTTTGATCGTAGTCGTTGCTGTAGACGAATAGTGGAGACTTCGTGCTTGGAGGAATGAAGGTTAGTGGAATTTTTCTTCTTTTAGAGTTAATGGCAACATTGTTTGAATTTATGATGGAGTTTGGTAGTTTTCCTATCGTTCTAAGGAACAGGCCAGTATTTCTTCTTCTGGGAGCTGCATTAGTTCTATCTGCACTTTGCCTTCTATCCATTTTGAGCTATCTATATATATATATACGAATCGATTTAGTTTTCAGCAACTGAATGGCCTGTCTGATGAGATCTTGTAGGGTAATGCAACTTTGGGCCCAAAAAATGTTTGAGTTAGGAACAAAGTGTGTCGAAACTCTCGTTCCTTGCAAAATATATACAGGTAGAAGTAAAAGGAAGTGAGTTGCAAGTGTATCGAATTGTTGTATTGCCGACGTTGGTGTCTTGTGAAAAGAAAATGCAATCATGCAAAACTGTGGAAGAGAGCTAAGAAGATAAGAAAATTCTTGACCACAGAAGAAACCATGCGGTGTGCGGCTCACGAGGCACCGCGCAAAAAACCAAAACCTTGAGGGGTCGACGCGTCGATTTACCATGCTGTAATTTATTATGTAATCGGAAGTATTTGTGTTGTTTTTCTGTTTTGTTTTGTTTTGTTTTTTGGTCACCTCACAGTCTTGCCACCCTATTCACTCTGTCGGTTCAGGTGAAATCGCATACAGAATGGTGTCAGATGCTCCTTAGAATTAGCACAGTTATAAGAGTACCGGATAAGAACTACGAGAAATGAATGGATCGATCAGTTGGCAAGAAAGGCCAGAAGATTAATAATAATGGCAACGACGAGCTCACAACAGCAAGCGCCCCTTTATAGAATCTGTCGTGGCCTATCACACCTCCTATCCTTTAGAATTTTGAGTTGGCAATTTAATTTGCAACGTCTCAATGCATTTTTTGTTTGGGGAAATAAGCTTAACGCCGAATGAGAGACACTCTAGAGGCGCAGTTAAGATCGAATACATATTATTATGACGATGTTGAGACCAGTTCGTCTCCAAAGCAAACATCACTCGACCATGGGAGCCAGAAGAGGATCGGTTTGGTATTAGGAAATGTCGTTTCCTAAACCCCAGTCTATATATTGTTCTCTCTTTTTGAAAAATTTGTTGGTGATCTATTCACATCCTGATCTTCCTTAGTGGCCAATTTAATACACTTCCATCGCATCAGATGTTCCATTTGTTCATGAGCAATTGAATAATCCCTTGTTTTCCAAGTTCCAGTAGAGTGAGAAAGAGAGTTCTAAATTGTGTTGGACAAGAATTCTGACGTCGGAGTCTTCTTCTTATTCCTAGGCATTTCCAGGGTATACTAGATGTGGTTCCTGTACTGGTATGGTTGCTACACAATTACGTAAAAGACAAGCAGTTCTTAACAGATTTCAAGTCTCTGCATTGCAATATTTAGAGAGATGTCCTATTTTGTTACAATTGAGGCGTACAACTTGCATTCAGTGATTCGAATCACGGTGACAGAAATGGCATGTTTCTAGTTTTTGTGGTTCATTTGAATAACAATATGGTTTCTTGGAGTGCTACGAGACTGACCTCGGTGGCGTTGTCGACATCAAGAAACTTTGATAGCTTATCAACTGGAACTCCTGAAGTTGGGAGCTGATACAAGGTGAATCATGTGCCAAGTTTCTCCATTACAAGCCGATATATAAACAGAAGTGATTATCAAAGCTTGTAATTGTGAATGATAATTTGGCTAATGATGTAATTCTTTTCTGAGAAGGGAATAACGTCGGACAAATTGGGTGATTACACAAGTATGAGATGGTATAAATGATACTATGTCTAATAACTGGTGAGACTCTCAAAATGGTCAATACAAGTGGAATAGTGTTGGCCGTGATGTTGACGGCCAAATCATAGATTGCAAATATGCTTGGGAATCTTAACAAGGACTTATATGGCGTCTGTTGGCAAAATATCTCGCATTCAAGAATTGACTGCAAATGGTACAACATGTCAAACCGATGATAGCTGGGGACTTACAAAAATTTGAATTTTTAGAAAAGCCAATTATTAATCATTGCGTTATCAACAACATAACCTCTCTCAAAATGTAGTGGTGTGCTGATTAAAGTGCTTGAAACGGAAAGTGGGGATCAAATATATTTGTTTGAGTGGCATTGGCCGTTGTGGTTGGTTAAACGAAAGTATTAACAGGTCACCAAAGAAACTCTATCGTTTGAGGAGATATAAAAGAATAGAGAAATAAAGTCTAGAGTTACTGGAAAGTGAGGAAGGGAAATGTATTTTGAAGAAATCTCTGAATCTGTGACTGTTGATGGTGAGCTTGCATTACTAATTCATATACTTTTTTTCATCCCCCGTTTAGGCGGGTCGATATTAAAGAATGACACGGAAAGCTACAGAAATGTGTTTGTATGTTTTGAATGAAGTGAGCAGAAGCTTAATAGCATTTTTGATCATTGCTGTTAAGAACTTTCAGAGAGAATCCGATTGAGATGTTGTTCAATGTTGATTTTGTGCTGTCATATACGATCTTTTGATCAGGAATAACCTAACGAAGGTAGCGATACAGCACTGGTCGGCAAATTAAAGAGGATTCGTGGCTGTTGCAATGAATAAAGTTAGAAATGGCAATATATTAGTTTCACCAGAAGGTTACCTTCCGTTTAAGAACGAGGTATTGTGATAAATACTGGGATCACTGTGCCATTTGGCGGGTAGTAAGGTAAGTCGATGTCAATCACTCTGCTTTTTATAAGTGCTACCTGTTGCTACGTATATGAAATACAAAGGGTCCTCCTCCGCTGTTTGTGGACGGTTCCCCTGCTGCTAATGCTACCGAGGATGCTAGTTCTTCCTCCCATGATGGTGTTGGGGCTACGTCAGATTCTGAGTCAGAGTCTTGTCAAATTGTTGAGCTCTCTGATGAATCCCCTGCTATGTCGTCTCGTGAATCTTGTTCTGCCTCTTAGGAGACTGACCATGTTCTTGAATCATCTGAAGCTGGTGCTGATTGTGTTGCGGACATCTATGAGGATCAGATCTCTACTGAGGATGATGATGAATGTGTTCCTGATGATGACCGATCTGTGGACCTCCTCAAGTTATCGATGTTGCGTGATCGTGGATCCATCCCCGTTGAACTTTCGCTTCTTCCTGTGATTCCTCAAGCCCGTTCGTTGTCGCCTTCTGCTGAGGAGCACTCTAATGTCAAGAGATCTCGATTTGCACCTGCTATGTCTCCCATACTAGCTCTATCTATTCATTCTTCTGTTCCTGGCTTGAAGCGCCAAATGGTCCCAGATGTTGTACCATCTGACGATCTTGATTCATCTCCACCTACCCCTAAGAGGCATCATTTCGGCTTCTTGCGGTTGCGTTTGCTGCTGTTACTGCTGCTGGTGTTCATCTTCCTCGTTCTAAGGAAGCGATTCATTCTTCTGATGTTGCCTTGTGGCAAGCTGCTATGGATAAGGAGATAGACTTCCAAGCCCAAAATGGTACGTGGACGCTTGTTGATCTTCCGGCAGGTAGTCGTGCTATTGGCTGCCGGTGGGTGTTTACCATCAAGGAATCCTCTTCGCCTGTCCTATTCAAAGCGAGACTTGTTGCTCAAGGATTCTCTCGGATTGGTGGTATTGACTACTCTGAAACCTTCAGTCTGGTGGTGTGCTATGCTAGTATCCGCGTGCTCTTGGCTGTTGCTGTTCATAATCATCTCAAAATTCATCAAATGGATGTCACAGCAGCTTTCTTGAATGATGGCTTGTATGAAGAGACCTGTATGCGTCAGCCGTCTGGTTACATCGATCCTCGTAGTACTGAACGTGTGTCTCTACGGGTTGAAACAGGCTCCTCTTTGTTAGAATATGAAGATTGATAGTGTGTCGGTGCCGTTTGTTTTTCGGCGTGCTCTGTCTGACTACGGGCTCTATGTGCATCATTCATCTTTTGCTGGCGCTGTATGTTGACGATTTGTTGATCCTATCATCTAGTGATGCTGCCATCAGAGAAGTAAAGCGCCGTCTTTCTCTTAATTTCCAAAAAATGAAAGACTTTTTTTCAGCCTTCCTTGGGATGCTGATTCATCAACCTGATCCCTGTGTTACTCTTAGTCTCCAAATATATTGCTGTTGTTCTGAACGATTATGGCCTTGCGGCAGTTAACTCAGCCGCAACCCCATCTCCCTGTATGATGATGACCAGTCGCCGTTCCTCGATGAATTTGATGCTTCGACGTATAGTAGCATGGTAGGGAAGTTGCTATCTACATTTAGAAAATCTATTATTGAAAGTAGTTCTAAGAATAGATATTCTAAGCTGGTTATTGTTAGAATTGGGAATGGTTGATAGTTGGGAACGGTTATTAGCAGCTACTGGTTAAGTGGTAATTCAAATTATCAGTATATAAAGACTGGGACTTCCCTAGTCTGTTACAAGTTAGATTATATATTTTATATAATTAATTAACAATTCAATTAACAACATGAGTGATAATATGTTTGTTAAGGAGGTAGTTCTTAAACTACAACAACTTCAAGATGTCAACAACTCATCTAACAACTGTCACCGATGAAAACGGTGTTACCAAGAAAGTTTACACCTTTGAACCAGATTGGGCAATACCTGAAACTGACATTAAGCTATATTTGGATCAGCTTAAAGAAGCAATTATTGCTAGAACTGGCGGTGATAAACATAACAACCTTGAAACATGGGGTAGTTTCACCAAAATTTTAATTATTTTTGGGAAAACAGTTCTCAGAAATAAAGTTAATTTTGAAGAAGCTTTTGAAGCGGATGAGTTTAAGAATGAACCAGCGTTTTTCCACACATTGGTCAACGAAGCGATCAAGAATTATTTTGAAAGCTCCTTCCATTTTAGTTACGATGGAGAAAGCAGTGTTGCTAATTTCATTCAGTTGAAAAAGATGGCAAAGAGCAGCAACTTTGCTAGTGAGATCTCCTTGTGGAATAGATGCATCAAAGTTGATAAAACGGCTTTAAAAAGATTTGGTTACTTTGAAGACTGGATTACTCAGTTGTGTCCTGAAGGAATTCGATAGTCCTTCGTTACGGTTTATTTGAGAATTTATCGATTGGAAAAATTGTTCAATTCATAAATTCGAAAGGCACTATTTGGTGATGCCAAAAGCAACAACAAAAATAACTTTAGGAAAAATAATAAAGTTAATAAATCCAAGAAAAGAAACTTTGGAAATGTTGTGTGTTTCAATTGCAAGAAAAAGGGGCATATTTCGAAAGAGTGCAATGCCAAGAAAGATGCAGTTGCTAGTGACAACAATGTTACTGAACAAGGTTCAGTTAATATGATTCAAGAGGCATTCAACGATGGAATCTCAGAAGAAGAAGGAGACTATCTTGTTCCAGCTGACTTGTTTAGCAATAACTCGGCATCAACTTTCTTCAATGTTGGTGTTGAAAGTGAAAATGCGTTTGCTAATTTAGCGAAGGCTAAAATGAAAACGGAAAGTTATGTTCTAGATTCTGTATGAATTTTAGTGAGTCTTTTACTTGAAGGAAATTGAGTCAATCACTACCTCTCAGTTGAAATTTTTATCTACTGCGGCTTAAATTTTTCTTTCTATATAAAGACCCGCGAATTCCCACTTTTCTATATTTTTCTTTACCTCTTTACCATATATAGCTTAGATATTTGAATTTTCAGAAGACTTAAAATTGAGTTGTTCACGACCTCTCAAGAAAAATTTTCTGTCTATATAAAGACCCACGAATTCCCAACTTTTATTTTCTTTACCTCACTATGATTATATAATGATTATCTAACAAAAAGTTTTTACTCCTTACAAAATTACAACTTACAAATTTTATTGATTTCCAATCTTTGCAATTT